>PVHT021183693.1:28831982-28869838 GCA_004024745.2 Catagonus wagneri | reverse complement strand
TTTTTTTTTTTTTTTGCCTCATCTAGGGCCGCACTCACAGCATATGGAGATTCCCAGGCTAGGGGTCTAACAGGAGCTCTAGCCGCCGGCCTTCACCACAGCCACAGCAACACGGGATCCGAGCCACGTCTGCAATCTACACGACAGCTCACGGCAACGCCGGATCCTTAACCCACTGAGCAAGGCCAGGGATCAAACCCGCAACCTCACAGTTCCTAGTCGGATTCGTTAACCACTGAGCCACAACGGGAACTCCTCTCCAAGGACGATTTTAAATCAAGATTTTAACCCCAATGATATAATCTTCACAAGTTAAATCTTAGAGCCATTTTACAAGAACATAGTTCTGCTCTTTTAAGGACCACTTAGGTAAGAGAAAAATGACTGCTCTCATCTCCTTCTGAATCCTTTATTTACCAATGCTCGTAATAACCTTTGCTTATATCACTCATCTGCCTAAAATGTTATCTACCTACCAACCTCCATAATCCTACTCATCTTTAAAGTTCCACTGCCTCCTTAAAACCTAAGGGGTTTTAGAGGCCACTCCAATGATTTAAAACTTTTACTCTATGTACATATAGAAAAAACTGAATCTCTGATCCTGAATAAATTATGGGAGAAATAGGCCAATAGTGCTATTATTAAATCCATCCCCAAATAATGCTTCATTGAAATACACAAAAATATCGAAGTTGACATACCCTGAATTTTTCTCCTTGTGTACAATTTGCCACCAAGTGTGTAACTTTTGAATTAAAGTCTTTTCGAATAACTCCACCCATGTGATGAACCAATGTCACCAATCTGACCTCAAAAGAAAACGTAAACATTGACTTTATGATTAATTTGAACAAAGTTTTAACCTATGTTTACAATTCATTCAGTATTTACTGAATACTTACTAGTTATAAGGTATATAAAATAATTTTTATAATGTTATAAATTTGTCAAAAAATTAAAGATTCATTAGCCTTACTGATACAAGCAAAATTATCACAGAGATAAGCTAGTAAAGATGATCACACAAAACTAAGTTAACAACTGGTTTTCATATAGCCTAAATATATTACTTTTCTTTTTGTTTTTTGTCTTCTCTCTCTTTTTTAGGGTCGCACCCGCGACATATGGAGGTAGGTTAGGGGTCGAATCGGAGCTGTAGCTGTGGCCTACACCAGGGCCACAGCAACGCAGGATCCGAGCCACATCTGCGATGTACACCTCAGCTCATGGCAACGCCAGATCCTTAACCCACTGAGTGAGGACAGGGATTGAAACTGCGTCCTCATGGATGCCAGTCAGGTTCGTTAACCACTGAGCCACGACGAGAACTCCCATATTACTTTTTTAACACCAGGTTAAGTCACATCAAGATTCTTCCCATAAAATTAGATTAATACACATTTAGCTCCAATATAAAAAATTTTACGAATCAAAGGAGTTTATGATCTAGAGCAATAAGAATACTTTAAGGATGGACTTGAATAACAAAAAAATCTTAGTGTGTAAATAAAAACTTCAAATAATGTGGCTGATACGATACTCAACAAAAAGACAGTTTAAGCAGATTAAACAGTCATGAAATTTTTCTAATTCACATACCAGCCATCCTAGACAAAATATCTGTTTCTTTACAAGGCTCTCCAGAGTGTTTCTTCACAAAATTTAAGAACTGGTATATTCATAGTAATTTCTTCTTCAATATTTTAAAAATAAAACCATGACATAACCACCAAAAAGGGCTAATTTAAATTTATATTTCAAGAAAAAAATATCCTATGAATAGAATTTTTCAGGAGTTCCCTTTGTGGCTCAGTGGTTAACGAATCCGACTAAGAACCATGACGTTGCGGGTTCGATCCCTGGCCTCGCTCAGTGGGTTAAGGATCCGGCGTTGCCGTGAGCTGTGGTGTAGGTTGCAGACGTGGCTCAGACCCCGTGTTGCTGTGGCTGTGGTGAAGGCCGGCAGCTACAGCTCCTGTTAGACCCCTAGCCTGGGAACCTCCATATGCTGCGGGTGCGGCTCTACATAAAAGGCAAAAAAGACAAAAAAAAAAAAAAAACTCAGAATTTTTCAAAATACTTACTAGTTCTTCTTTCTTCCTGAATCCAGTAAAACATAGTACTAGATTCATCATGCTTGTACAATAGAGTGGACGACATGAAAATGGCAAAGGCTGAAGGATACAATAATGTTAAATCTGTGAGCTTCTTTAGAGTAAAAATAGAACACATCTCTCTCATGCTAAATATATGCGCCCACCCCACCAATGAACTTTCCCAATACAGAGATATACTTGCATATTTCAATATATAATAAAAAACAGCAAAAGTTTCACAACGATTCCCAAATCATATTTGATACACATAATCTAAACACACTTTACTACTGGCAAATGAAACATAAATATTCACAATCCAAACCTTCAGTTTCAAAATGGTACTTTTGACACATATGAAGTACTGTCTATTACAAAAGATTCCAGGAGTTCCCATCGTGGCACAGTGGAAACGAATCTGACTAGGAACCTTAAGGTTGCGGGTTCGATCCCTGGCCTTGCTCAGCGGGTAAAGGATCTGGCGTTGCCATGAGCTATGGTGTAAGTCACAGACACGGCTCAGATTCTGCGTTGCTGTGGCTATGGCGCATGTTGGCAGCTATAGCTTTGATTAGACCCCTAGCCTGGAAACCTCCATATGCCGTGGGTGTAGCCCTAAAAAGCAAAAAAACAGATTCCCAAACGCTGTTGTAAATACTTCAGATTAAAGTTAAGAGGTCAGAAGTTCCCTTCATGGCTCAGTGGTTAACGAATCTAAGAACCATGAGGTTGCAGGTTCGATCCCTGGCCTTGCTCAGTGGGTTAAGGATCCGGCGTTGCCGTGAGCTGTGGTGTAGGTTGCAGACGCGGCTCGGATCCCGCGTTGCTGTGGCTGTGGCGAAGGCCGGCGGCTACAGCTCCCGTTAGACCTCTAGCCTGGGAACCTCCATATGCCGCAGGTGCGGCTTTAGATAAAAAAAGGCAAAAAACGTCAAAAAAAAAAAAAAGTGTATTTGGAGAGTTCCTGCTGTGGCCCAGCAGGATTGGAAGTGTCTTGAGAACACTGGGATGCAGGTTCGATCCCAGCCTGGCAAGTGGGCACTGCTACAGCTGCAGCTTAGGTCGCAGCTGTAGCTCATAACTTATCCCTGGCCCAGGAACTCCATATGCTGTGAGGCAGACAAAAAAGGAAAAAAAAGTTTATTTGGGCTCCTCTCACCTTCTGGATTGGTCCACACTCTGTCTACGGAGTCTGTCTCTCCCTGAATAAACTTGCTTTCACTTTAAAAAATACTCTTTTTAAAATAAAAAGTTTAAGAGTTCCCGTCATGGCTCAATGGTTAACGAACCCACCCTTGAGGTTGCAGGTTCGATCCCTGGCCTCACTCAGTGGGTTAAGGATCCGGCATTGCCATGAGCTGAGGTGTACGATGCAGACGCGGCTCGGATCCCATGTTGCTGTGGCTGTGATGCAGGCTGGTGGCTACAACTCCAATTAGACCCCTAGCCTGGGGACCTCTAAATGCCATGAGTACAGCCCCAAATGAAACAGACAAAAATAAAATAAAATAAAATAAATAAATAAATTAAATAAAAAGTTTATTTGGTTATTGAAAGCAACACTTCTAAATCAAAACAGAATTATCATGTGCTCTTTACTAGAATCTATAACAAAAGAAGCATAAAGACCCAAACCATTTGCAGTTAATAAGGCAAGCTTAAGCATGTCAAAACAGAGCAATAAAATCAAAGAACAGGTATTAACTCTACTACACCTTTTACACTAAAGTACTATTTAAAAGCAAAAAGCTACCATAATTTTCCTAATTTTAAATCATGCAGTAATTAATAAAAATAAAACTGTGGTATACATTGTGTGGAGGAAAATCAAAGTTTATGTATGTGTATATACGTCTGGAATCCAAGTTTAAGCAAATTATTTCTTCCCAAGATAATATAAGTATTAAGATATGTACACATACGTGTGTATATAGATATGAATGATATTGCTTGGAATTAAAGGAGTAAATACTACAGTAGCCACTACTACCCCTATTCTAAATATTTTATACTCAACAATTAATGTGATTTTTCTGCATAAAAATTCATTAATTACAATTTAATCTTAAAAAATCATAATAAGCATATACTTTTTCTTACCTCTCCTTTGTGCGCACAGTTTAATACAACTGGTGGTCCAATAACTCTACAATCAGACTTGTATAACTCATTAAAGATAGAATCCTGGAAGTCCATGACTATGAATACATTTTCAAATTCTGGAGAATCCAAACTTTTAAATTCTTCAACTGATTCCATCTTTACAAATGGCACTTTAATTTCCTTGATTTTTTTTCATGTAGTTATTAGAAATAAAATTTATATATTATAAAATTAATTCACATAGCTCTAAATAAGACCTAAATATCAATTCAATACTTTCACATTTGTAGAAACTTAAGTTTTAAATCATACAATGAGCACTATACTTAATAGTGAGCAGTCATATTTCTTTACTTACATTGTTATGTAAGATCTTACATTTTGAAAATTAATTATTACAAAGGCATAAGTTTCTAACATGACTTGGCAGTCATTATCAATCATCTGGTATGCTGTAAAATAAAGGTGATTGGGATGCATTAGAAAGATATTTACTATTGCTTTTTATTCTGACCAAGAAAACGATGTCATGCATATAGTTCTTCAGAAAAATAGAAATATATAATGACACATAACATCTACAAAAAGGATAGAGTTAATCTAATCATTTTAGTGTGTATGATGAAAATGAGAGAAAGATGTGAAATATGTAGGCAGTTGCAGCATGGCATACATAGGATGTAAAAAAGCAAGTTAGTGTTTAATACTTATACTGTACATCTATGAAAAAGAGTGAAGATACTTAAGTTTCTAAGTCTTAAATAAAAAGAACAGAACCATTTAAAAGAAATTCAAATGGGTAGGTAAATAATTGTTTGGGCTTTCTCTGATAGACTGATGTGAAAGGCTGAATTGTGCATCCCCAAAATTTGTGCTGAAGTCCTAACCCTCCTCTGCCTCAGAATGTGGATATTTGGAGACAGGGTATTTCAAGAGGTAAAGGTTTAATGAAGTCTCATGGGTCGACCCTAGTCAGACTGGATTACTGGTGGATTGGTATCCTTATAAGAGAAGGAAATTTGTATCCACAAAAGAGATACCAGAGATGTGCAGGCAAAGAAGAAAGATCATGTGAGGATACAGCAAGAATGTGGTAGCCATCTATACCAAGGAAAGAGGCCTCAAGAGAAATCAAACCTACTGATGCCTTGATCTTGGACTTGTAATCTCCAGGAAAGTACAGAAATCTATTTCTGTTGTTTAAGCCACCCAGTCTGTGGTATTTTACCATGGCAGCTCTCAAACTCTAATATGGCTGGTATAGAGAATTAAGTATATCTTATATACTGAGACAGATTCCCTGATGACTGTCAATTATTTTGATTTGTAATTTTGGAAATAAAGCAAGAATTAAGAATAAGTATAAAATTCAGAAAAAAGAAGCCCAAGAGTTTAAAGAACAGTATCAGATCTTCATAAATACATGGAATGTCTTTTCAATTTAACAATGCCAAATTACTTCTTAAAGATTTCATTATTTACAATACATTATAGTTTGGGGTTTCAGAAATACCCAAACTTTAAAAATAACAGTTTCTATGAATCTAGCTGCAGAGTGCTCAGAGTGTACCTTGTGCCTAATTTAGGGCCATTCACCATAAGTGGACTATATGAATACAATCAAAGTAAGTGCAGCATGCCACATGCAATGAAGTGCTTGACCTACCATATTAACAACACTTTTTATTAATTTTTCATCCGATTTTCCAGGACAACTTTCTTTAATCTTTATAACAGGGACTTCCATTATTTTAATAGTCTGTGGAAAAGAGACTTAAGTATGAGATTTAAAAAACTATAAATTTATTTACATGCTGATGGAAGAAAAATAACCTTTTTTTAAAAAAAACAAACTACAAACTAAAACTCCATACCTTTAAGGCTTTTATAAGTTCTTCTTGTTTTCCAGCTTCTTGAACCAGTATCACTCTAGTTTCAACCTGAGGCATTTCTTCTATTAAAATTAAAAATGTTTAAATAAAATATTTTTAACATTCACTAACATCAAAATCAGTAGTTGCTAACCCTATTTTGGCTGTATCTGGAATATTTTCCATCTTTGAGATCACAACATTTCCTGAAACTAAAATGACTTAGTTCCCAACTTCCTTAAAAAAATAACCATATATCAATTTTCTCTTTTAGAAGAGAAAACATACTGTATTGTAGCAAAAGAATACAAACATCAGCACCCCATGTAACCAAGGAAAGCATTCACCATCCTGCCAGGCATCCTCTTCAACAGTGCATGCAATGTTAGCAAAGATCCACTTACAAAGCAGAAAGGGAAGAAGTGGTTTCTCACCTGACCAGATATAACTGAACATATTCTGGCTAACCATGTTGCAGCTAGACTGCCCTCACAAATCCAACAAGACGCCTTCCCGTCAATGTTGGAAAGCATTTATCCAAACAGCGATAAAAAATCTAGTGTAAAGCGTTTCTGTTAAATTTTTACCGAATACCTCTACCTTAGCTTAACAGTTAGTATTACAGTTAAATCATAAGAAAGTCTCTAGTCAGTAAGTTTAGGGCTAAAACAGTGATTTGATATTTTAAAGCAGATGACATGTTTACCTTCAACATATGAAGTAGATCCAATAAATAAGTTTTCCTTAGACGTTTCAGTAACTTTAGAATCGAAAATGGAAGAGTCTGCCAATCTTGTCCTCCCAATAGTAGATGTTAATGCACTATTATCAGCCATTGTTTGTAGTCTTCTACGATGGCTGAAAAAATTAAATTTTAATAAAAATTCATGAAACAAAAAACAATCATTATACCTAGAGTTTATAAAAAGTACTACTGCTAGTCTTTAATACCAAACAAAAATTACTCCATTTCTCTGAGTCTGTTTCCTCTTCTGTAAAATATACTAATACCAGACTCACAGGGATATAGTAAAAATAACAATGTATCAAAAAGTACTCAGAATATTACCTGACATTCAAAAAGGTTCCCATAAATACTATTCTACCTCGCTCCTCTACACCTTTGCCCTCAACTTTTTTCCTATATTCATGTCTAATACCACTAACATCCCCAAATAATCCCAGTCAAAAACTTGATTCATCTTTGCTCTTTCCTCTATCTTATTCGCCCTCCCCAAAATTCATATTAATCCCTCAAGCATCTCTGTATCTCCAGGATACGGTCTGCCTTTTTGTGGCCAATGCCACAATGGCCACTTGGTCAAATACACAGCTCCAAACAACTTGAGCTATCACCAGTTTCTTCAGAGATCACTCTCCACATGGTTTTCTGGATATGGTCCTAAAATCAAATGTTACCACATTACTTCCTTGCTTATAACTTCCATGAGCACTGTTCCCTATACAATCAAGTTCAAATTCACCATCCTGTTTACACTTTAGTCCTAGACTACCTGTTTAGCCTTATCTCTTATAATTCCCCCAGTCGACATGTACTGTGTGCTCCAGATACATTTCCCAGAATTTTTCAAACACAAGTCACAATTTAGTTCACACCTTACATTTAATAGTGCTCAATTTTTCACCTATCATGTCTTTCAATTCCTGATCCACGACTCCACTTACCCTCTGTGGATGTCTCCAAATCTCCCGTGTATAACTGGACTGCTCCTTTATCTGTATTTTCATATTATTTTACAAATGTTTCTCCTCTAAAAGATTTCATGACACAACTGACAAGTGTCAATATGACTCTGGACTGTGAAAGAAAATCTTTTTTTTCATCAATTCAAACAGGTGTTTTGGGAGTTCCCTTCGTGGCTCAGTGGTTAACGAATCCAACTAAGAACCATGAGGTTGCGGGTTTGATCCCTGGCCTTACTCAGTGGGTTAAGGATACGGCGTTGCCATGAGCTGTGGTGTAGGCTGCAGAAGCGGCTCAGATCCCGCGTTGCTGCTGCTGTGGTGTAGGCCAGCAGCTACAGCTCCTGTTAGACCCCTAGCCTGGGAACCTCCATGTGCCGCGCAGGTGCGGCTCTACACAAAGGCAAAACAGGTGTTTTTATGTAAGTTTATTACCTTGAAGTAAACTTCCAGACTATCGGGCAAATATATGAGGAGGCCCCACCTTACCTGGAGGTACATGTCTGATCTAATTTACCCTTTCCTACCTTTTTAGATTAATAAAATATACAAATAACTTTTATCAGATTTTTATCAAAGTAATAGTTTAAGGTATCATTAACATCATTCCCGTATGGTGATACCAAATAGTGTGAAGATGTACACCCTAATAATAGACCTAAGCCTAATTAAGTGCACACTTCAAAGTCAAGAAACTCAGCTTACTGTCTCAACTCTACAATTAGTAGGTTAAGCCTCAAAGTCTTAGTTTCCACATTCACTAAAAGAGATAACAGTATAAATCAAACCTAAATGTGATAAACAGTAATAGATGTTTTTAATTTATTTTATTTTTATTGTTAGGGCCGCACCCGCAGCATAGTTAGTTCCCAGGCTAGAGGTCGAATAGGAGCTGCAGCTGATGGCCTGCGCTATAGATACGCCATATCCAAGCTCCGTCCGTGACCTAACACCACAGCTAACAGCAAAGGCAGACCCTTAACCCAGAGGGTGAGGCCAGGGATGGAGCCCACATCCTCATAGATACTAGTCGGGTTCGTTACCACTAAGTCACAACAGGAACTCCCCAGATGCTTTAAATGAGTGACAATTATCATTCTCATAAACTATTCAAAGTGTAGACATCTTTTATTGTCTTACTGTACATCCATGTCTATCATTACTCTAAGGCTCTGCAAAGAAGTGCACCAATAGTTGCTAATAAGTCTTTATTTAGAATCAATGATAAATTCTAGCCAGACCTTATTTTTTCCTGTCAACTCTCTTACACTTAAATGTTTCCAATGAAAAATAAAGGCTTTAAATACGCTTTCATTTAAAATCCTCCCAAAAGAATGTTAAAAAGAAAATGAATTAGCCAGAGTTCTCCTTGTGGCTCAGTGGTAATGAACCTAACTAGCATCCATGAGGATGCAGGTTCCATCCCTGGCCTCACTCAGTAGGTTAAAGGATCCAGCATTGCTGTGAGCTGTGGCATAGGTCACAGACAAAGCTCGGATCTTGCATTGCTATGGCTGTGGAGTAGGCCAGCTGGTTTTGACCCCTAGCCAGAGAACTTCCATATGCTGTATGCCGCAAGTGCGGCCCTAAAAAGCAAAAAAGGAAAAAAATTAGCCCGCTTTAAGAATGGAAGAGGGAGACCTTAATAAATCAAAAACACCCTGGGAGTTCCCGTCGTGGCGCAGCGGTTAACGAATCCGACTAGGAACCATGACGTTGCGGGTTTGATCCCTGGCCTTGCTCCGTGGGTTAACGATCGGCGTTGCCATGCGCTGCGGTGTAGGTTGCAGACGCGGCTCGGATCTGGCACTGCTGTGGCTCTGGCGCAGGCCGGCGGCTTACAGCTCCGATGCGACCCCTATCCTGGGAACCTCCATATATTGCAGGAGCGGCCATAAGGGCAAAAAAAAAAAATTAAAATTGTCTCTGATCATACTGTACATGATCAATTTATTGCCAAAATAGCTTTAAAATTTAGAAAAAGCTGCATTTTAAACTGATGACACAACATCCAACACTCTGATACAGACTGAAATACACTAATGGCTTTTTCACATTCATGTATTCATTCTATAAGTTTTTTAAGTAAACACAAAAAAATTAGTGTTTATAAACCCATACAGATTATTTCTCATCTGAGAACATACTCAAGGAGCTTCTGATTAAATACACTACAACACATGCCTCTTTTCATCACAGGGACAAAAGCTGTCATTTAAAAAAATATTCATTTTGCTTTCTTTTACTTCTTTTTTTAGGCAATCACCTTTCAGGGTGGAGGAGCTAAATGCCATACTGAATATACTGGTGGTGTTACTGACAATAACGTGATTGTTAACATTATATAACACTGTGATTAACAAATAACTTAATACACGGCACTGTTCTAAACTTTTAGACACTGCCCTAAACACTTAATCTTTGTAACAATTCTAAGAGGCAGGTTCTATTACCATATCCATTTTTTGGATCGAGAAACCTAGAGCGGAAAGATCAACATGTCCTAAATCAAACTGTTAGTAGCAAAACAAGGATTCAAATCCAAGCTGATTCCTGAGGCTGCGCTTTTGAACCACTAAGCCATAACTATCTGTACCCAGCGTGGGGCGCCGGAATGGGCGGGCGTTTTACATAAATACTAGAAACTAAACTTCTCAAATAGAAGACGCCCGAGAAGAATCCAAGAGGGAAACCACTAAGTAATCTGAGATAAGCTCCCAAAGGCCGCAGCTGCCGGCCCCTAGAACCACAGAGGCCAGTGCGGCTTGCCAAGACCCTCTTCCCAACTGCCCCCTTCACCTAGAACCTCTTTAACAAAAAGTACCCAATTTGGCGAGCGGTGACGACGCACAGCAGCCAGGTGGACTTCGGGCTCCCTCTCTTCCTCCCGGCCCCTGCTGTTGGGAACGCGGCCGAATCGCTCTCTGAGCCACGAAACCTGGGCTGAGAGCTCCGGAATTCGCGGTCACCGGGGCGGGGCCCTGGGATACAAACGGAGCGGGCCCGCTGCTCCGGGATCACCAACCCATTCCCACCTCCGCCGCCCACACCTAGAGTCCTCACCACGCTCTAAAGACGCCCTGAAAGTTCCACCTCTTCAAACACCGGGCCTTCTCACCGTTACCGCCATTCCTCGCCGGTGGCCACAGCCAATTCAAAAAACAAACCGCTCTCTCCAAAAGCCATGCCGATTGGCGCGTGATGTCAACTTCCCTGTCATAGGCTGGAGCCTCTAGGGGGCGGTGATTGGCCGCTGTTCTCCGCCCACCGCAGGCGCCGACTGATTGGTTGTGCGTGTGTTTCAAATAAACCCAACGGAACGTCGTGAGTTTTTAGAGAAGTGCCCGGATGTGACCAGAGGATGGCGGAAGTGGATCCTAGGCTTCTGTAAAAGTAGCAGGTGTGTCTATGGCTACCGCTTGTTTTCTCTGTAAACATCCTGTTTGCCAAGGAAGGTTTCAGTGGATTGTCAATCTCCTTAAAAAGATTTTTTTCACCAAATCCTTTAAACTTAATCACTGCCTTGACAGTTGAATTTTCCCCCAATGCTTCTTGTGAGCACTAAGATTTTTCTGCCTGTAAACTTTCTGCTTTAAATTTTCAGTTTGGTTGTGGAGTTTGGGGTTTGGTTATTGTGTTGGCTTATCAGGGCTGAGGACATGGGAACTCGCCGGCCTCCAGGTGGACTTCGAATCAGCAGCCGCTTATTTAAATCCTGCTGTATGCAAAGCAATGTGTCTGGTCTAAGGAATTTCACAGGTGATTAGAAATAAATTCCTTATTTCCTCCCTTCCTTCCTTCCCCCCTCCCTTCTTGCCTTTGAATAATTGTAAAAATATATTACGAGATTCCGTAATCTCCCGGAGCCAAGTAAATTGCTTCCAGTTGCACCCCCCCCACACACACACACACCCTGAGATCTGCTGCATTCCTCTGAAGTCTAGCCAAGAATTTGTTTTTCCGGTAATTACTATTGTTATAATGAAAATCTTTTCTTTATTTCTAAATATAATGCTATGTAATACAACTTATTAAAAATTTGCTTCCCAAAGATGAATTTTGCATAGTTCCCACCTAATCCTTGGTTTAAATAAAGA
Source organism: Catagonus wagneri (assembly GCA_004024745.2). Classification (NCBI taxonomy): domain Eukaryota; kingdom Metazoa; phylum Chordata; class Mammalia; order Artiodactyla; family Tayassuidae; genus Catagonus; species Catagonus wagneri. The sequence goes on along the minus strand of PVHT021183693.1, from coordinate 28,857,964 downwards.
AGAAAGGACAATATTGCTGGAAACTTAAATTTCCATAAGAGGAGGAAAACTTGTACTGTGGAATGTAACACTTCTGCACAACTCAAAGGGTCGTCAGGATTTAGAATTTTTCCTAATTTTGTCAGGTCACTTACAATGCCCGAAAAGTTTGTAACACATTCCGCAAAATGAGAGAAGCAGTCTGGTAATTATTGGTTTCCCTTTAAAATTGAAGAATATTTACAGTCTGTCCCTCATTTACTGTCATGATAACTGTTGGGGCAAAAGAAAAGAAAAACAGTAATTGAAATTTCACTTTGGAATGTGCTTGCGTACTTCAACTAGGGTGTGCCCAGCATTCCAAAAAGCCTCATCACTGAAAATGTATTAAACTAGTGAAGAAAGCAACCTGTGGATTGATCCCTGTTAGGCTTTGCACCCAAATCTAGTAATTGCCCATAAGATATGACCATACAATTTGTATACTAGTTTAACAGAAGCTATACTTGATTTTCTTTTCATGGTTATATGGCAGTTTTTGTTTTTTTTTTCGGGGATCTATGGCAGTTTGACTAGCAAATAGACAGGCGATACAGTCTTCTAACATTTCCTAACCGTGTCACTTCATTTTCCATTTTCTAGGCATGTAACCTCAAGCAAGTTATCTAACCTCTCTATGCCTCAGTTTGAGTTTACATAAAATGGCATGATAGTACCTACCTCATAGTGTTACTGTGAGGATTAAAAGTTAATATATGTAATTAAAACATATCCTGGCATGTAAGAAACATTCAATAGATGTTAGCTGTTAGTAATTCTATTACTTTTATTGCTACTGTGGATGCTGCTGCTAGTACCATTACTGTTATCTCAGCTGAGGCCCTTTAATTGCTTGATGGAATGGATGGTTCTCTACACTGCTTTCTCACCCCTGACCACAGGAACCATGGCACCTGTTTCTGTTCCCTTTGCCCTACCCTTTCCCAAATCCCACCCCACCCTTAGCCCCCATCAGACAAAGCTTGATGCAGCAAAGACCTCCATTGTATTCTTTTCATGCTAGGAAAAAGGACAGTCCTTCCGCACCAAACCTAATCCGTTTCTTCTAAGGGAAAGCCTGTTGTGCTTGTCTAAAAGATATGGCCCTCTTGCTGCTGCCCACAGCCAGACTTCTGTTCTCTTCCAAGGCAAGTCTCAGCCAAGATTCTTTATGATAAATGTTAGCCTCTGCCTTCATTGAATTCATTGTCAAGGGGCAAAACTGCTTATAGGATAGATAGGTAGATCAAAATAAGAAGTTCCTTGAAAGAATAAACCATTTAAAAATTCTTAAGTCATCCACAACTCCTAAGATAATGAATGAGCAGGTTCCGAAAAAAGAAAAAATACTAAAAGAACCTACTGAGTATATTAAAATGTGTGATGTATTTTCCTCAAGCAATAAAATAATTTCTGAGGGGGAGGGGAGGAAATGTAGAAGACAGAACAACAGACATTTTGCCTTTGAAGGATCAACTTCTCCATCTCCACCTCTGAATTGAGTGACACACTATACTGTCCTTCCTGACTTCCATCTTACACTTGTTCCTCTTCCAGTTTATTCCCTCCTCTTTATAGTTCCTTTTTTTCCTCCCCTCCTCGTTCCGTCTCTATCTTACTTTTCATCTGTACTCAGATGAAAGTACTCCTTTAGGGCAGCAGAGAATGGAGAGTCAAGAAGGTTAGTTTAGGAGTTCCCGTTGTGGTGCAACGGAAACGAATACGACTAGGAACCATAAGGTTGCGGGTTTGATCCCTGGCCTTGCTCAGCGGGTTAAGGATCCGGCATTGCTGTGAGCTGTGGTGTAGTTTGCAGATGTGGCTCGGATCCTGAGTTGCTATGGCTGTGGCATAGACTGGCGACTATAGCTTGGATTAGATGCCCTAGCTGAAGAACCTCCTTATGCCACAGTTGCGGCCCTAGATAAGGCAAAGAGACCAAAAAAAAAAAAAAAAAAGATTTCTCTTTAGAGAAACTTTTACTTACTATTATTATTATTTTTTTTGTCTTTTTGAATTATCTAGGGCCGCACCCGCGGCATATGGAGGTTCCCAGGCTAGGGGTCTAATAGGAGCTGTAGCCGCCGGCCTTCACCACAGCCACAGCAACGCGGGATCCAAGCCGCGTCTGCAACCTACACCACAGCTCACGGCAACGCCGGATCCTTAACCCACTGAGCAAAGCCAGGGATCGAACCCGCAACCTCATGGTTCCTAGTCGGATTCGTTAACCACGATGGAAACTCCTCTTTGTAGAAACTTTTGTAGTTTGTTCTAATCTGATGAGAACTAGTGTATCTGCAAAATTATTAAATTTGTTGTGACAAATGGGCCATATTCATTGTGGTAGACTTTTATAACCTAAAGTTGTGATGAAATATATTACAATTTATAGGTTTTATCTCTAAGTATGAAATGTTATATTATTGACTAATGCTAATTTTTAGTAAATTTAAATATTTCATCATAGTATTAAATGTTTTACAGTAACTAAATATTAACATTGTAATCTCACATAGAACTCATGTAATTGTTTTTCTCCTCTGTCACTATCCTTACCCCCTCAAAGCATTTGTGAAATACATAGCTATAAAGAAAGCCACACTAGGTACAGTTACAAAGATTCAGTCCCTCTACGAATTTATTGCTTAAGATTTTTATTTCAAAATCTTTAATGAGCAGCCATGGAATTCTGTCCTTTCTTGGAGTTATTAACATTTTCCAATTAAAATGTCATATTTCCAAGTTGGTTATAATACAGCATCATCTAACCTGTCAGCTCTGCCTGTGAAGCAAGCTTTAGAAATTCAAATCACAGTGAGCTAGAAGAAGCTATTTTACACACTTCAATAGTTAGTAATTAGGATATGAATCATGGCTTTATTCGTATGAGTCATTAGGCTATAAATTTCTTGACATAGATTTGCAAGACTATACAAATTTACCACCCAAACTTTCACTTGGACAGATAGAATTGCTTTCCTTGATGAATCAAGAGGTTTCCCAATATGATGAGGCCATTTTTCAAGTTGTATAATTCAATTAGTAAAATTTTAGATTTGGAAAAAAAATCTCAGTTCATTGGTCTCATTCTTCATTTTACAAATGAAATTTACCAAGACCCACAACATAGAGCTTGTATTTCTTTCCTGAGGTCAGGTAACTAGTTAATGGCAAAACCAAAATTAAAAATTTTGTTACTAGGTTTTCCCATGTGGGAACAGCATTTGCCACAATTCTGCTGCAGGCCACTACTGCAGCATGGGTTCACTCCCTGGCCCAGGAACTTCCACATGCTGCAGTTGCAGCCAGAAAAAAAAAAATTCTATTAACCTATTTGTCTTTGTATTAAAGATATATATTTTTATATTATACTTCTAAAAGTACCAATGTCTTTATTCATACTGCTTATATATATATTGCTTTTGAAGACTTTAAGATCCTTTCAGTTTTATAAGAACCTTGTTTGTCTTGTTCACCAGCATGTCTGTCTACAGCACCTAACAACAGTTCCTGCCATATAAATGTTCTCAAAACTTGTTGGATGAATAGCATTGTAATTTATCTTCAAAAATACATATGCTAATTTATGCTCCAGTCTGCATTCAGAGTAACATTATGCAAATCCAATCTCATCATGTCATTACCTCCTTAAAATCCTTCAGTCCTAGTAGCCCTGCGTGGCCTGACCTCTGCTGCATTTCTAGCTTTATCTTACACCATGTTCCACTTTCTTTCTCTTGAGTTCTATGCCTTCTTTCCTTCTCAAGGATTTTTGCACCTGTTCTTCTCTCTACCAATTTCTTTGATCCCCATTCTTTTAACCTACAGTAAGCAACTTCTACTCATCTTTTTAGCATTTGCCCACCTAGCACTCCTTAGAAGGTCTTTCCTAACTACGCATGCCATCAGAACCTTCACTATCCAGCCCTCAGAATCGTAACTATCTCTCATGGTACTTATCAAATATGTGATTATTGGATTAATGTCCGTCTCCTCTACTGTCTAAACTACCTGAAAGGGAAAGTGTCTTTTTGTTCACTATTTTATCTACAATGCCTAGTACATAGAAGGCATTCAATTAGATATTTGTTGAAATAACAACCAAATGAATTAATGGTTGAATGAACTTATTTTTATTATAATATCAGTGATGCCTTTTCCAAAAATAAGTTTTCTATTATTTTTACTTTTATCTAACCCATTATTTATGACAATTTTTCAGGAAAAAATTAAGTGGACTATTCCAAAATTAATAAATTTACATCAAGGATAAAACAAGTTACATCTTTAATTGACAATTGAGTAAATTATCCAAGAATTGAATGCTCTTTATACCACTCCTACTCCTGCTATGAATGGAAGAGTTAAATGTTTAATGGTACAAAACTGATTGGATAAAACATCCCAGTGTTTATGAACAGAGGCAGTTATCCATATCAAAAATTGAATTTCGGAGTTCCCATCGTGGCACAGCAGAAATGAATCTGACTAGGAACCATGAGGTTGCGGGTTCAATCCCTGGCATCACTCAGTGGACTAACAATCTGGCGTTGCCGTGAGCTGTGGTGTAGGTTGCAGATGCGGCTCGAATCCGGCGTTGCTGTGGCTGTGGTGTAGGCCGGCAGCTACAGCTCCTATTAGGCCCCTAGCGTGGGAACCTCCATATGCCGCAGGCGGGGCCCTAAAAAAAACCCAAAAAAACAAAAAACAAACAAACAAAAAATTGAATTTCCCTGCAACCTACACATTCTCACATTATACACAGATACTCAAATTACCTCTTCTACACTATCAACTGACTTGTAAACGTCCCAAGTATCCCACAGTGATTCTGTCTTCCAGTTTGGTTTTGACAGTAGCTCTATCTTTGTAGAGTAGTATTTACTATGACAATAATTTGAATACCTTGATTGTACTTAGCAATGTTTGTTTTTTTTTGCTGCTGTTCAAATGACTGAGAAAATGGACTTGCTTATGCAGCTGAAATAAAAATGGAACCCAAGGAATTTCTGTTGCAGTGCAGCAGAAACAAATCCCAGTTAGTATCCATGAGGATGTGGGTTTGATCCCCGGCCTCACTCAGTGGGTCAGATATCTGGTGATGTGAGTTGTGGTATAGGTCACAGATATGGCTTGGATCCTACAGTGCTGTGGCTGTAGCATAGTCAAGCAACTGTAACTCCAATTCGACCCCTACCCCTAGCCTGGGAACTTGTATATACCAGGGGTGCAGGCCTAAAAAGCAAAAAAAAAAAAACCAAAAAAAAAATGAAATCCAAGTCATCCAAAAAATTGTAAATATTTGATCTCAGTTGTATGCCCATTTGGCATAAGCAGATTAACTGTGAGTTTAATAACAAAGGTAAAAATTATGCATAAGAAAAAATAGAAATGCATTGGGTAAATTTTTTTTTTTTTTTTGTCTTTTCCAGGACCGTGCCCACGGCATGCGGAGGTTCCCAGGCTAGGGGTCTAATCAGAGCTACAGTTGCCGGCCTACGCCAAGGCCATAGCAACGTGGGATCCAAGCCACGTCTGCAACCTACACCACAGCTCACGGCAACGCCAGATCCTTAACCCACTGAGCGAGGCCAGGGATCAAACCCGCAACCTCATAGTTCCTAGTCGGATTCGTTAACCACTAAGCCTCGATGGGAACTCCTGGGTAAGATATTTTAAAGCTGAGATGCAGTGTTGTAAGTGATATTCCAGTGCATAATTAAGTATATGTAAATCCTATTCATAGAGAAAGTAACATTAAAGAAATTCACAGAGAGTTTTTAGTGTTTATAACTGGACAGTGGTGGACAATTTGATGAGATTATTTCCTCTTTTTTTTCTTTTTTTGGTACTTTTCAAATTTTCCATCATGAGCATATTAGTGGACAATTTTTTTTTTTTTACTGGCTGTTGAACATTTAACCCTTCCTTTCTAATAATAGTCTTAATTTTTTCTCTTTTGAGGAATACCTCATTGAATATGGTTAGTTAATTGAATATAGTTAGTTTCTCTTTTGAGGAGTACCTCATTGAATATGGGAGTTAATGTTTTTCTGTTACCATAAATCTGAGTTGAACCACATTCTTTTCCCATGATTAAAGCTCAGCCAGGGAGTTCCCATTGTGGCGCAGTGGAAATGAATCCAGCTTGTATACATGAGGATGTGGGTTCGATCCCTGACGTCGCTTAGTGGGCCAGGGATCTAGTGTTGCTGTGATCTGTGGCCTAGGTCACAGATGCAGCTCAGATCTGGCTTTGCTATAAGCTGTGGCATAGGCTGGCAGCTGTAGCTCCAGTTTGACCCCTTGCCTGGGAACTTTCATATGCCATGGGTGCAGCTCTAAAAAGTAAAATAAATACATAAAACAGAAAAAATAATTAAAAATAAAGCTCAGCCAATCATACACTCTCTCAGAGGACTTTGAATTTTTAGCATGAGCTAAAGATATGGAAAAGGTCAAGGATCATATACATCCTGATAACATCAACAGTGTGTAGACCAGATTCTTAGAATCAAATAATCTTTGCTGGTATTTCCAGTCCCTATGCCTCTAAAGCTCTTCAGCTCCTGCTCATTTCCTAAGGCTGACCCTCATACTGATTCTATGAATTTGCAAGTAGATTAAATCCTTTTTTCCTTCAAGATAGTTAGAATTGTTTTCTATTGTTTGTGACCAAGAATGCTGAGATGTGTTGCTTTTACAGATCCTAATCTTGTTGGCTTTACCATCAAAATGAGTCCACAACTAGACTAGTTCTTATCCCTCCTTTACCTTTTTTCAAAGGTACCATCCACCTGAATTATTGCACTACCCTCCCAACTCACCTAACTCATCTCCCCAGTTCTGTACTTAAATCTTCACTTCTATCCAAAAAGGCAACTGAAATATTCCCATAAGTCAGAACATGTTACTCTGCTCAAACCCTTTACTGGCTTCCCATTTCTTTCATACTAAAGCCAATGTACTCACAATAGTCTTCATAGCCCCAAGCAATCCTCACTGACATCATCACCTATTCCTCTCCCCTAAAACCTTTACTTACCTCTAGCCACGTGGGCCTCTTTACTGTTCCTCAAAGACACCAGGCATACTCATAACTACGGCTGTTTGCTCTGCTTTTATGTGCTTCCCTCATATGTACATGATTTACTTTCTCTTCTTTAGTTCTTGCTCAGATTCACCTTATCAGCTAGTAGCCACCTCTCCCAAAACTGCTGCCCCTCATCAAGCTCTCTTGCTCTCCTTTCCTTTACTCTTTTAATTTCATAGCCAAAATAACTGCAAACATATATTTATTTGTTATATTATTATTTATCGTCTGTCTCTCCATACTGGAATGTGAACTCCATGAAGGCAGGAAGTTTGGTCTGTTTTGTTTCCCTAGTATATTTCCAATGACCATGTCAGTACCTGCATGATAGATACTAAGAAGAAATTTTTTGAAAAAAAGTAAGTGAAAAAAAGGAAGGAATGAAAAAAGGTAGTCAATATTTCTAAATTTCTACCTACAAAATATAATGAAAATTTAGTTCATAGTTTATTCACTGTTTTCAAGCTTTCTAAATATTTCTTCAAATTAAATATCACAGTGGAACTCACATAAAACAGATAAATGCCAAGCTGAATTGATGTAGAAGAGAGGTCATGATTTGTCTTCATAGAAATGGAGAAATTTTAATTCTTCTAGAACATAGAATTTGAAAACCACTGACATTGACCACTGGCACAAAATTTGGAAACCATTGACCATTGTATTGCTTTTTTCTTGCTGTATTGCTTTTTTCATCACCTACAGCATATGGAGATTCCCAGGCTAGGGGTCAAATCAGAGCTGTACCTGCTGGCCTACACCACAGCCACTGCAATGCAGGATCCGAGCCGGGTCTGCAACATACACCACAGCTCACAGCAACGCCAGAGCCTTAACTCATTGAGCAATTGAACCTGCATCCTCATGGATGCTAGTCAGATTCCTAAACCCCTGAGCCAGGACAGGAACTCCTGATCACTGTATTTGAAGAGCCAAATCCTTCATTTATAAAAGAAGATGAGATTTACTCTAAGAGATAGTCACACCCATCTATGAAGTTATCAAGCAAGATTTCTTTCTAAATTTGAATCTAAATTAATCTATAGAACTGATTTTTTTAGGAAATACAGAGAACAGAGAAACATAAATCATAACATAGGGATACAATCAGTGAGATCTAGACTTGTGGAAATTCTAAAAGAATACCTGATTTCACAAATAATTACAATAGGACAATGAGCAATAAATGAGTAATCAATAAGTTAGACTTAATAGACATAAAACCAAATACAACATAGATTTTATTTGGATCATGATTCAAGTTTTTTTAAAAATTATAACAACAGAATTTCTATTTCTCCTATGACTGAGTAAACTGCCAAACGGCCAACTTTTTCACAAATAATGATAAATTCAGGGGGGAAATGCAGAAAAACAATTATCTAGAGTCTTTGAGCAGTGAACAGAAGCAGGTAGATTCTGCAGAGAAGTTAAAACTTGGACTAACATGGGGTGTTTCATGATTTTTTGGCTTTTAGAATAAGAAAATTCTGCAGTTATTGTTATGCAGAGGCTAAAACCAAGAGAAAATCAGTCTTTCTGTCATAAAGAGCAGGGGACAGTTTGGGATAACAGCTACTGGAAAGTAAGGAGTTGGGGGGAGTTCTATAGAGAGCCTAAGAAAAGCACGCTAAGTTCCGCATATAAAATGAAACAATCTCTAGCTGAATCCTTAACCATCCATATACAAGGATACAACTAGCCTAGCCAAGGAAAAAAGAACAGAACTGAGATTTGAGTTGCTGCTCAAAAGACGGAGTTCAAACAAGTTAACTGACTGACAATGCAAAAATATCAACAGTTTTTTGAAGAATAAAACACAATTCAGAATCTCCAATATATTATCATCACCTCTAGGTTCTGTGCCATACTAAAGAATAAATTAAATAAATAAATACACATTCCAATAGAAAAATAAACCAATAGAAACTAATGCTGAGGTAGGCCAGATGTTGGAAATTAGGATACAAGGACATAAAAGCAGTTATTTTAACTATGCTGAATTAGATAAAGGAAAATATCCTTGTAATTGATGAGAACAGAAAAAATCTCAGCAGAGAAATAGTGTTTAAAAAAGAATCAAATGGAGCATGAAAAGCAAGAGCCATAAAATAAAAATTTTCTTATATTTCATAAAATTGAAAACTTCACCCCCTCAAAAGTCACTATTAAGAAATATTAATAGTTAAACTGAAAAGCAAAATAATGAAGTTAAATAAATAAATTTTAGAGATAAACTTTAAAGAAACCAAAAAAATAAAGTGAAAAGATGTCACAGACTACAAAAAAAATAAATTGATTTCAAAATACCTATATGATTAAAGACTCATATCTAGAATATTTAAAGAACTCTCATGACTTAATAACGCAAGCAACCCTCTTCCCGCCCCCCACCCCCATAGCTGCAGCTTGTGGAAGTTCCCAGGCCAAGGCCAAGGATGAACCCTTGCTGCAGTAGTGGCCTGCACCACAACAGTGGCAATGCTGGATTATTAACTTGCTGTGCCACGTGAAAATTGCAGCCTCATTTTTTTTTAAATGGGAAAAGAAAGATTTGACAGATACCCCACCAAAAAAGGGATACTAATGGAAAATATGCTTGTGAAAATATTCTCAACATCAGTATTCACCAGGGAAATACTGGTTAAAACCACACTCAGGTACCATTACACACCTATTAGAGTGTTTAAAATATAAAATAAAAATGGTCAGTACCGGGAGTTCCTTGGAGCCTAGCAGTTAAGGATCCAGCATTGTCACTGGTATGGCTTGGGTCACTGCTGTGCCTCAGGTTGGTTCCCTGGCCTGGGAACTTCTGCATGCTATGGGTGCAATAAAAAAAAAGATCAATACCAAGTTCTCCTGAGGACATGGAGCAACGTGACCTCATATACATTGCTGGTTTGGATGTTTCTTACATAGTTGAACACAGTTACCAAAAGACCCAATTTTCTCATTCCTATATAGGAAAAGCTTTGAGGAAATTTTATTCTTAATTGCTAAAAACTGGAAAGAACCTAAGTGTATATCATTAGTGTATGCATAAAAAAGGACACGGAAAACTATGCAGGAGTTTATATGCAACAAAATGGATGACTATCATAAGCATTAGGTTAAGTGAAAAAAAACAGGAACAAAAAACTTCATGTTTTATATCAGTGTGCCCAATGATGTAAAATTCTGAAGATGATAATACTATAAGGACAAAACAGATCAATTTTTGTCAGAGGTGAATGTTTACTACAAAATTGTGCTAGAGAACTTTTGGGGCTGATGGAAGTACTCTTGTGATTGATTGTAGTTAGCAGTTACACAAATGTGTGTCTTTGCCAAAAGTCATGAATTTTACAGTATTGAATAATATATTAATCAATATAACTTTAAAAAAGAACCAGTGGAAATTCTAGAATGACTGTAAGATAGAAAATTAACTAGATGGGTTTAATAGTTGAATGAAAGGAATCACCTCAGCATTAAAATAGATCAGTAAAATTTACCTAATCTTAAGAACAATGTGGGGAGTTCGCTTCGTGGCTCAGTGGTTAACGAATCCGACTAAGAACCATGAGGTTGCGGGTTCGATCCCTGGCCTTGCTCAGTGGGTTAAGGATCTGGCGTTGCCGTGAGCTGTGGTGTAGGTTGCAGACATGGCTCGGATCCCGCGTTGCTGTGTCTGTGGTGAAGGCCAGCAGCTACAGCTTCTGTTAGACCCCTAGCCTGGGAACCTCCATATGCCGCGGGTGCGGCTCTAGATAAAAAGGTAAAAAGACAAAAAAAAAGAAGAAGAACAATGTGGAGAAGTTTTGAATTAAAAAATGAGAGCTTTGGGAGTTCCCACTGTGATACAGCAGAAATGAATCCAAGTAGCATCCATGAGGGTGCAGGTTTGATCACTGGCTTCGCTCAGTGGGTCAGGGATCTGGCATTGCCCTGAGCTGTGGTGTAGGTCGCAGACCCAGCTGGGATCAGATCCTGCCTTGCTGTGGCTGTGGCATAGCTCCAATTTGAATCGTAGCCTGGGAACTTCCATATGCCACTAGTGCGGCCCTAAAAAAAAAAAAAGACAGAGAGAGAGAGATAGCTTTTGGGACCTGTGGGCAATTATCACAAGTAACTGGAATTTCAGAGGGAGAGAGAGAAAGGGGAAATAATAATTTTAAGAAATAATGTCCAAAAATTTCTCAAACTTGGCAGAAGACATAGCTTTTGCCAGAAAAAAAGATTTCTATTTCCAGGAGTTCCCGTCATAGCTCAGCAGTTAACCAACCTGACTAGTATCCATGAGGATGTGGGTTCGATCCCTGGCCTTGTTCAGTGGGTTAAGGATCCAGCCTTGCCGTGAGCCGTGGTGTAGGTCACAGACACGGCTTGGATCCCGCATTGCTGTGGCTGTGGTGTAGGCCAGCAGCTGTAGCTCCAATTCAGCCCCTAGCCTGAGAACCTCTATATGTCACGAATGCAGCCCAAAAAGACAAAAACAAACAAACAAAAAACCTATTTCCAGAAGCTCAGCAAACCCACATTGGGATAACTACAAAGAATGTCTTGCATATCATAGTCAAATTGCTGTAATCCATTGATAAAGGCAGAATCTTAAAAACAGCCATGGGAAGAAAGACACATTTCAAATGGGAGAACAACAATTTGCAAATTGACTTTGCATTTGAAACTGTGGACACCAGGAGATAGTGGTGTAGCATCTTTCAAATACTGAAAGAAAAAACAACCCCAAATTCTATATCCAGTGAAAATATCTTTCCAGAATGAATGCCAAATAAAGACATTTTCAGGTGAAGGATAACTGAGAATTAATTGCTAGCATACGAGTACCAGAAAAAACGCTAAAGAAAGTTTTTCAGACTGATGTAAGATAATTCCAGGTGGAAATATTAATCCTCATAAAGGAATGAAGAACTTTAAGCAATGGTAAATAACTGAGTAAATGTAAAAGATAATTTTTCTATTGATTTTTTCAAAACAGATGTAACTGCTTAAAACAAAAATATAGTTTTTTATGGGGTTTATTATATAAGTTGACATAATACATATGACAAGTACAGCATAAAGAAAGGCAGGAGGAGTTCCCTTGTGGTGTAGTGGGTTAAGGATTCAGCATTGTCACTGTAGCAGCTTGGGTCACTGCTGTGGCGAGGGTTCAAACCCTAGCCCAGGAATTTCTGCATGCCACAGGCAGGGCCAAGAAAAAATAAGACAGGAGATGGTAAATGAACCCACATGGTCACAAAGTTTGCACATGTTGTCTTAATCTATTTAGGCTGCTATAACAAAAATAACATAGACTGGGTGGTTTATAAACAGCAGTAATTTATTGCTCACAGTTCTGTAAGCTAAAGTCCAAAATCAGGATAACAGCATAGTGAAGTTCTGGTGAAGACCCTCTTCCAGGTTGCACATTTCCTACTTAGTGTGTCATCACATGGTGGAGGGTGTGAGGGACTTCTGTGCAGTCTTTTATGAGAACAGTAATCCCATTTATGCCGGTTTTAGCACCTCTCAAAGGGCCCACATTCTCATACTGTCACATTGTGCATTAGGATTTTAATGTGAATTTGGGGGGGAATGCAAACACTCAGCCACTGCATGACTGTGGCTGTGGTGTAGGCCAGCAGCTGTAGCTCCAATTTGACCCCTAGCCTGAGAACTTCCATATGCTGCAGGTGGGGCCCTAAAAAGCAAAAATAAATAAATAAATAAAAAGATCTTATCTTTTAGAGATACATTCCAAAATAAAAAAGCCAGATCATTGACACCCTTGCAAGTTTTTCTTTGTTTCCAAATTTATACTTTTTCATTTATGTAAACTGACCATTGGGCTTCCCAATTCTTTTTTTCCTACAGTTATGATATATTGACTCTGAATATGATACCTTTACTAAGTTCTGGGGCAGAAATAAGGCAAAAGACTATTGGTGCAGGATTTCACAACTTAGGGGATATGAGCTCAAAGGCACCGGGATTCAAGTTTTAAACTCATAGGAATTTCTGATGTGGCTCAGTGGGTTAAGAACCCGACTAGTATCTAGGACGAGGGTGTAATCCTTGGCCTCGCTCAGTGGGTTAAGGATCCATTGTTTTGGAAAGCTGTGGTGGAGGTCATGGATCTGTAGCTCAAATCTTCTGTGTCTGTGTCATAGGCCAGTGGCTATGGCTCCGATTCTACCCCTAGCCCAGGAACTTCCATATGCCTCAGATGCAGCCCTAATAAGACCAAAAAAAAAAAAAAAGTTTTAAGCTCACAGTGATTGAGCTACTGAAATTTTAGCAAGCATTAGCGACCAAGTAGTATGTAAGATTCTATGGACCAGAGAGAAACAGGAAAAAAGAAATCGCATATTGCAGACAACAGAGGTGAATCAGAGGAAACCTGAAATTCAGGCAATTGCATGACTTTAGAAGTTCTTAACCTTTGCCCTGTGATGAATAAACTAATGGGTATCTATGAAGTATACTGTGAGTATTTGTGTGACAATTGTATAAAATGATGTTAGTGCTTAGAATAATGACACATAGAAAGCACTCACTGTTAGCTATTACTATTATCGTATATTCGACAGATATTTATTGGATATTTATTATACACCAGTTATTATACACCACTGTGCTAGACAGACACTGGGGATAAAACTATGAAACAAATTGGTTCAGCCTTTGCCACCCTAGAGCTCAGAGTATAGTGAGCTCTATTTAGACAATCCCTATTCCATCATACTGCTTTTCCTTTTTTACAACAGGACTTCACAAGGCCATATAGCATCCTAACCATCATAACAGAGAGGTAATTTTACGTTAATATGTATAAAATACAAAAAGGTTTCCCTAATGCATACTAACATAAAAGTTGTGATGCTTGATATAGTCACAGATGTGGAAAAAAAGAACTAATACTTTAACTCATTATTTTTACCTTCTCTTTCACACACAGTTGAACTTATTTTATAGTAGCAATTAAAATATTAGGCTATTTTCTCCTTCATTAAGCATAATTTCCTTTAATTTTTATTAACATTTTACATGCTTCTCTTTGAAGATTAAATGGAGCTGTTATGTATAATATCTTAGAGTTGAGATATTTATCAGTATTTTCAAATTGTGTTATTTTATTTTTCTAATTAAATTTTTTTCTTTTTTTGCATGAATGTGACTGATCAAGGAATTGATATATATTAAGTCACTGCTCTTCAGAACACCAATGTGAAATTAAAAGCCAGTATATCATATAGTAGATACCTTTGGAGAGCACTTCTATGTTGTTGATTTTTTAAAATTGTAAACATGGATTACTTTTCTAATTTGAGTTGGGAAAGAAAAACAGCACTAATTGTGCTATCTTCCTTATCAAACCTTTGACTTCCTTTTCCCTATAGCATATATCCAAGCACTTTCCCATGACCATCACAAAGTCTTTTAATAACCCTCCCCCAAGCAGAAATTGCAAATATGTTTTCATGCTTTGAAAACAAGGAACATAAGTTAGAAGACCCATTTCCTGGAAACTCTTGGAATACCTTAAGGTAAAAACCACGATTGATATATTTATCTGAAGTTTCAATAATATCTAATTAGATATTAAATAATCTATGCATAAGTAATAGTGTAAATCACAAAACAAAACAAAACAAAGCTTGAGTTTCCAGTTTATTAGTTTGTTCCATTATCTTGTTAAAATTGTAATGAATATATTTACTGTCTTACTATCTTATGTTCCTAAAGAAAAATTAAATATACGTTTAATAATCACACGATTGTCATAGGGAAAATATTTTTTTTTTTGGTCTTTTTTTAGGACTGTGCCATGGCATATGGAGGTTCCCAGGCTAGGGGTCCAACTGGAGCTGTAGCTGCTGGCCTATGCCAGAGCCACAACAATGCAGGATCCGAGCCACATCTGCGACCTACACCACAGCTCAGGGCTACGCTGGATTCTTAACCCACTGAGCAAGGCCAGGGATCGAACCCGCAACCTCATTCGTTTCCACTGTGGCATGATCGGAAACTCCTTAAATTTTTTTTTATTCTCTTTTTATTCCCTTTTCCCTCCAACACTCCATCTTTATCCCATACTTTCCTTCCTATTCTCTATCCTTTTTCCCCTTGTCTTTTTTCTTTATCTGTGGTTTCTCTAAACATATGTGTCAACAATCTATATAGGTGACAGTTGTTATTAAATTTTAAGAAAATATTGAGTAAATTACCAATGCTTTTCATACCGTTAACTTTGTTAAGTATTCAAATCTACATTCCAGCTAAGATCTCTCTACTGAAATCCACACCTATGTGTTGCACTACCTATCAGAATCTCCTTTTGGAAATCTCACAATAAGTCAATTTTCGGTAAGTTCAAAACCCAACTCAGGAGTTCCCTTCGTGGCTCAGTGGTTAACAAATCTGACTAGGAACCATGAGGCTGTGGGTTCGATCCCTGGTCTTGCTCCGTGGGTTAAGGATCCATTGGCATTGCCGTGAGCTGTGGTGTAGGTCGCAGACGTTTCTCGGATACCGTGTTGCTATGACTGTGGTGAAGGCTGGAGGCTACAGCTCCGATTCAACCCCTAGCCTGGGAACCTCCATATGCCACGAGTGCAGCCCTAGAAAAGGCAAGAAGACCAAAAAAAAAAAAAAGCCAAAAGCCAGCTCAGTATTATCTTTTTTTTTGCGGGGGGGGGGAGGATCACACCCATGACATATGAAGGTTCCCAGGGTAGGGGTCTAATCGGAACTACAGCTGCTGGCCTATGCCATAACCACAGCAACGCCAGATCCAAGCCATGTCTGTGACCTACAGCATAGCTCATGGCAATGCTGGATCCTTACCCCACTGAGTGAGGCCAAGGATTGAACCCGCAACTTCATGATTCCTAGTCAGATTCATTTCCGTGATGCCACGATGGGAACTCCCAGTTCAATATTATCTTACACAAACCTTCTTCTGCTATATTTTTTAA
Source organism: Catagonus wagneri (assembly GCA_004024745.2). NCBI lineage: Eukaryota > Metazoa > Chordata > Mammalia > Artiodactyla > Tayassuidae > Catagonus > Catagonus wagneri. The sequence continues at coordinate 28,841,887 of PVHT021183693.1, read as the reverse complement.
ATGAAATGATGGCACTACCCACTTGCCCATGACTCTAGAAGCTTTGGAGCCATCTTCCACTCCTCCCTTTTTCTTTTCTTTTTTCTTTCTTTCTTTCTTTTTTTTTTTTTGTCTTTTTAGGGCTGCACCTGCAGCATATGGAGGTTCCTAGGCTAGGGGCTGAATCAGAGCTATAGCCACTGGCCTACACCATAGCCTCAGCAATGTCAGATCCGATCGGCGTCTATGACCTACACCACAGCCCACAGCAACGCCAGGGATGAAATTTGCATCCTCATGGATACTAGTCAGATTTGTTTCCACTGAGCCACAGACAGGAATTCCCACTCCTTCCTTTTCAAGTTATAATAACCGGTAATCCTGTGTGTTATATCCCTCTAAAATCTGTCCAGCTATTTCCACTCCTTCTGCTGCCTCTTATTCAGAGTCTCATTTCTTCTCACACAGACTCTGGAAGCAAAGCTTCCAGACTAACATTTTCATCTTGCCCTGCCCAGCACAGTAGTAGTATGTTGTCAAAGTGATCTTTTAAAAAATGTTGATGTGATTATGTTATTTATCTTCCATTAGACTAAAACAGCTTCCTTAGCCTCAGGTCAGTATAAAGCTTAAGCTGTACCTGACAATCAAATTCCTTCATGGTATATTTACTGCCCCTTTCTCCTGCCAAGGGGAAAGGCTTGCCCTGAGTTGTGCATTGAAGTCTAAGGGCCCAGATGGGCCAGGGTATTCTACCATGAGGAAAGCCTATTTACACATTTTGGACCAAGGATAACTTTGTAGCACCATGGGTTATCTTTCTCAGGTTTATGAAAGGTTGCATTTATAAAGTGAATGAAATTTATTTATTATCTGAGACCATACAAGATTGAACATTTGTACCAACAAAATTAAACTTCATCAACAGAGATTTTTGTTAGTCTTGAGAGAAAATTTTCCTGCTAGATTGATCAAACCCGAAAGCAAGTGGACAAGTCTCTAGAGTTGTTTAAAAGTATCTTATTATAATCTACCAAAGGCCTGCATTTGTAGGACAGATTTTTTTTTTTTTTGCTTTTTAGACTTTTTAGGCCTGCACCTGCGACATATTCGACCCCATGCTAGAGGTCAAACTGGAGCTGCAGCCACCAACCTACACCACAGCCACAGCAATGCAGGATCCGAGCCGTGTCTGTGACCTACATCAGAGCTCATGGCAATGGCGGATCCTTAACCCACTGAGGGAAAGAAGCCAGGGGTCGAACCCACAGCCTCATGGTTACTAGTCGGGTTTGTTTCAGCTAAGCCACAATGGGAACTTGAAGATTTTTTTTTTTGGTCTTTTTAGGGACACTCATATGGCACGTGGCAGTTCCCAGGCTAGGGGTTGAACTGGAGCTGTAGCTGCCGGCCATAGCACAGCTATAGCAACGTCAGATCCAAGCCTCGTCTGCTACCTACACCACAGCTCATGGTAACACCAGATCCTTAGCCCACTGAGGAAGGCCAGGGATCAAAACCACGCCCTCATGGATGCTAGTGGGGTTCGTTACCCCTGAGCCACAACAGGAACTCCCAAAAAGAATTTTTTAAAGGAAAATATTTTGATTAACAAAGTAATGGATTTAATATACACAAGAAACCATGGTCCACTTCACATACTAAAGGGATAAGACACAAGGTTAATGGTTTTTTTTTTGTTTTTGTTTTGTCTTTTTTTAGGGCCGCAACCCTGGCATATGGCATATGGAGGTTCCCAGGCTAGGGGTCGCATTGGAGCTGTAAGCCGCCGGCCTACGCCAGAGCCACAGCAACGCCAGATCCGAGCCGCGTCTGCAACCTACACCACAGCTACGGTAACGCCGGATCGTTAACCCACTGAACAATGCCGGGAATCAAACCTGCAACCTCATGGTTCCTAGTCGGATTCATTTCCGCTGCTCCACAATGGGAACTTCAAGGTTAATGTTTTGTGGGGAACATCATCTCCCTGAGTCCTACTGGAATAACTCTTTACTCATTCACTAACCTTATTTGGAAATAACAATTCAAAGTTCATCTTGGAGGTTGTTTGTGGATATGACTTCAGCACCAAAGGGCCCTGTGCAACTAGCCCTCCCTCCAGTCTCCAGTTATAACTTTCATTTAAAAAAAAAAATACTCTTGGAGTTCCCGTCGTGGCGCAGCGGTTAATGAATCCAATTAGGAACCATGAACTTGTGGGTTCGATTCCTGGCCTTGCTCAGTGGGTTAACCATCTGGCGTTGCTGTGAGCTGTGGTATAGGTCGCAGATGTGGCTCGGATCTACTGTTGCTGTGGCTGTGACGTAGGCTGGCAGCTGTAGCTATGATTCGACCCCTAGACTGGGAACCTCCATATGCCATGGGTGTGGCCCTAAAAAACAAACAAAAAAATACTCTTTATCCAAATAATCAGTATGAATTAACATTGCTAAGATAAATAGATAAATGAATGAATGAATGAATAAGTAAATAAAGCTTCACAGTTTCAGGCAGTGCCTTCCAGAAGAATCTTTAACTGTTCATTGATTAGTCAAAGGCAGGTTTTTCTCACATCCTCTTAGGAGGAGTTTTAACTTGCTGCACAAGTCCCTGGCAAATATGATGTATGATGATTCCCTCATCTGCACCTGGGCTGCAAACAAGGGCCAGGGTCAGGCAAGAGAAACACAGATTTTAGAGCTAAACCCCAGCAGAAACTTAAGAGTTTGTGTCACTGCTCAGTATGTGTGTCCACAGGGCATGCACTTGTTCCCTAAGGAAGGGTCCTATCATCTCAGCACTGAGATATAAATGTGGTCTCAATCAGGCCAGTGGTCACTGTCATAAAACAGCTTTGCCCACAGTGCAAATCATACTGTCATTCTTATTGATGTAAAGCAAACAGAGTGCCAGTTACCTTTCCAGCAAAGATGAAATGAGTTTATTTCAGGATGGACAGAGAATGGCAATCTGGGTTTTGCAACCGTAGTGAGCCATGGGCAAGTCCTTGCGTGGCAAGGGAAAGAGAAATCTTTTTACAGAGGGGAAAAGAAAGTTGAGAGAGCTGAAGTGTGAGAGCTCTCCCTTCTGGCTTCCCATCTCTATTAATTTTTTACTTGTAATAATTGTTACCATTGGATCAATACCTTCTAATGTACACAGCTCTTTACAGCTTACAACCGACTTTCATTTGCATCCTCTCAGATTGTTCTAACCATTTTATGGTGTGGCCATTATTATATTCCTGTGTGTCAAATGAAGAGACTGAGGTTTAGAGAGATTTTCTCACAGCCAAGTCTGGCAGAGCTGTGATTTGAGTTAAGAGCCTCTGTTTTCTCTCTTGCTCTTTTTTTTTCTTTTTTGTCTTTTTAGGGCCGCACCTGCGGCATATGGATGTTCCCAGGCTAGGGGTCAAATCGGAGCTGCAGCCACTGGCCACAGCCACAGCAACACCAGATCCAAGCCACATCTGTGATCCACACCACAGCTCGCGACAACGCCGGATCCGTAACCCACTGAGCAAGGCCGGGGATTGAACCTGCAACCTCATGGTTCCTAGTCGGATTCGTTTCCACTGTGCCATGACAGGAACTCTGAGAGCCTCTGGTCTTAACTCCTCCACTGCAACCACCTCAGTCAGAGCACTCTAGTCCAAAGCTGGTGCCAATCAGACTCTACTATTTATCGAAGTAGTCAGTGAAGTAGAGTGACACTAAACATGGCTACATAGTTAGATGGAGTTCAAGTCCCAGCTCAGCCATGTATTAGCTGAGTAACCTTGGAAAAGTGACCATGTCAATCTCAGCCCCAGCTTCCCATCTGTGAAATGAGGCTATTGAAGGTATGCCTCAGGGAATTGCCATGGATGATGGATGAGGGTAGGCAGGGCAGGGTGGGCAGAATTTGCTATACATCTTCTACCTTTATTGCATCTATAGCTGTGTTGTATGCTGAGTGTCACAGATATGATCTGATCCCTGACCTCAAAGAGGAGAGGATCATGTGAAAAGGGGGAAATCAGTCAGAGAATTCAAAATAGGAATGTGTTCTGCCAAGGGAGGCTTAGCCCAAAAGATAGTATGCAAATAAAGCTTTGAGAGAGGTGAGACCACTAGCTGGATGCCCTCACATTTGCACAGAATATCTGGTTGACAAGGATCTCTCATCTGTTCTCTAGTTTGATCTCTACAGTAATGCTGGACTGAGAAGGGACATCAGTGGACCACACCTTTGCAAATGGGGAAACTTAGGCAAACAGTATTTGGTCAAGGTCATAAGTCACCCACCTGTCTCCTGACTCCAGACCAGTGCCCAGTAACTCTGTTCCTCTCTCATAATAAAATTACTCCAAGGTACTTGACTATCCCTGAATAGCTTGACAGAGCTTGTATGCCCTCCTCTGGCTCAGGAGACAAGGATCGTTCACATTTCTATGGACTTCCACAGGGAACAAGCTGCACTTAGAATGGGAAGGTGCCCAGTTTGTGCAGATTCTCCTTCAGTTTCCCTTAGTCCACCTCTGCATGTCAGTGAAGGGGGTGGTCATGGAAGTAGACGCCTGCGATGCCCAGCTTCCTCCCCTCCTAAGGCCCATCCACCGTGTTCCTAGCGAAGCTCATGGGCCAGCATCATCGTAGGAAGGAGAGGCCCATGTTGTCTCTGCTCCTGAGGGAAGCTGAATTTGGACTCCCCATTAATGATAAATGTGTCTAGTTAAAAATTTGCTGCCTCCTGACTTGTCAACCCTGAGGCAGGCCTGGGCTGGGTGTTTCCTGGCTCAGAGGCCTTTTGGCCCTGGGGGAGAGGAGGTATGGGGAGTAGTCCTTCCACTCCCTCGGAAACAGCTGGAGAAATACCAGAACCCAGGTTCTCTCTAGTCAGATGGAGTTCCTGGGGCCCCAACACTAAAAGTTATCTCCAGTGGGGTCTGAGTCCTCCTCCCACCATTTCCAAAGGACATAATTTTTTGTTTTTTGGGTTTTTTTGGCTGCACCTGAAGCATATGGAAGTTCCTGACCCAGGGATCGAATCCAAGGCACAACAGCTACAACAATGCATGATCCTTAACCCACTGCACCATGATGGGAACTCCCAAGAAAAGACTTTTTTAAGAACTCTTCTGTCACTCTGATTTGGTGAGGGGGAGGCATCATTGGCACATGGAGGTTCCCAGTCTAGGGGTCAAATTGGAGCTGGAGCTGCTGGGCTACACCACAACCACAGCAACGTTGGATCTTTAACCCACTGAGTGAGGCCAGGGATCCAACCTGCATCCTCATAGATACTAGTCAGATTCATTTCCACTGAGCCACAACGGGAGGTCCTCTATCACTGTGTATTTTTCCCATTGCTGTGCCTAGTTAATCCTTGTTGCTTCTTAAAGTTCAAAGCAAGTATCATCACTTCTTTTAGCCTTCTTCCACCTAACCTCTAACTGGATGAACTACTACCTCTGTGCTCCTGCAGTACTTGACTCAAACTACACTGCACAGTGTATCATTCTTGTTTTTTGCTTCCCACGGTGTATTATTCTGAGCTATACAAGTCTATCCCCCCCTTTAAAGGCAGCAGATTCACATCTTTTAAACTTATTGCCCCTGCCTGACATCCCCCTCCCCTGCTCTCCAGCATAGTGCATGCAATATGGTATACATTCAATATTTTTGTTAGATTTAACTGAGTTACAAGTTAGTATCTTTAATACACTAAGCCCTGAAGTGTTTGTGTTTTTTACTTGTTATTGCTGAATACATGAATGTGGCTTGTGAAATTAATAGTACTGCTTTATAGTCACATCTCTGTGTAACTAGTACTTCTTAACATAGAGCATGAGCTAAATTTAATATTTTTCCAAAGTCAAATATTTCTAATTCTCAAAGAACTTTTTAAAAACGTGCTAATAAAAACTGTGGTAAGGGAGTTCTCATTGTGGCTCAGCAGGTTAAGAACCCAACTGATATCCATGAGGATGTGGGGTTAAATCCCTGCTCCTGCTCAGTGGGTTAAGGATATGGCACTGCTGTGAGCTGCAGTGTAGGTTGCAGACATAACTTGGATCTGGAGTTGCTATGGCTGTGGAATAGGCCGGCAGCCACAGCTCCAATTTGACCCCTAGCCTGGGAACTTCCATATTCTGCAGGTGTGGCCCTGAAAAGCAAACAAAAACAAAAACATAAACAAAAACAAACTCTGGTGAATAGCAGTGGAATTTTTAAGTATTTATAAAATCCTTTTAGTTATCAGCATCTAAGTGAACATATGTATAATCATGCATTCATATTTGGTATAATTCTGTTTTAGTGAGTAAATATTTGAATGTAGTGTCTGATAAGCCACCAACATAGACCCAACAGTTTTTTGTCTAAAAACTGAAATAAAGGAGTTCTTGTCATGGCTCAGTGGTTAACAAATCCGACTAGGAACCATGAGATTGCAGGTTTGATCCCTGGCATCGCTCAGTGGGTTAAGAATCCGGTGTTGCCCTGAGCTGTGGTGTAGGTCGCAGACGCCGCTCGGATCCCGCGTTGCTGTGGCTGTGGCGTAGGCCAGCCGCTACAGCTCCGATTAGACCCATAGCCTGGGAACCTCCATATGCCATGGGTGCGGTGCTAAAAAAGGCAAAAAGACCAAAAAAAATTAAAAAATAAAAACTAAAATAAAGAAATTGTAGAATTACTTTATATATTATGAATTTTTAATAGTAAAGGAGAAATGGTGCTTTTCTATCCCAGAATTTAACATAGTAACACAAACTTAGTAAATATTGTTTAAATAAGTAAGTGGAATAACGAATATATGAATGAGAACAAACAAAAGGCACACCTGAGCATGACCGGATTAGAAAATTATGTTCTTTATACAGAGAGAGAAACTCCACTCTAAATAATACAATGCATTATACCATCCATCATCTTTTTTTTTTGTTTTTGTCTTTTTAGGGTCATTCCCAAGGCATATGGAGATTCCCAGGCTAGGGGTTGAATGGGAGCTATAGCCTCTGGCCTATCTCACAGCCACAGCAAAGCCAGATCCGAGCCTCCTCTGTGACCTACACCACAGCTTAGGGCAACGCTATATCCTTAACCCATTTAGAGAGGCCAGGGATCAAACCTGTGTCCTCGTGGATACTAGTCAGACCCGTTTCCTCTGAGCCATGACAGGAACTCCTAGAATTATCTCTTAATTATGTTCTAATCTGTAACCTTAGCATTTCCAAGAGACATATTTCCAGTAAAGATCCTGACTTTAATTTAGAGTAGATGTAATTTCTGGGGAACCAGAATATTTCTTTACCTTCATTCTTTTCTTGTACACAATGCATGATATCTAACAATTCAACCACTGAGTATTATAACTATTTTTCTGGTCTGAAAGATTGCAAATCTAAAAAACATAGGGCTTTAAAAAATATTATTTTTGGTTTGTGAAAGAAGAATAAAGAAGTTATTCTATCCTAAAGAGAAAAAGCTTAAATAAAAATATGCTCTTAGATTAGGAAAAAAATTATAGTTATTTTGTTTATAATTTAAATACTCTTTTTATTTTCCTTTTTGCCACCCCAAGGAATATGGAGCTCTCGGGCCAGGGATTAGGTCTGAGCCACAACTGCCACCCAAGCCACAGTTGCAGCAAGGTCTAATCCTTAACCCATTGTGCTGGGCTAGGGATCAAACCTGCTTCCCCAAACCCAAAAGACACCAATTCCATTGCACCACTGTGGGAAATCCTTGTTTATAATTTAGATTATTAATTTCCTCTTCTGTTTCTCATTATTACTTTAAGAGGGGACTTAGGGGATGATGTTTTTAAGAAAATAGGATTTGTCATTAGAACATTAGGTTTAATTTCTGATGTTGCTTACTCGGATGTTAAGCAAACCACTTAACTTATTCGGGTCTTGGTTTTCTCATCTTTAAGATTTCATAAAAAATATTCTCATTGTGCCTATTTCACAGAATTATATGAACTACATAAAAAAACATACAAAGAACATGGATCAAGAGCTGTACAATTATCAGAATTTAGAGAGTAGTACGACAGTAATTCCAGTGACTGAAATAGATAAAATAAGGAGCACAGATATCTTAATGTCATCATCGAATGATCTGACCACAGAATGGACAGAAAAGTACCAGACCCTGAGCAGTGATTAATTCTGCTTGTGAGTATTTATGGCAGCTATTTCAGCCTTAAGGATAGCTTTAGTGTTGAGTTTCTTCACTTTGCTACAAATACTAGCAGTTATGGTAATCTGTAATCCGGCTGAAGTGGAATGTTAGCTTAAAAAGTCAAGAGGTGCTTTGTTCAACAAGGAATTTGTAGGAAATGGGTCTTCTTTCAGAATGCCAGGAGCCCCATAACAATATTTAATGGGAGAATTGGCTTGGTTTCTGTCAACTCAGGTTAGGCCTTGAGAAGAACAAAACACACGGACTTAGAGCAGAAGGGATAACATTTTAAAACAACCAAGGTTAGAGATTGGATTAAGATGGCGGAATAGAAGGACTGGAGCTCAACTTCTCTCCCAAAAAACAGCAAAACTACAATCAAATGCCAAGCAGCCTTCAACCAACTGGACTGTAAACTTCCAAAAAAGATATTCTACTCCAGAAGACAAAGAGGAGACCACATCAAGAGGTAGGAGGGGCGATTACGCGATAGAAGCAACCCCATACCTCCTGGGTGGGAAGCCCCACAGACTGGAAAGTAACTGCATCACAGAGACTCAGCTATAGGACTGAGAGTTCTGAGCTCCACGTCAAAACCCCACACCTGGGGATTGGGCACAGGGAGAAAGAGCCCCCGGAGCATCCGGCATTGAAGGCCAGTGGGGCTTGTGTGCAGGAGCTCCACAGGACTGGGGGAAACAGAGACCCCATCCTTGAAAGGCACACACAGATTTTCACGTGCACTGGGTCCCAGGGCAAAGCAAAGTCTCCATAGGAATCCCGGTGGAACCTGACTGCAATTCTTGGCGGACCTCCTGGGAAAACAGGGGTGACTGTACCTTGTTGTGGGGGAAGGGCATTGGAGGTAAAGCTCTCGGGAACATTCATCAGCCTGCATTTCTCAGGAGGGGGCCATTTCTGGGAAAATCTGGTCCCTCCCATCAGTGCTGAGAAGCCCCAGGCCAAACAATAATCCAGGTGGGATCACAGCCCCACCCAGCAGTAAACAGGCTGCCTAAAGACCCCTCAGGCACACAGCCAGCCTCTAATCTCATCCAGAGACAAAACCCCACCCATCAGAGGGATAGGATTCAACCCCACCTACTAGTGGGCAGGCACCAGTCCCTCCCATCAGGAAGCCTACAGCAAGCCCCGCCCATACCAGCTTTAGTCACAGGGGAGGCAAACGCCAGAACTAAGAGAGGCTACCACTCTATTGTTGGCGAAAAGGTCACCACACCAAAAATCTATAAAAATGAAAAGACAGAAAACTCTAACCCAGATAAGGGAGAAAGAGAAAAGCCCAGATAAACAGCTTAGTGATGAGGAGATTACCAGCCTCTCAGAAAGAGACTTTAGACTGTTGATGCTGAAGATGATGCAAGGCATTGGAAATAAACTGGAGGCAAAGATTGATCATTTACAGGAAACACTAAGCAGAGAAATTCAAGCTGTAAAAATTAAACAAGAAGAGATGCAAAATACAATAACTGAAATAAAAAATTCATTAGAAGCAGCCAACAATAGAATACAGGAGACAGAAGAACAAATCAGCGAGGTGGAGGACAGATTAGTGGAAATCACTAATGCGGAAGAGAAAAGAGATAAAAGATTGAAAGGAAATGAGCTGAGTCTCAGAGAACTCTGGGATACTGTTAAATGCACCAATATCCGTATTATAGGGGTGCCAGAGGGAGAAGAGAGAGAGAAGGGGACAGAAAAAATATTCGAGGAGATAATAGCCGAAAACTTCCC
>PVHT021183693.1:28816404-28830982 GCA_004024745.2 Catagonus wagneri | reverse complement strand
GATAGGGAAGATATGGTACATACACACAATGGAATATTTCTCAGCCATTAAAAGAAACGGAAGAACAACATTTATAGCAACATGGATGAACCTAGAAATTATCATACGAAGTGGAACCAGTCAGTCAATTAGACGGCAACACCCAATGCTACCGCTTACATGTGGAAACTAAAGAGACACAGTGAACTTCTTTGAAGAACAGACAATGACTCACAGATTTTGGAAAACCATGGTTTTTCAAATAAGACAGTTTGTGGGGTGGGGGGATGCACTGTGGGTTTGGGACACAAAATCTATCGTATTGACTTATGATCTTTGTACACCTGTAACTGAAATAAAATTCATTGTTAATATGGAAAAATAAATAAATAAATAAATAAATAAATAAATTCTACATATAAGAGAAAAAAAAAAACCAAGGTTAAAAAGTTAGCATAAAAGGTAGGTTTAAAAACTATGGAGATGCAGTTACGGTGAAGTAGATGATCGAAGAATTTCTGCAAATCAATGAGACCTTCATTTGACAGAAAGAGACCATCATATGCAAGGAAAAAAAAACAAAAACAAAAACCTCTGTATATATATGTTTTTCAGAGTAGCCAGGGAAGTAAGTCTTTTCTTACTTCTTACTTCCTTACTGGGAGTACAAAGTACACAATTTTCTTTGTTGGATGCTGAGATCACTACCACTGATTATAGAATTTATCTTGCAATTCTGTTCCTCAAAGCTCTATTTATAAAGTAGTTTGTAGAGTTAGTCATGAGTATTGCAAAAAGCTGAATGAATCATTTTACCCAAGAAAAGAAAAAACAACTTTAGGCCAGTGAATCTAGAAGAATTTAATTATGTTCCATGTTTTTTTTTTCCCAATGATAGAATTTCTTGTCAAATATACATTTCTATTATTCGATTCTGATCACCTTTTGAACTAATACTGTATTTTAGTGACTCCTTTTTTTCCCACATAAGTTACTTTTTTTGTGATCATTCTTATATTTTTCTTGTAAAAATACATTTTTAGAGCCTTTTTTAAAGATCCTTTTGAAATATGATTAGCCTGTATTTGCATTCTGCTATGGCTGGTTGCGCTTGGAGCTAGAAGAAATCTTAAAGATATTGGATCCCAACTATCATTTTACAAATGAAGAAACTAAGAGTCAGGAATAATAAGTTATTTTTCCTAGGTCATAGAAATAGCCTATGATAGAGCCAAGTCAAGAACTCCCAGCCATTTTCTTTCTATTAGGAAAGGCTTTTTGAGGCAAATAAATTATAAAGGATTGTTTTATAAATACAATTTTAAAATTAGATAGGCAGATGTGACTTTCAAGGAAAGTGCAGGCTTACCTGTTATAAGATGGTTCTAGTACCACTATTCTTTGTCATCTTTGTGACTTTTTGTTACTAAGTTATTTTTAAGACATTGCAATCGGAGTTCCCATCATGGCTCAGTGGGTTAAGAACCTGACATAGTGTCCATGAGGATGCAGGTTCAGTCTCTGGCCTCACTCAGTAAGTTAAGGATCTTATGTTGCTACAAGCTGCAGTGTAGGTCATAGATGCAGCTTGGATCCAGTATTGTTGTGGCTGCGGCATAGGCCTGCAGCTGTAGCTCCAATATGACCTTTAGCCTGGGAACTTCCACGTGCAGCAGATGTGGCCATTAAAAAAAAAAAAAGACATAATTAATGAAGAAAATTGAAAATTTCAAAGCGATAAAAAGAAAATAGAATTATTTAAAGTTCTATTACACAAATACAAATACATTTGAAGTTTGGGTGTATTTCCATCCAGTTGTATTTGCACTGATTTTAAACATAATTGTTCTCATAATGTATATTCTTTCATTTATAAATAAGCAGTAGTGGTATCCTGTTTTGAAAATTATTTTAAGGACAAAGTGTTCTATTTACATTTAGACATAATCAGTGGTTAACGAATATGACTAGGAACCATGAGGTTGCAGGTTCGATCCCTGGCCTCGCTCAGTGGGTTAAGGATCCGGCGTTGCCGTGAGCTGTGGTGTAGGTTGCAGATGCTGCTTGGATCCCACGTTGCTGTGGCTGTGGCATAGGCTGGCGGCTACAGTCCAATTGGACCCCTAGCCTGGAAACCTCCATATGCCATGGGTACGGCCCTAAAAAAGGCAAAAAGGCCAAAAAAAATCTTTATTTATTTTAATATGTAGAAGAAACACTTTTATACATTTATTTTAAAATAAATGTTTTCTATAAGAAACCATTTGCATAGTTTCCAAAGTTTTTTTTCTCTTCTTTTTTGCCTTTTTAGGGCCACACTTGTGGCATATGGAAATTGGTATAATCTACAGCTGCTAGCCTCCAGTCTATGTCACAGCCACAGCAACGTTGAATCCAATCTGGATCTATGACCTGCACCATGGCTCATGGGCAACTCCAGATCCTTAACCCACTGAGCGAGGCCAGGGATGGAACCCATAGCCTCATGGGTACTAGCCAGGTTTGTAACTGCTGAGCCAAAACAGGAACTCCTGGACATCCCTCATTTTTGTTTTCCCTTCCACCCCAACAACAAAAAATTCAACATCCATCCATAGACAGAAATGGATTTGAGGGAGCTATGGGTTCCAGCATCACATGTGAAGGGACCCAAATGGAGTCTTGCCCACCCCTGTGTCAGGTTTTGTAGCAGTCTATGCTTGCAGAAAAAAAGTCCCCATACTCTGCTGGGCCAAATAAGAAAAAAGAGTTTAGACCCACTGAGGTGAGCATTTAGTAAAGACTGGAGGAAATGACTGCTACTTCAGATGTGAAGACAGCAGCACAAAAACTCCAAGGAACATGAAAAATTAAGGACACACGATAGAGCAACAAAAAATTCACAATAATCTTCAGGTAACTGAACACAAAGACATGGAGATCTTTGACTTACTGGTTAAAGAACTAAAAATAACTATTTTAAGGATACTCAGTGAACTGCAAGAAAACACAGAAAATAATACATGAACAAAATGGATTTAACAAAGGGATAGAAATCATAAGAAAGAACAAAACAGAAATTCTGGAGCTGAAGAATACAAGGAATTAAACTAAAACGCACTAGAGAACATAAGAGCAGACTTGATCAAACAGAAGAAAGAATCAGTGAGATTGAAAATAAGTACTTTGAAAAAAAAAAAGGGGAGTTCTCATTGTGGCTCAGCAGTAACAAACCAGACTAGTATCTATGAGGACACTGGTTCGATCCCTGGCCTCGATCCAGAGTTGCCGTGAGCTGTGGCGTAGGTCACAGGTGCAGCTAGGATCCCACATTGCTGTGGCAGTGGTGTAGGCTGGCAGCTACAGCTCTGATTCATCCCCTAGCCTGGGAACTTCCATGTGCTGCAGGTGTGGCCCTAAAAAGGAAAAAAAAAAAAGTAGGGATTTGGAAATTATCCAGTCAGAAGAGAAGAAAGAAAAAAATAATGAGAAAGAGGAAGAAAGCCTCTGTGAGTTGTGGGATATCATTAAAAGGATCAATTTGTGATTATTGCTGATACAGAGGGAGAAGAAAGGTAGAAAGGTGTAGAAAGCTTATTTAGACAAATAATGGCTAAGAACTTCCCAAATTTGGGAAGAGATTTGGATATCCAAAGTTTATAAAGCTCATAGGTCTCTAAACAAAATCAAATTAGGTATTTTTTTTTAATTTTATGGCTGCGCTTGTAGCATATGGAAGTTCCTGGGCCAGAGACTGAGTCTGAGCCACAGCTGCAGTCTATGCCACAGCTGTGGTAATGCCAGATCCTTTAACCCACTGTGCCAGCTGGGCATTGAACCCATGCCTCTGCAGAAATCCAAGACACTGCAGTTGGATTTTTAACCCACTATGCCACAGCAGGAACTCTGGGTTCAAATTTTTTAAAAGAATAACTTCCTGGGAATATAGACCTAACAAAGTAAATACCTAATAGAATTAACCAGTGGTTTATTTTTCCAAGACAATGATTTTTTTTTTTTAGGGCCATACCTGCATATGGAAGTTCCTGGGCTAGGGGTCCAATTGGAGCTGCAGCAGCCTGCCTATGCCACAGCCACAGCAACGCCAGATCCTTTTATGACTGAGCGAGGCCAGGGATCAAACCCGTATCCTCATGGATATTAGGTTCTTAACTCTCTGAGCCACAATGGGAACTCTTTCAAGATGATTATTTAAAAACCAAAAGGCAGAGAAACCTAACTGAATACATAATTCATTTGATTTATTTTTGACATGTCTAGTTGCTAAAATTAAAATGTCATCTTGATCACTTGGCCCAAGAACTTAGTTAGTGGATGTGTTTAATAGCTAATTATTACAAAGCATGTTTTATCAAAAGAAATCATTTATTCCTGAGAAGTATACACCAATTATCCTGTCATTGATTTCAACTAAATCAATGAAATGAGTTCTGATTATAAATCACCAACTCTGGTACCACTAATAGTTGGTAAGAACAGACTCAGAGTTCCTGCCGTGGTGCAGTGGCTTACGGATCCAGTGTTGCCACAGTTGTGGCATAGTTACAGCTGTGGCTCAGATTCAATCCCTAGCCCAAGAACTTCCATATACCATGGGTGTGACCAAAAAAAGAAAGACAAACTTGTTTGTATCATTCATAAGATCAGTTGCTCCCTGAAGGTATCATGCTCTCACCCCCAAACCTTGATTATGTGATATGCTTGCATGTGCCTTTCGGCCTTGTCTGTGTACTTCTACTCACTTTTGAAGACTTTTCTTTCTGCATCTCTACTATAGCACTTAGCAAATTTTCTACTATTTATGTACCTGTTAATTATTTATTTTCTTTCCTACTAGACTGATAACTCCTTCCATACAGGGTTATTGTCCCATTCCCAAGGACAATAGAGTGTCCAATACTTAGTAGTAATTCGTAAATGTCTGAAAATTTTAGATAATAAATGCCATCTATGTCCAAGAATAATAAGGTAATTGTAGCATACTGAGATATTATATAAAGTTAAATATTATCAATTATCAATTCCTTTCCACATAGTTTCAGGCATAGACCACGAAGAAATATCTTGTTTTGAATGCACACAAAGTGGAAGGAGCCACTTTCTGTCAAGAACTGTGAAATCATTATAGGAATATATGCCTTAAATATGTTATCCACAGTTGTTTGCCTGTTTTAAAATATGAAAAAAAAGGGAAATTGATGAGATACTTAACCAGAACCCTACTAAAAGACTATTTTTTTTAAGCAGGCAAAATTCAATAATCTTTCTGGAACAAGATTCTGAAATAAAATCATTTTAGTATTTTCAGAAATGTTAAAAATTACTTTAAAATGGATTTCTTCAGTACACAAATATCCAATACATAGCTTTCCATCTATCTCATCCCCATCTTTACCCAGAGGTAGGTCAGTAAGACGGCTTTTTGAGAAAGATAACACTCATAACTGCTAATTGATCGGATAGCATTTGCAGAAGGTGCTTCTATGATAAGCTTCAAGGCCTAAATGTCTTATATGCTGAATCTTATAAAATATTGTCACTCTGAGGAAACGATATTTAAGCAGATACTTAAGTAATAAGGATGGTCCAACTAGGATGAAAGTGGATGGCAGAGTGCCAGGTAGAAGAAACAGCACAGAACATGTGTAAAACCCTGAAGCAGAAAAACCTTAGTAGATCTGATTGCCGAAAGGAAGCCAGTGTGACTGCAGCATAGAGTACAGGTGAGGATGGCACTGGGAGAGTCAGAGTGGGCAGACGCAGACCAGCCAAGGTTGGAAGCCTTGGAAAGAACTTTGGAATTTCTTTGAAGATAATATTCAAATTCAGCATGCACCAGCTTGTGTACCTGTGATTGCCTGGAACCCTGAGTGCCAACTTTCCAGTGTCCATGGACCAACAACTACGCCCAATCATCTACTAGGTAGCCCTATAGACAGGGGACTGCCATGTGAAGATAAGAGGCAGAGAATGGAGGTATTTACAGTCCAAGGGATGCCAGAGATTACCAGCAACCACAAAAGGTAGCATGAGTGAGGCAAGGAAGTATCATCTCCTAGAGCCTTCAGAGAGAGCGCATGGCCCTCTGACACCTTGATTTCAGACGTCTGGCCTCTAGAAATTTCTATTGTTTTAAGCTATTCAGTTTGTGGTACTCTGTTGCAATAACAATAGGAAACTAATGCAGTTACAGAGGGTAAGATCCAGGAAACTGGGAGATGAGGCATAGGAGAGGCCCTGAAGTAGTAGTGTGTTTGTGAAGAGAAGAGGCAGCAATATGATGCTTCCAGTCCTGGAGCTGCCATAGGCTGGTGTGTGCTTGATTGTTTTTAATGAAGTCATAGATCTTTGGATGATACCATATTAGGATGATTACAAAAAGAAAAAAAAACACTTCCTTTTGTTCTTTGAACACGAGCCAAGGATTTGTCTTAAGTGAGTATAATATTGTCACAATTGACAAGATCAAGGATGAGCTTCAAACCAGTAGAGCTTCAAATCAGTAGAGGGGTTATGAAATTTAGGCATATACATAAATATAGTAATTCACAAACTAATTTTCTTCAGCTTGTTATGTAGTGCCTTTGACCTTAATCAAAACATGGCATTTTGAATACATTGCTAAGGATGTTTCTGAATGTAATTCTTAGTACATCACAGGACTGAACTCATCATCTCACCCCAACCTGATTTGCATTCAATATTTCTTATGTCAGTTGATGATATTACCCAAACCAGAAAACGCGAAGTCATTTTTTTTTGGCTTTTTAGGGCCACACTTGAGGCATATGGAGGTTCCCAGTCTAGGGGTCCAATCGGAGCAACAGCTGCCAGTCTTTGCCACAGGTGCAGCAACGTCAGATCCAAGCCACATCTTTGATCTACACCACGGCTCACAGCAACACCAGATCCTTAAATCACTAAGCAAGGCCAGGGTTTGAATCACAACCTCATGGTTCCTAGTCAAATTCGTTTCTGCAGCCCCACCACTACAGGAACTCCTCAAAGTTATTATTAACTCTTTCCTCTCTCCCCTCTTTCAAGAATCCAATTAGGCAATGCCATGAATTTAACTTCTAAATGATTTTTTCTCATTTTCACCGTCCATCATTACTCAGTTTCTAGATCAGACAGTTACTTTTCTGGCCAATTCTTGGCCTCTTTTGTCAACTTGACCTCTTCCTTCTCCTAATCAGTAAATATCAAGGCCCTCGTGCCTGCTTTTCTTCCTCCTACCTCCCACTCTCTCAACTTCTCTCTCTACTACTGTCTGGGCTTCAGTTACAGGATGAAAACTCCCAAACTTACATCTCCAGCTTGGACCTCTCCAACGAGCTCCTGATTTGTATGCCTAGGAGAAGTCAGCACTGTTCTTATAGGTCTTCCTATTCTGCACTCTTGTAGAACAGAGCTAATCGTGACTTGCTCCTCCCTGTATCTCTGAACTTTTTATACTTGTAATAATAAAAAGTTTATTTGACTTTCTGAGTGGAGTCGACATCTTTTAGTGGGAAAGGGAACATTTTCATCATGACAGCACCTACCGTAGTGCCTCATAGAAAGCAGAACTGAGGGTTTGTTGAGCTAAAGTTCTGCTTGTACTGGGATGAAGAAGAAGCCTACATTACATGGCTTAGTATATGGCATCTGGGGTAAGTCATTGTAAGTAAGAAAAGTAAAAGGTTTTGTTAAACAATGATATTGCTATGTCTTTTTTTTTTTTAATTTTTATTTCCGGGCCGTCTTGTGGCATATGGAGTTCCTGGGCCAGGGATCAAATCTGAGCCAAAGTTGTGATCTACACACAGCTGTGGCAACGCTGGATCCTTAACCACTGCACCAAGCCACTGCACCAGGCCAGGGATTGAACCTGCATCTCTGTTGCTTCAAAGACATCGTCAATCCCATTGCACCACAGCAGGACCTCCTAATTAGGAAATTTTAATAAAAACTAATTTAAGATAATTCTATATAAATAGAAATGTCAATTATTTGTCTTAAATCACAGCCTGTTTCCTTAAAAGCAGATCATTTTATTGACTCTTCTCCTTTTTCACCCTTAGCAATCTATGAATATGTCCGATCTCCCCTATCTCTAAATGTATTCTAAATTTGCTCCTTCTCTCTGTCCCATTATTACACTGCCCCTTCAGGCCATAGTCATCTCTGACCTGGATTACTAATAGAGCCCCCTGACTGGCCTCCTGTTCTCTACACTGCAGTTGTCTTACACTGTGCATCTTTTCTAGTACAGATCAGATGCTGTTGTTCTGCTGCAAAGCCTCCAATGGCTTTCCACGCACCAGGATGTTCAAACTCCTTATCACAGCCCACACAGTCCTAGACAATCCACCCTCCTACACCTGTGCTACCTTTGCGACTGTGCCTGCACCACCGCCCCTTACACAGGACCCTTGCCTCACCAGCACTCTCTCTGCTCTGTGACGATGTAACACCTCAGGACCTCTGCACTTGTTCCCCACCCTCTAGATTCCTGCATGGCTCCCTCCTTAGCCACTCAGGTCTCAGTTCCAATGGCATCTTCTTAAGGAAGCCCGCTTTATCACCCAGTTGAAAGCAGCAACCAGCCTCAGGGTGTCATGCCACCTTGTTCTATTTTCTTCCCAGTCCTAACTACGTGGCAGTAGTGTTGAGTGTTAAAGCATATGGGCACAGGGGCCAGACTCCATGGGCTCAGGTCCAGCTTCACCTCCCACTAGCTGGGTGACTTGGGACATGCACTTTACCTCTGTTTTCAGAATAACAGGAGTACCAACTTTGTAGGAATTTCTGTGAAGATGAAGTAGGTTAATATATTCAGAGTGTTATCCATAGAACCTGGCTTGTAGTAAGTGTTCCATGCGTGTTAGTTATCCTTCATTTATTGTTAGGCTTTCCTTTCTGTACTTTCCTTACTCTCACCCCATCACCACCATTACCACTCATCCTGTCAAATCAAGAAGAGCTGAGACCTTGCTACCTTGCCTCCACTCCTTTGTTCTTTAGTGTGGACCAGGTATGTTTGTTGAATTAATGAAGTATTAGAAACAAGTGATAAAGGTGGTTAAATTTATCTCAAATTGATTTCATTTTTAAAAGACTTGTAGATCTACAGAAGAAGCACTGAAAATTATAGTGGTTTCTTTGTGGTTTTTTTCCCTCTTAGTTTCTATGTCTTAGTGCACTGCCTAAGTGAAGATGCGCAGCACTTACTGGCGGGGGAATAAATCTTGGTTCCATCACTTACAAACTAGAAGACCATGAACAAGCTGCTCTGGGCCTCAAAAGGCTCATCTATAAACTGAACTTGTTATTACTGGTTAAAGATATAAGGATAGGTCAGGTGTTGGGGGTTTCGTTGTTATTTGCTTTGCCATCAGCTCTAAGATCTACGATTTTATGAATACAATCAAAATTCAGGATGAAAATGTTAAAGTCTACAAAGTGAAACCTTGAATTATTTTACAGATTATCTGAAAGAAAATTGTGGTAATCAATCCAGGTGTCAGCTTGGTTGATAGCTCTGAGATTGTCTAGAATCACCTGTAGAGATTAGCTTCCAATTCTTCTTCTTCTTCTTCTTCTTCTTCTTTTTCCTCTTCCTCTTCTTCTTCTTTTTTTAACTCTTAGGGCCACACTGGCGGCATATGGAGGTTTCCAGGCTAGGGGTCGAATCGGAGCTGTAGCTGACAGCCTATGCCAGAGCCACAGTAACGCCAGAT
Source organism: Catagonus wagneri (assembly GCA_004024745.2). Taxonomy (NCBI): domain Eukaryota; kingdom Metazoa; phylum Chordata; class Mammalia; order Artiodactyla; family Tayassuidae; genus Catagonus; species Catagonus wagneri. The sequence continues at coordinate 28,821,281 of PVHT021183693.1, read as the reverse complement.
CCGAGCCACGTCTGCAACCTACACCACAGCTCACAACAGTGCCAGATCCTTAACCCACTGAGCAAGGCCAGGGATTGAACTCGCAACCTCATGGGTCCTAGTCAGATTCATTAACCACTAGGCCACGACGGGAACTCCACTAGCTTCCAATTCTAAGCACATACATTCACCCACAAACATATACATCTCTTTCTGTTTAGAGTTATATTATTAGCTGTTATACAAAAAAAAAAAAAGATATAAAATGATGATCTCAAATTGAATGCTTGAAACATCATTGAAGTATATCTTTCATGTAAATCTTTCCTTCCTGGGAGTTCCTATCATGGCTCAGTGGAAACAAAACGGACTAGTGTCTATGAGTAAGCAGGTTTGAGCCCTGGCCTTGCTCAATGGATTAAGGATCTGGAGTTACCATGAGCTGTGGTGTAGGTCACAGAGGCGGATCGGATCTTGTGTTGCTGTGGCTGTAGTGTACGCCAGAGGCTACAGCTCCGATTCATCCCCTAGCCTGGGAACTTCCATATGCCGCAGGTGTGGCCCAAAAAGACAAAATAAATGTTTTCTTCTAAACTTTGAATAGAAAACCAACTTTCTCCTAATAATCTCATTTTTAGTCCCAAATTATTTCACTGATTTGAATTAAATTTAAATCACTATATCCACAGTGCAAAATTATATGTACCAAGTATTTTAAAGCCTTGATCAGTAAGTTTGGAGTTATTCTCTAACCAAAACAGTTTTCCAGTTTTTTCCTTCTGGATCTCTACTTGTAATTCTGCTCATGAAGTTCTCTCACATTCTATTTCCGCCCCTCCTCCCATCTTTAATAGGAAATCTAGATTCAAATTCTTTTTTGCTGCCACAGACCCATGCAAATAGTTTTTTCACATGTTTTCCCCTTATTTATTTATATTAGTATAGACTCCTTAATATTTTATTCACTTGCTAATAATCTATTCTTTATTTTGATGATAAAATTACCTCAGCTTTAGCCATTGGGAGATCCTTCAAGCTGCCACAAGTGTCTGACCATTTCCCATCATTTTTTAGCAACTTCTTCTCTTCCAACACAACAGTTTCATCCTATACTTTCCCTGCCCCAGCCCTGTAATCAGCCTTTTCTCCAAGGAACCATGGCCAAGAGTCGTGATTCCTTTTATTAAGAGACTAAGATCTGGAAACCAAGATTTGGGTGTTAGCTGTACTATTGGCTTATAGCTTGAGCTATAAGAATCTATTTTCTTTCCCCACAAAACAGCTAGAATTTACATTTCTTTGCAGATCTGTCTGTAGAAGACAGTGGATTTTTATTATTTTTCTCAGATCAGACTCCATTTTGAGTCACAATGGCCCGCGTGCTTTGGACAGACATACTCATCACACGGAAACTATTCTGGGCTTGTTTCCTTGTGGGAATCTTCAGGAAGCCTTGGTCACAGGCATGCAGTACCAACCTGTGTCCTCCAGAGTCCGCTGTGCTACACCCAGCACAACCCCAAGGCTTTCTCAAACCTGAAACCCCTGCAGCACTTTGCAAGGACACCGTAGAGGGGGCACGTCAGCTCTCTGACTTCCTCCCAACGCCGCCTCTGATTGGCTTCTGGGCAAATAAAAAACCGGTGAATGAGCCCTCAGAGAAACTTGTTTCAGATCCTTGGGTGGTATTGCCCTTTTCTCCTTGTCAGCCGGGCGGGCCAGCCAAGCCGGTAGAGGATGAGGTCGTCTTGTGTCCTGCTTACCATCCTGGTGGCGCTGGCCGCCTATTACGTCTACATCCCCCTGCCTAGTTCCGTGTCAGATCCCTGGAAGCTGAGGCTGCTGGACGCCGTTTTCCGGAGCGTACAGCAAGTGGTGAGACACAGCACAGCGCTGATTCTCTCTCCCTCCTCTTAAGCAGTATTTAAAGGCGGAAACAGAATTTGCAGACTTTGTCCCACGAGAATGTATGTTTTTCTAACGCAATGAGGCCGTTGCTTTTTAAGGTGGTTCAGGCTGGCATTTCAGGGTGTCGCATTCGCGTCAGTGCTAGCAGCAGGCTAGATAAGTGAGTTAAGTGTTTTAGGAAGGCTCTGGGAAAACAGTCACTGGAATGCAGCCGCCTTAAAAGCCAACTCGGGCACGGGTGATCTCCCAGTGTCCTGGCAATGGAGCCCTCCATTCTCAAGGGCAACAGGCAAGGCTCCTTCAAGCACATGAAGAACAACACAGATCTAGCATTTCATGCGTGGCACTTATCAGCCCAGCCCAGGAAAAGAGGCTAGGAAGCCTGGCTGGCTGGCTGGCTGGCTGGAGGACAGACTCGTGGAGGTGGCAGCAGCAGATGTTTGCATGATGCATTTGTTTTCTGCCTGCCTTGAGGCATTTAGTTTATGACATTGGCTGCAGAGGAGATAATCTTTGCCTGAGCCAGGATACCTTGGCTCATCCTGGCGTGATCGCATTTCTCTCTACTGTATCATGGGTGTGTATTTCTTTAACTCCATAGACAGGAAAATGTAACTTTCTGGTTTATTTTATGTCAGAGACATTGTTAGTGCCAGAAATCCAAAATCTAAACTACGATCTGTAGTCAAGGCTGAGCCCTAAACTGAACAGTGTTTCTGAGCAGCCTATACCCTATCTAAACTTGTAACTTTCTCCAAAACCAAGTCTCCTCCCTTCTTCCCCCAACCTGGGACGTTAGTCTTATGTTATTTTTGTTAACTCCTTTCAAGAATGACAACTAGAGAAAGAAAAAAAACCCCATGATTTTCCTAGAGGGTTGATTTTCTTTTTTCACAGTTATTCTAATTGTAGGATTATATTGTCTCTGAGGCCTTGACCTATCAAAAAGCCCCTTAACTAGGATATCATAGCGTATTGCGAGGAGGACTTTGCTTTTCTCGAATTCAACCACATTTTCCACCTGCAAATCCCCTCTTGTCTCTTAGGAAAGGTCGATGAGGCTATAGAGCCTCTTCCTTTCCCCTGCTTACCGTGATGTTAACATGGTAGAAGAATGACCATCCTCTTCTCTAGCAGTGGTTCCAAGGAAAGCAATCTTCAGCCCTGCAATTACTCTCTTCTTCCAGAAATTATGTAACTGGGCAGTAACGCTCTTTAAAGATTCTGGGGTACAGTTGTATTTATCTGTGTCTTTGGCCGTCTACAATAAAACGAGTAATGACTAATAAGAATAAGGAAAAAAAAAGGAAAGAAAAAGAAAATAATCAAACTACCATGTTGGCCACAAAGATTATTCTTACTTTTCTGGTCACTAAGGAAATCCCTGTCATAAATAATTTGGGAAAAGCCAGGTTTGGAAAAAAATTTTCTTCCCCAATGAAGCAGGTATTTGGACTGTATGGCCCACTGCAGAATGTGCCCTCAGCTGGCATTTGGAAATGACAGGTCACAGAGAGGGTAACAGAGTGTCTTCACCTGACACCGTGGATGAGGGGGTGGGGTTGGGGCTTGCACAGAAATGGCTCTCATCAGTTGTCTTCTGAATTGTAAGATGTCAGAAAGATCATTCAGACCACAAGGAAGCATATTCTACCCAGGAAAGCAGTTTACTGATGTCATTTCACATTGTCCTGGGGAAAAAGCAACGTGACTTGTCACTTCTTAGTAAATAAAGCATGACTGTTAAAATTAGATTCATGCCTCCCCGAATCCCATCTCAGCCAGGCCACTTACTGGCTGTAAGACCAGGCCATTTAATAACCTTCTCTGATCCTCCATTTTCTTTGTAAAATTGGGCTAACAGCTACCTTGTAAGAGTGCTGGAACTGGTTGTAGTTATTCTTCTGAGAGTTGTCCCAAAGGACCACTACAGATTGTGGGGAAAATCTATGGTATTGCCCAACTGTGTTGAAACAATAAGACAAATGTAGATTAGAAGCAGTTTATCTCATTGAAACATGGAGTTCTGACACTAAATTGTATGGTGTTGAAAGTTTGTTGCCCAGATCATTTTAATTTGAGTTGATTGGCTCAATTACAAAAGCTACTTCAAAGGTAAGGCTTGGCTTACTTCCTAACACAGCGGGCACCTGCCTAGCATCAAGAAATGTGGATGCTACTTTTATTCTCTTTGTTTAGCAAATGCTTCACCCCTTATTGCCCCTCTCTCATCTCCTTTATCTTGTTCAGATGAGTCAGATTATTAAGATTATGTTCCTTGTACTTTTCTTCCTTGGGGTTCTCCAATATTATTACTTAAGAAGCTACCTGGAATCTTTCTAAAGTCATCTCAAACACAGATGCTATATTAGAGTCACCTAGGGAACTTTCAAAAATCTTAATGCCCAAGTCATACAACATACCAGATTTATTCAGAATCTCTGAGAGGTGAGTCCCAGCAGCAGTATTTTTAAAAGTTCCCAAGGTGTGGAGTTCCCATTGTGGTTCAGTGGAAACTAATCCAACTAGTTTCCATGAGGACGCAGGTTTGACCCCTGGCCTTGCTCAGTGGGTTAAGGATCCAGCGTTGCTGTACGCTGGGGTGTAGGTCGCAGACGTGCCTTGGATCCTGCATTGCTGTGGCTGTGGTGTAGGCCAGCAGCTGTAGCTCCGATTCAACCCCTAGCCTGGGAACTTCCATATGCTGCAGGTGGGACCCTAAAAAAAATGCAATAAGTAAATAAACAAGCAAACAAACAAGTCATCCTGGATCCTTTGACAACTATCACAGAAGTAGGCTTCATGCTCAGTCACTTCGATGTAACACAGGTTGAAAGCCTACTGTGTGAGTGTGACCTACAAGAGACTATAGGTCAAATATTATGGAGAAGCCATGTTAACGTACAGCTATTACAAAGGCAGCTATTACAAAGATGAGTATTACAGAAGCTCATAGGAGGGAGTGCTTATGTACACATTAGAAGGGTGAT
>PVHT021183693.1:28743203-28816304 GCA_004024745.2 Catagonus wagneri | reverse complement strand
CACAGTGGTTAACGAATCCGACTAGGAACCATGAGGTTGCGGGTTCGATCCCTGCCCTTGCTCAGTGGGTTAACGATCCGGCATTGCCGTGAGCTGTGGTGTAGGTTGCAGACGCGGCTCGGATCCTGCGTTGCTGTGGCTGCGGCGCAGGCCAGTGGCCACAGCTCCGATTAGACCCCTAGCCTGGGAACCTCCACATCCACATGCCGCGGGTGCGGCCATAAAACCCGCGGCCATAAAATGACAAAAGGCAAAAAAAAAAAAAAAAAAAAAAAAAGAAGGGTGATAAAGATGGTAACTAAGAGTATCAGTGGTATCTCAAAGGAATGCAGAGCCAGAACATGGCGTGTCTTACCTCAGTCATTTCCTAATTTTCTAGTTCTTATCTTATATATATACATTTTTGATGGCATAATGTAAAAGAGATTATTGAAACTGGTATTTCTGCTGAATGTTACCTGCATTTCCTATAAATGATAGTGCTTTTGGACTAGTTGAAAAAGGTTTTTCATCCTGTAAAATGTCCCTAGACTTGTGGAATTCTAATGTGACCTCACCTGAACTCTGTGGGTCATGTGCCTTTCGGCTGCACCAGTGGGGTTTAAATGACAGTTCAGCAGAACCCCATGTAGAACTCCAACTTGCTAACTTTTTTATAACCATTCATAAACTGGAATGCTTACTACTGTCAGGTAAATTTAACTTTATAATATTAGTAAATAATAGGTTTTGCCTACAGCCTTCTAGGTTTGCCTTGCTACATATTTCTTCATGTAAATTAGAGATTTCACTAAGCACGATTTTTAGCGAATTTAATGGTATTATCTTTAAATGTCTAGCAGCAGAATGGCTTTAAGAATAACTTGAGGGCACAGTATTTAATCAGTATTACTTCTGACAGGTGAGAGCAATATGAATTAGTCTTTGCAGACAGTACCTGTTGGTGGATTCAGTCAAACATCAAAGTCAGACTGAATCAGCTACAAGTGTATAAGACAATGCCTAATTTATAGTTCTTCTTTTCATTTTTCCTAGAACTCTACAAATATGGCCCTGAGCACAGAAATGCCACCATTATTACTTTATTTTAGTGAGGCATCCAGCTTCTAACATGTGGCTTGAGCTTATTATAAAAGCTTTTTTTTTGAGGTATGATAGTCTAATGATCATTCTATTAATGCACAATTACCTCTTTTAAATTAGTAAGCATATATTTATTCTTACTGCCAAATGAAATTATACAGGAACTGTCTGCTACTTATTTTCTCCTTCATTTATGTTTATAAAGAATTAAGACATGTGGAGTTCCTGTTGTGGTACAGCAGAAATGAATCCTACTAGGAACCATGGGGTTGCAGATTCGATCCCTGGCCTTGCTCAGTGGATTAAGGATCCAGCGTTGCCGTGAGCTGTGGTATGGGTCACAGACTCGGCTTGGATCTGGCATTGCTCTGGCTGTGGCGTAGGGTGGTATCTGTAGCTTCGATTTGATACCTAGCCTGGGAATCTCCATATGCTGCCCTAAAAAGAAAAAAAAAAAGGAATTAAGACGTGTAATTAAATTTCCAAGTGGCAAACCTAACTATATTCCCTACCTAATCTATATCATATTGAGAAATTTGAGCAATCTATCTTTTAGCATGTACAAAATAAAACTAAAAGCCTACTTTAAAATTCAGAAGTCATTAATTTAATGAATATTAACTGAACACCAATGCTAGGAGTTGGTGAAACAGATTAAGACTCATACTTAGTTTTGCAGAGTTTACAGTCCAGCAAAGGGAGATAAACCTGCTGGCAGTCACAGGGCATACACTTGAATGATAGACAAAGTTATGTTAGAGGTGTTTATGGGTTGCTATAGAAGCCTTAAAAATGAGATCTAATGGGCATCAAGAACAGTTTCCCTTTCACACTGATATCTAGTCTTAATTACTGTTTGAGCATTTACAGTTAAAAAAACATCTACTAAGCATTTACTCTGCCAGATACTGTGCTATGTGTATTGCATGCAATTCATTTATTCCACACTGTAATTCTTTGAGGTAGGTGTTCTTCTTTATCTTACAAAGGAGAAAATTGAAATGTAGAGAAAGTAACTTGCTCATGATAGCAGAGCTTATAGGAGATCAAGTCACAATACAACTCCAGCCTGACTTACTGTGAGCTCTAGGGCTTAGCCATTGTGCTGGGCTGATTTTCCATAAGAGCTAGCTGACTGAAAGAGGTGAGGAAGAGAAGAGGGGGAGAGGGTGAAAAAGGCTTTCCAGCCAAAGGGAATGTTCCAGTGGGAGAGGATGGTACAAGCTAAGGCACAAAAAGCGGTTCAGGGTGGTTGAAGCAGAAAGCTCAGAAGTCAGAGAGATGAGGTAGAAAGGAAGCACAGAGCAGATAATGAAGGCCTCCACGGACTAGGAGAGGAGCCACTGAAAGATTTTTAGCGAGGAAATCACATGGTCAGATCTGTGTTTGAGAACAGTCTTCTCAGTGGCAGGATAGAGACTGAGACTAGAATTTAAGAAAGCAATGAGGGCAGAAGACCACTTGGGAAGCAGTTATCCAGGTGAGAAGTGAGAGCCTAAACTATTAAAATGGGATTGGTTTGGAGTGAGGCTGACCAGAGTTGCTGATGGAGGGCATAATACATAGTGAAGAAAGAGAAAGGACTCAAAGATGACTCCTGGGACAGACTGTGGAGTTACTGGGTGAGAGGTGATGAAGGCCCTCATTAGGAAAAGGAGCAGATCTGAGGTAAAGGTAATAGAGTTTGGGACCTTGCTTTGAAGTGTCTGTGGGACTAGTTGAAGGATATCTGTTCACAAATAGTTTGCATATACAAGCTAGTGCTTGGGAAATGCAGAAGGACAGATGGGCTCAAGATACGGATTTGGGAGAGGTCTGTGAGCAGGTGGTGGTGGGAGTAGGGGGAATGAACGTCTGTGGAGTGAGAGAAGGATTGGTCACATGATTAGTTAGAATGGCAAAACAGGACCTGAATAAAAATTCCTCTTAATTTCACGTTCTCACCGCTGGGCCAGGGTGACCTGAAAACAAAATCCTCCATGATGGATTTACCCTTTTTTGTCCCTTTCGTCTCTCTCTTTTTTTTTTTTGTCTTTTTGCCTTTTTTTTATCTAGAGCCACACCCGCGGCATATGGAGGTTCCCAGGCTAGGGGTCTAACAGGAGCTGTGGCCGCCGGCCTTCGCCACAGTCACAGCAACGCGGGATCTGAGCCGCGTCTGCAACCTACACCACAGCTCACAGCAACACCGGATCCTTAACCCACTGAGCAAGGCCAGGGATCGAACCCGCAACCTCATGGTTCTTAGTCGGATTCGTTAACCACTGCACCACGACGGGAACTCCGCTTTTGTCCCTCTTTCTGATAGACTCCTCATAGCTGCTGTCATGCAGGTGGGACTTCTCACAATAACTTTATCACAAGTACACTGTATCCTGGCCATTTTTAAGATACCACCATTGAATTTTTCTTCACGGCATTTGCCAGTCTTTTTTCAGGTCAGAGACTTGGCTAACATTTTTAAAATATGCCAGTGGAAACTTGAGGAAATACCAAGGGAATCTGTAAGCGCTCGAATGACAGAATTCACAACATTTATAAAAAGAATTATACAAGCGATTCTCAAAGAGAATGCCAATTCTGATAAATCTTGAATAGCTATAAAAATGATTTTAAGTTTTTACCTCTATAAAATAACTAACCATCAATATCTTACAGCCCGTCTGTATCCCATTGGTGGCCTGCCTGTTGGGAAGGTCTCCTCTCTATAGTAATACATATTTATTACTATTGCTATTAAATGCAGATAGTCCCCAAGTTACATATACCTAGATAGCCACATAATTTATTGTCCAAACCGTGACTTTTTTTTTGGAGCTGTAACCATGGCATATGGAAGTTCCTGGGCCAGGGATTGAATCTGAGCTACAGTTGCAGCCTGTGTAACCAGTGCCGCAGCTGTGGCAACGCAGGATCCCTAACCCACAGAGCCGCAGCAGGATCTTCAAAACCATGACATTTTTGAAAGCAATAAGGGGATGCTATTAATAACCGTGCAAGGACAACCATTTTAAACCAGAACTATTCCCGGACAAACCAGGACATATACTCAGCCTGCATTTATTGGACTTGCATTGATCAGCATAATCAACCCAAAGTTATGGAATGATTCCTTTGCTCCCTGTTCTGCTCAAATTTGATCGCTAACCCTCCAGTGAACCACCCCTGGCCCATAACCCCTAGGCAGAAGAATTCCTGTTCCTTAAGACAGTGGTAGAATTAAAGTATTAAGTTCCCTGATCCAATCAGTTACCACTCTGCTAAATCTAGCCTCACAGTGTTCCCACCACAATCCCGAAACTTGGCTTCCTAGAGTCATCTCTGCCTTGCATGCCCTCCCATCCTCTTACTTTAGCCGACATCCCAAACATCTTTCAACATCTATTCAAAACTCACTTCTTTTGGAAACTTCCTCTTTTTCCCCAGTCAACCTTAAGTTTTCTCTCCTTTACACTCTGCTACATTTTTCCTTTTATGTCCCTTGTATGTTTCTTTCCTTATGTTGATATTTCTTTATGTACAAACTCCCCACCAAGTCATTAAGCTTTCTGACTTATCATGGAGATAATTTCCCTTTTACTACTTTAGGTTTTTTGTTTTTGACAGTTTTCTGGGTAGGGGGGTACTTGAAGATCATTCACGATAGAGGAAATAGGCATTCATGGTTCTGCTTTCTTTCAGGCCTCTGTGTCACTCCATTTGCCCTGAAGGGCAGGCCTGGTGCTTTCATGTGCTTCTGACTTTGAACTTACTCAAAAATGGCTTTTTGCTGTCCTTTGCAACTTTTTTTTTTTTTGGCAAGCCTTGCTGTTTTCTGGGTTTATAACTTCCTCATAATATTTTTGCAGATTTATGCTTGCTTTTGAATTTGTAATGAATCACACGCCTGTTTCTAGCTGAACGTTTGTTATAACTATAGGCCATTTCCTTGAAAATCACTGGTGAATTCCCACGTTCTTTTGATGTTGTTCCCTTTTCCTCCAGAATGGATAATTGATGAATGCCCCCTGAGAAATTAACTTGGCCAATCCTCTTCTGTGCTGCCTGTCCCATAATATTGTCCCTGTCCTAGGACTCAAATACCTTTTATTTCATTGTTCTGAAGTCTTCTTTTCTAAAATGGACGATAACAAGATATTTATTCCACTATTCCTAGTTTAGGCATCAATTCTAAGATAGGGTCGGTCTGTCCAAGGGTTCAGTCACTTCCATTTCATGGCATTGTTCTTCCTTCCCTGTTAGATAGAAGCAAGTCCAGAACAGCAATTACCCTTGCTTCCTTGATTTTCTTAGCAAGAGGGATCAATTCTACTTTGCAAGATGATCTACTTTTAGTAGAATAAGATTACTGACAGTTATCTGCATAATAGTGGATCCATTTACTGAATAATGAACACAACCACTTGTGAAATAATAGTTAATGTCCTTATTTAATGAAAAGGGAAATAGAAGCTCAGCAAAGCTAAATGACTGGTTCACAGACACAGGACTGCCTCCGAGGCCGACTGTGAACAGGTCTGCTGTATCTGCTGTCCTTTCGAATATATTCCACAGCTTCTTATTATGATTGTTCAGTCTCTCCTCCTCGCCTTCTCAATCCACCCCCTCCATTCTGAAATCTTCTGTACAATCGGGTGATCCACATTAAGAAAACTTCATACGGGCAAGAGGTGTATAGTGTACTATTTACAAATTTTAGTCCATGGAGGATTTTTGTATATCTTACACACTGAAAAGGGTTCTGTGGTTAAATAAGACTGGGAAATACTGAGTTAGAGTTAATCAGGATTTCTTTTTAAATTGTGAAACATTTCAGAATTCCTACCAGGCTAACATGCAACACCAGATTCTTAACCCACTGAGCAAGGCCAGGGATCTAACTTGGGTCCTCATGGATACTAGTGAGGTTCGTTAACCACTAAACCATGACGGGAACTCTTATATTTTGAATCTCGAAGAGAGAATGTTTAGTGAGTCCCATGTTTAATTGATTATAGGTCCTTATTTTGTACTTCATGATACTGATAGTATGTTTACTAAATTCGGGGGGCCATTTTCATGGTGTTTAAGAGCATAGATTTGGGGATCAGGGATACCTGTGCTCAAATCTCAACTTGAGCTATCCTGTGTGACCTTGAAGAGTGTATTTAACCTAAGAATTTGTTTCCTGATCTGTTAATTGGTCATGATATACTTAGCCCATAAATGTATTATGAAGACTGCATGTGACTATGTGCCCAGAGCTTTATGGTTTGTCATTATTATTGCACAATAGTTATGTAAAACACTTGGAATAGTACCTGTCACATAAGAAATATATTTGGTCCAAATCTGACTTTTGGACATTGTCTGCACCATTATTCTTGTTGATCTGCTACTGTTCTCAGATGTGTGGATTTCCAGGTATAGACCTTCTTTTCCTGTACTGTCCTTAGGTTTAGATTGTGGCTTTAACACTTAATATTCATGAGACTAATTGAGCAGGTACTTACAACTTTAGTTTCCATATCTATAAAAGTGAGATAATGATAGTGACTCCCTCAAGGTTTGTTATGTGGATTAAATGTGATCACGCATATGAAATTCTTATCACAGTGATTGGTACATCGCAGGAACTAAAAAACACTTCTTGTTGAAATTTTTGGAGTCCATGGGCTTAGTTTGCTGATGTTCTAACAGGATATATGAATCATTGTCATCATCATAGCTAACTCATACTGTCTATTTTACACACACACACACACACACACACACACACACACACACACACATTTGCTTTTTAGGGCTGCACCTGCGGCATATGGAAGTTCCCAGGCTGGGGGTCCAGTCAGAGTTACAGCTGCTGGCCTACACCACAGCCACAGCAACGCGGGATCCTTAATCTGCTGAGCAGAGGCCAGTGATAGAACCTGCAACCTCATGGTTCCTAGTCGGATTCATTTCTGCTGTGCAAGGACGGGAATTCTACAAATATGTTAGTCTTCATAACAATTCTGTGAGGTAAGTGAAATTGTTTCTATATTACAAATGAAGAAATTGAGGCACAGAGGAGTTAAATAACTTGGCTACTATATTCCACTCCCAGAACCAGAGTGCTAATTCAAGCAGTCTGACTTTGAAGTTAGTGCTCTATAAAAGCTGGAGAAATTACATGTCTTTTAGACTATCAATGTCTTATGTTGAAGATCTTCATCAGACACTGCCAAGTATCAGTTTATTTTAGAATAATATGTGTCACCTGTAAAGAGTTTCTTAGACTTCAGGTATAGTTGGTGACATGACATTTTCTTATATAAACTAAAGTGCTTTATTTGCATTCTGCCCTGACAGTGAGCTGTCTGCCATATGTGAAGGTAGTGAAGAAGGACTTGCAAGCATAGTTGATACTTTTCCTAAACAAAAGCTTTGGATTTGCTCAAACGATTGCCATCTGTTGGGCCCAGAGATCTGGCCTATAACTAAGGAAAAGATGACTTTGACCTCTAGAATTATTAAAGGCAGGTGTCCTCAGCTGACCACATAATAGAGGAAATTCACCATAGCCTCTATCATCTGTTTAACTGAGCAATCATTGAGTGCCAGGTTCTGGGGTTATAGCAATTCACAAAACAAACAGTACTCGGCCTTCCTGGAACTACAACCCTGCGCCAAAAATATGTGGCAAATAATTATGTAAAGGAAAATGTGGGAAATATGGAGAAATTTGTTGACAGGCTAGTGGTAGTTGAAATCCCCTAAATACATGAAATCCCCCAAGGAAACGGTGTTGAATTAGAGAGTAGTTTTAGAGTTGGGGAGAAGTGGAGTCAGCAAAGAAGACAAATTATTCAGGGAGCAAAGGAAATCTGGGGAAACTGTCAAAAAAACCAATGAAAATTTCCACCAGGAGGGTGTGGTCAAATGTGTTGAATTTTCCTGAGAAATGAGGAATCTAAGAATGGAATCCAGTCCATCAGCTTTGCATCCTGGCGGACCTCTCAACAGATCAATCAGAAAACGTACTTCCAGGCAACAGTGGCTTTTACATTTCAGCATTTCAACCTATATAGTGTCTTTACTGGAATGATTTCAAGGATGTCTGCTAAAACTAATGTTTTGACTTGGGCAATGTTGATATTGAGCTATCACTTATGACAGGAAATAGTCAAAATATCTCTTATAAGTTGTGATTAAAAAACCTGAGATGGCAGTCCATAAATAAGGTTTATATATAAGGTTTATATATAAATATACATGATAATTATCAAAATATAACTACCCAATATATTAAATAAATAGATTTAAAAAAAAATTTAATTAATATTTTTCAAAAAAAAACAAGGGGGCGTTCTGATTGTCGCGCAGTAGAAACGAATCCGACTAGTAACTTTGAGGTTGCGAGTTCAATTTCTGGCTTCGCTCAGTGGGTTAAGGATCCGACGTTGCCGTGAGCTGTGGTGTAGGTCGCAGACATGGCTTGGATCCCGCGAAGGCCGGCAGCTTTTGCTCGGATTTGACTCCTAGCCTGGGAACCCTCATGTGCCGTGGGTGTGGCCCTAAAAAGCAAAAACAAACAAACAAAAAAACCGAGGGGAAGGAAAAAGGTAAAGGAACTCCCCTTTCACAAATAACTTACTTTAAATATGTATTGGTTGGTTCATCTACGTGGAAACATATTTTAAAATCTGGATACTTACAGATTAAGTAGCTTTTTCTCTCTGATTCCCAGTCAGGCTCACATCAAATGCTCACTTACAGATTGATGCCTAATAATTCTATGGTTATTAGTGTACCATTTAAATGCATATGTATGCTTTCTTCAAGGACAGTGGGCCAGTATTTTACCAGACACACAGAATGCCAGATTTGAGGTTTAGTTGCCACAGAAGCCCCTACTGACACAAACCAATAACTTGTCAGTCTTGTTTCCTTACATAGCCTATTCAGATGGCACCATTCTGAAACTTAAGTGGAGATGTATCTTCGATGAAAAGAGCATTGTTATTGGTTATGTATACAGGAGAAGCCTGTTTGGAAGTGGTTTACAATTACTCTAAAAACAGTAACTTGATTTCCCAACTCCATAAAAGCATATTTTGGGGCAAATCATAGAACTGAAACTGTTTAAAATGTTGAACTTTCATTTGGGTGTTGTCATTGGTTCAACTGCCTTCTGCCCTTCTCCCCTCCATCCCCTTTTTTTGTCTTTGTTGTGCTTGCTTAGTTTTTTTTTCCATTTTCAGATGTCAGAGTGGCAAGTAACCATGGGTAGCATTTCAATGTTCTGTACACCTGTGATCCTTAAAGTTGCTGCACTAAAGACTGGGTTCCTGTGCTTTTAGTGCATTAGAGAGAGCCAAGTTTACTTAGGATCTTTCTGTAACCTTGAAATTATGCTTAACGTCTAGTGTTATGCTCTGTTACACCCCCTCCTCTTTATGTTCATGGAGAAAAATGATGCATTGTCTGTTCCCTAAAGTGCCAATATACTTTTAGCAATTTATTGATCACCCAGAAGGTGTCAGACACTGCTGAGACCTTGAGGTGCTCACATTCTAGAAAAACCAAGGAGACAATTCCAGCAAAACTTACTGAGTGCTATGGTTCATAGTACGTAGTGGGTGCTATGGGAACCCAGCAGAGGAAGCCTCTGTATGTCTGGGGACCTCAGGCAGAGGATCCCAGCAGAAGTGCTGGTTGAGCTGAGTCTGAAAGGATGAGAAGAAACTATCACACAGATGTGGAAGGAAGAGTATTTCAGGAAGAGAAGATAGCAGGTGCAAATCCCTGAGGTGGGACAGCATGACATATACAGGGGGTTATTTCTATTGTGATTCTAATGTTATACAACTTTTTTTCTTTTTTAGGGCTGCTCTTGCTGCATATGGAAGTTCCCAGGCTAGAGGTCAAATCAGAGCTGCAGCTGACAGCCTATGCCGCAGCCACACCAACACAGGATCGGAACTGTGACCTACACCACAGCTCACAGCAAGGCCAGATCCTTAACCCACTGAGCAAGGCCAGGGATTGAAGCTGTGTCTTAGTGGATACTAGCCATATTCCTTACTGCTGAGCCATGACAGGAACGCCTGTAATTGATACTTTTAAGATTGTTGATTTAAACAGCTTAAATGGAGACCGTAGTTAATTGTAATTTCTGTGAAAACAGTTGACATTAGAATTTGCATTCATTCCTTTAATGACTGTTTCTTTGCTACGTACTTTGTATCAGCTCTATGCTGGGGAAAGAGTAGTAAAAAAGTATAATTCCTGCTCTTACACTGTATATTCTTACACCTAAAATTTCCTTTAATGGAGTTCCCATCGTGGCTAGCGGTTAATGAACCCAACTAGGATCCATGAGGATGCAGGTTTGATCCCTGGCCTTGCTCAGTGGGTAAAGGATCTGGCGTTGCCATCAGCTGTGGTGTAGGTTACATACAGATCCCATGTTGCTGTGACTCTGGCCTAGGCTCCGATTGGACCCCTAGCCTGGGAACCTCCATATGCCGCAGGTGTGGCCCTAAAAAGACAAAAAAAATTTTTTTTTCATTAAAAAAATACTTGAGAGGTAAAATATTTTTGTGAAACTCATACAGCTGGTAAGCAGCAAAGAAGGAATTTCCACCTGGTCTTTTATTTCAATGCCTTGGTCTTTTTAACCTGCTATTCTGCCCTGCAAAGGGAAATTTAGGGACTTGTTAGGAAGTGCCTATTCCTCCTGTACCTCCTTCTAAACTTTGATCTAATCTTGATGCCATTGCTATTACTCAGAACTTGTCTAAATCATTTCTAAAGAAATTTCATTGCAAGCCATTTCATGAGGTATGCGTGAGTGCTGGTCTCATCTTGTTTATGAACAAAATGTGATCCCCAGCTTCATCACACACCTTGTTATTGAGAGGAATGTTTGCTTTTCCAGAAATCAAATCCAACTTCAGGAAAAGAGGATCTGCCTCCACTAAGAGTATGAAAATGAGTGAACCAAATCTCTCAAATGGGCAGTGGAGTTAACAAGGGCTCTAAGCTTGGAGAAAGACCAGAATGACCTTGAGAGGGTTAAGATCAAATCTGTACCTCTGAGAGATGGTCAAAATAGCATTGCTGGGAGGCTAAGGGAAGGAGTTGGGGGGGGGGAAGAAAAGAGTATAATATGAACAAAATCAAGTTAGGAATGAGAATTTTGGGGAACTATAAATAGGCCTGTGAGGTTGGTTGGATTAAAGAACCTGTGTAGCAGAGTATAGGCTGCCCCTCATCAGTGAATACTGTCTGACATTTGTCCTTTAATTCTTCCCATCATTGTCTGTTTACTTCACAGAGCATGGGATATCTTTAAGGGGAAATCGTTTGTTCACAGTGATTCACAGTTGTTCTGGAAATGCTCACACCAAAGGCAGCAAGCAGTTTGTGCAAACAGTTGGCCTACCTTTCTTTATGTAAAGCCTGTTTTCTACTTTCTTAAAACTCCTGTGTGTTATTGCTGCTAAGCTCTCCCTCCCTCAAGAAAAAATGGGGAGGAACCTTGATGCTCAGCCTAGTGAATTCTCTAGAATCAAGTAGAAAAAATTGGAGAAAATGAAAAGGAAGCACACACAGTTTGTGCATGTACCCGCAAATTTTGGGAATGGGCCAGGCGTTCCTAACTCTTTCACCTAGAGACTAAGGAACCCCATCCGGAGCATCTCACCCTCAGATCACTTCCAGGACATTTCGCTCTGGACTTGTTCCTCTAATTCCCTGGAACCCCTGAGAAAGATCCTTAGGATGGCTTTGCATGCCTGTGTCCCAGCGGTGTTGCACAGAAGATGCATAACGGATGAAGCTGAAATAATAAGATCAAGCATCCACCCATCTCACCTCCCCCGCACAGGCTTACACTGTGTGAACATTATAGTCCATCCTGGGACAAAGGATTGGATACTGAGTGTGCTGAAAACCAGAAAGGATTGGATCCTGCAGATGGACAATAAAGCTTAAAGAGTAGGCCCTGGCCTGGGACTCAGAGCTGGATTGGAGCCCTGGCTCTGGCCCTAAAAGGGGGCAGGACCATTCAAATGCAGATTCAGTTTCAATTGTAAAACACAGGGGCCGGACTAGGCAAGGCCTTCCCAAATCAATTTTAAGGAAATTTAGTAGATATGAAAGGATGAACTACTAAACAGGGTTTAATAAATTTCTCGTTTACTACTGGGACTTATCAGTGTCTTTAAAAAGCTGATTTGCATTGGGAACCTCTGAGAGAAAAACTGATATGGAGCATATCCTCAGCTTCATTGATTACAAGATCACAAGACCCTTCACTCTTTGTCCGCTGTATGAAATTGTCTCCTCAGACTTGTTCCATAGAATTCAGTTTGGGAAATCTGCTCCATAGTTGTCCTTTCAGATCTAACACGCTCATGTGCTAAGGATGTAAAGAGGCCTAGAAAGCCAGACATGTCAAAGAGAGCTCAGGAGTCAGGTCACTGGACAACTCTGAAAAGATTGCAGATAGTGAGGATTTAGAATGCTGCTACTGAGATGTGCATGCTCTAGTAATAGGACTGAGGCAGATGGAGCAGTGAAGTGGGAAGGGAATTAAAACAACAACAAAGGAGTTCCCTGGTGGTGTAGCCGGTTAAGGATCCAACGTCATTGCTGTGGCTCAGGTTGCTGCTGTGGTGAGGGTTCAGTCCCTGTCCTGGGAACTTCTGCGTGCTGTGTGTGAGGCCAAAAAGAAAAAATAAAATAAAACAACAAAAATAAGTACAGAGTTAAGCAATTTTGCTTTGAAGGGCGAGAGCAAGAAAGGTTAGGATCACAGAAACTTTCTGAGATAAATTGAAACTTTTTTTCTCTACAGGTGTAGTGAATAAACCTGAGACTATACTCCAAACATGTCGATAACTGGATGATTTAGAACTTGTCACCCCAGCTGTCCGGGCATCAGTTTCTCAGTTTTCAAAGAAGCCATGTGGCCTTCTTTGAAGGGCCCATATGCACAGGCCCTTAAGGTTTTAAAATTACACAGCTTCATTGGCCTCTAGTTTTAGTTAGTAAAGACTGAGCTGCAGGAAGGGGTTTAGTGAGGGAAAATGTATGAGGAGACAAGAGCTAAGCTCTAGATTAGAAAGAATTGGGTCAAGAGAGACCTTTTACAAGCTCCACAGGGATGGGTCTTTAATGATAACTGTGTGAAACTGTGAGTACCAACTACTGGGATTTCTCTACAGATTTGCACATAGACTAGGTGGTGTGTGTTCAGTTGACTTTTATTATGTTAATGTGGTTTAATTTCTCAGCTAAACCCATAAGACAGTTGAACTAGATTGAATTATCATTAACTCTCTGGAGGAATTGATTTAGTTGATGAAATTTCACCCTGATTTGCGACTTTTTTGTTACTAGAGTGTCTAGATAATTGCATGTTAGCAAGCTGTTTCCAATTTTCATTTATTTGTAGTCTTGTGACATTTTCTAGTCTTTGATATCTTGGGTATTTGCTAAGGCAAAATTAGTTTTAGTAATTTCATCTTTATGAGGCATGATAATGCATGCCTTGGTAAATAGTTTCAGATACATGGGAAGCACCAGTGTATTTCTTTTTCAAGTATACTTCTTCTTCTTTTTTATGTCTTTTTGTCTTTATCTAGAGCCACACCCATGGCGTATGGAGGTTCCCAGGCTAGGGGTCTAACAGGAGCTGTAGCCGCCGGCCTTCGCCACAGCCACAGCAACGTGGGATCCGAGCCGCATCTGCAACCTATACCCCAGCTCACGGCAGCACCGGATCCTTAACCCACTGAGCAAGGCCAGGGATCAAACCCGCAACCTCATGGTTCTTAGTTGGATTCGTTAACCACTGAGCCACTAAGGGAACTCCTCAAGCATACTTCTAAGTGTGTGTTGTACACATATTGAATGGCAGGCAATGTGCTAAGTGCTGGAAATGAAACAATATACAAATGCATTTTTGTTATCCTTATGACCTGTGTTGATGGATATTTAGCTTCAAATAAAAGACTGTTGCCTATGCAAACATTCACTCCCTCATTCATATTAATTTAATGATTCTTTACATTTTATGTCATAAAAGAATGATGAAGTAGTAACTTTCAGCAAAGCATTAACGAAAAGAAAATATGCCTAGTCATCTTATTCATTAAAAGGTGAAAGAGGAGAAAAATATTTGCTAATACAGTTTTATTAATAACAGAAGTAAATATGTTTATTTTTTAATAATTTGCTAAGTCACAAAATTTAAAACCTATAAGGAAGCTGAGTTTTTTTTTTAATTTTGACTTTATTTTCTTTTGTCTTTCATTTTTTTTTTTTAGGGCCACATTTGCAGCATATAGAAGTTCCCAGGCTAGGGGTCAAATTGAAACTACAGCTGCTGGCCACAGCCACAGCCACACCAGATCCAATCTGCATCTGTGACCTATACCACAGCTCATGGCAACGCTGGATACTTAACCCACTCAGTGAGGCCAGGGATCAAACCCACATCCTCACAGACACTATGTTGGGTTTTTAACCCACTGAGCCACAAAGGGAACTCAAAGCTGTCTTTAAGTTAAATGCACTCTTCCTAAAAATCCTTAGCTTCTGTGTCTATCCTTAAGCAGTGAAATTAGATTATCGACCATTCTATTTACATAGCAGAATAATGAAGGCACAGCTAACTTAAGCAAACTTAAATCATTTCTGCTTCAGAGCTAGGGGTGTGGGCACACTTGGGTTGGTTTTTCTGGCCTCATGAGCAGCAATCTCCGACTCTGTCACTCTCTTTTGAAGTATAAAGCTGGTGATCTCCAGGTTACAAAAGATAACATTTTTCTTGGGCTCTGCTGTTTCTGCACTAGGAAATTTCAGAGCTGAAGGAGTTAAAGACTTAAGCATTGAAAACATGTTCAGTGTTGGCTTGATGTTCCATGTGTAGCGAGTTATTATGATGAATGGTTTTCAGAATGAAAATCTTTACTTTGTACCTACTTGACAACTTTTATAAGCCTCAATTTCCAGTCCTCCCAGAAGAAAGATAGTCATGAAAGATAGTCTCAAATGTAACTCTTCTCCACATCTTTGGATATATGTATTGTGTTGAAATGAAAGTCAAATTTAAACTTAAGGGGCCGGCCAGGATCTGACTGCTTCCATTTCATGTATTTTAGGAATATCAGGACAGTTCACATTGTATTTTAATGGAAAACTTGAGCTTTGTTTGGCTGTTCCCAGTGGCCCGTGGAAGTCCTGGGGACAGGGACTGAACCTGTGCCACAGTG
This sequence comes from Catagonus wagneri, assembly GCA_004024745.2. Taxonomy (NCBI): domain Eukaryota; kingdom Metazoa; phylum Chordata; class Mammalia; order Artiodactyla; family Tayassuidae; genus Catagonus; species Catagonus wagneri. The sequence continues at coordinate 28,800,975 of PVHT021183693.1, read as the reverse complement.
GTGACAATGCCGATCCTTAACCACTAAGCTACCAGGAAACTCCAACTTGGTCCTTTTTAAAGTCCACCCATGTTTTTAAATGCTTTAGTTTTATTTTTCCTTACTTTTCTCTCTCGTCTTCAACCTCTGCCCCTTCTTTTTTCTCTGGGTCATCAGACTTTCAAAGTGGGAATCCTGACTTTTAGATAACACCTCATTGTTCTCCTTCTCCTCCTCCTGCTTGTCCCCCTCAAGTCCTCAGCCACGAAAGTCCACGCCTGTCCCTCCATTTTTGCATTGTGCTCATGAATCTTGTCAAGTAAGGCCTTATCTATGTCATTATACATGTTTTCCAGAGACTGAAATTCCTTCAGAGTTGGCTTAGGTTTTATCTCATTGCTTCTGCAGCAAGGGCAGGGACTTGGCTCTTACAGAGCAAGTCAGGCTCTCACTAAAGCCATTTTTAGGCCTTTGTACATTCTCTTCTGGGGCTTGGGCCCCCCTGCCAAGCGACTGGTACACCTGTAGTCTGCACTGTGTGCTCGGCGTTCTGCCACTACCTCCTCCTGGCTGCCTGGCTCAGTTCCCAGGGTCCCTCGTTCCCTGAGTCTGTGGTATTAGAGAAGTGGCAAAGTGGAGGGGTGGCTCCTGCAGAGACCCTGCTACAGGGAAAGAAGGGCCACGGTGGGAAGGGTCTGGAGGAGGTGGGAGAGGGCAGGCCTGTGGCGAGCTGTGCCACAAAAGGAGGCCGGCGCATAGAAGCCTCCCATGTCTGGCTGCTTTGAGGCAGATCTGACTCCTCCACATCCATTCATCTCTGTGCACCAGCTGCCAGGTTTCACAGGTGTCTTCCAATGGGCTCCTACCCTCAAAGAGTAGACAGAGGAGCAGCACACAAACCAAACCTCACAGTGAAAAAGGACAGGTGCAGAAACGGAGATACGTTCAAGCCACATCTTGACACACAGCGTGACACATGGAACATAAGATTAATTGTGTGCTGAGGAGGGGACGGTCAGGGGTGCCTTTACAGAGGAGATGTCTTGAAGGAGAAGGAAATGTTCAGGAAGGGGATGCTTCAAGCTTGGGGAGGTCAGCGGTGGTCATTCAAACGTTCCACCGTGGCTTGTCATTGTAAGCCCCACCCTTAGCAACATTGTCCCAGGACTTTCACCCATTACCATTGCACAGAAAATCAGTCACAACACAACCTGCCTAATGAGAGACTGGTTCACACTTTGAATTGACTAGACCAGTATGCCTCAACCCTGGTGTGCAAAAGAACCCTCTGGATCCCCCTCCCAGAGATTCTAATCAGTAGAGTCTAATCAGGCAGAGTGTGAGCACAAGAATTTGTGCTCAGATTCTGCCAATCTGTGGAATACCCTTTGAGTAAACTTTGGTCTGGACAACTTGCCTAATTGTGTGATGGTGACGATAGAGATAAGAGATAAACAACTAGTTCACAGTGACCTTCTCATAAAATAAGGGAGTATTTTTTTCTTATTTTTTGAATTTTTAAATGAATTTTATTACATTTATAGTTGTACAATGATCACCAAAAAGAGGAGTATTTTTATTTTATTTTATTTTATTTTGTTTTGTTTTTTGCTTTTTAGGGCTGCACCTGTGGCATATGGAAGTTTCCAGACTAGGGGTCTAATCAGAGCTACAGCTGCTGGCCTACGCCACAGCCACAGCAACACCAGATCCGAGCTGCATCTATGACCTGTACCACAGCTCACGGCAATGCCAGATCCTTAACCCACTGACCGAGGCCAGGGATCAAACCCGCAACCTCATGGTTTCTAGTCAGATTCATTAACCACTGAGCCACGACGGGAACTCCAAGTGTGCTTTTATCTCTTTATCGTATTTTCCTTAAGCCTTTCTGCCCTTGCTCAAAGAATCTCAAGACAGGATAATGAAAAGTGATTTTTCAGAACCTTTTCTCCTGAAGAACCCTTGAAGATGGGGTTTATATCACATAACAGGTTCTGCCACCCTGAAGTCCTTATATAGTTCTCAGTTTAGTAGCATGCAGCTAGTGATTCAACCTAGCTCCAAGCTATTGTAAGATTTACTTGTGAGTTACCAGAGATAAGCCGAGGTGACAACACTTCATTATATGGCAGACTAAAATGCCATGAAGGCCTGACATAAGCAAATAAAAAGAGGTAATGTTATGAGCATTTATGTACTAGGTTATATGCCATGTATCCTTTAAAAAGTACTATAAAGTAGGTATTATGATCATCCCAATTTTATAGCAGAAGAAACTGTGGCAAGGAGAAGTTTGACTTGCCCAGAATCACCCAAGTAGCAAATATCAGAGCCAGGATTGAACCTTGGCTGACTACCTTCATAATCCACACCCTAAAATACTACACTATGAGCCGGATAAGTAGGGGATAAGGAGTGGTGAAGTACAGGCAAGGGGGTGCTCTCTGGGAGTTGGGGGATGGTGGTGAGGAAACCCTGATTTAAAGCTGTTGCTGTTTTCCATGATGTAAAAACCCTCACCACTTTCACTTGGCCACTTTCAAGCTACTGACCTGATGTCAACTGACTCATACACTTGACAGTTGGTTGTTGTGACCTGGCAAGAGCTGGTTCCAGGACAAAACTGAAGGGAATTGCCAAAGAGAACAGCAGGTACAGAAAAAAAGTTGTTATGCAAGTTATGCTTGAGTACACTTGACTCTAGAGAACTGGAGAGCAGAAGGGTTGGGGTGGTGAGAAATGAGGTTGAAATATAGGGTGGGACCAGACTGGAATGTCAAGTTCAGATTTTTTTTTTTTTCTGTAAGAAACTGCAAGTCAATGGAAGTTTTTAAGCAGCTAGCAATTGTGACTAGCCTTTTAGGATAAGAACTCTGACTGCAGTATGCAGCAGGTTATAGAGAAAGAAAGAATTCAAGTTAGTAGGCAAGCACAGGAACAATGGTAATTTAATCAAGGCAGCAGTGGGAGTTGAGATGTAGGCTGGGAATAGAACTAGATTAGGAAAATGTTGGTAGGTAGATTAACATGAATTGATTGACTGGATATCAGGCGAGAGAAGGAAGTAGCTAAAGACGATATTAAGGTTTCTAGCTTGGAAGCTAGATTTACAGTCATATCATTATTGGAGCATTTAATGAAGTGAGTTGCTGAGTCAGGAGTAAAGGAGGGAGTGTGGAACATGTTAATTTTAAAGAGTTTATAGACTGTCATCCTGGAGATGATTGGAAATGTGGACCTGGAGCTTAAGAAAGATCATGGACTAGAGACAGAGATGTGAAAATCATCAGCATATGAACAGAGAGTCGTTTAATTTATAAGACTGCTTGTTACCACTTCCAATTTGCCAGGCATTGTGGCATGGTAGTACACTGGCCTGCTCAGGGAAAGCAGGAATTATGTAGTTGAATGAAATAAAAAATGAATCCGTGGGGAACACTGTCATTTAAAAGGCCAGTGGACAGGAAAGGAAGAAACAATCAATTAAAAACCAAAAGAGGAAAAAAGGAATTAATTATTTGCATGGCAAGAGTAACAAGAGACTGGAGAAGCTGAGGAGGAAGAGAGTTTCAAGAAAGAGCTGGTTGTTAAATGCCTGCAGCGAGGCTAAGTAGGTCATTGGTGTTGGTAATGGGGTCAAGGTATCATTGGTGAACTTAACGAGTCCAGTTTCCTCAGAGTTAGGGGGCTGAAAGCCAGACTGTAATGTGTCACCTTCAAAGAGGGCAGTCTGAGAAGTCACTGTTTTCTTTAGGGTAAAGAGAGAGCTGACTCAACAGAAATCAAATTCTATTTAGAGGGAAATCTCTGCTTTCCTCCCTATCTCCTAATATACACACACACTCATACATACATACACACACACACATACATACATTCATACATACATACATACATACATACATAATCTTACAGCTTTTCCCAGGGATAACCCATCCTTCTGTTTTCCAGATTCTGTCTCCCTTCCTTCCTCCAGAGTCTCAGTTCAGGTCATTAAAAGGTCTTTACTCTTTCCCTCAGGCTATTGTCCTACTGCCTTCCTTATCTCTGCAGTGAAAGTGCTGCCTTAGATTCACTCTATCTGTTTCTTCACTCCTACCCTGTAGGCAACCCATTGCAATCTGGCTTCCAGCCCCACATCTCTGACTAAACTAACTGTACCTTTTGGGTTCACCAAGATCCCCTGACCCCACTGCCAACATCAATGACCTGCTTTTCCTCCCTCCTGGCGTTTAACAGCTTGCTCTTTCTTGAAACTCTCTGTCCCCTGAACTTCTCCAGTCTCTTGTTCTCTTGCCATGCTCATAATTACTTTCTCCTCTTTTGGGAGCTGGGAAGGGATCTTTTAATGATTGATTCTTCCCCCCTGCCTGCTGTCCCTTTGAAGGGTGGTGTTCACCAAGGTTTCATTTTTATTTTATTCACTTTTATAATTTCAGCTTTCCCTGAGTAAATTGACTTTCCCTACTGGTGGAATTTACTTTATAGCCTAAAACCTCCCAGCAGAGCCCCATCAGAGTTGGACTGGATTAGAGATCCAGCCTTCAGCAAATGCAGGGATGTTTTTATCTTCACAATCTGAGTGTGACTAGAAAACAGAACTTTGATGCTTTCTTATCCTTACTGGAGGAGGGTGATACCGAATATTAAAGCAAAGGTGGTGGGCCGAAGACTGAAGTATGGAACACATGCCCCACAACCACAAGCATCTGTGTGCTTTTCACCACCCCTCTCTCCTTATCTAGCCTACTGATCATTCATTAGACTCAGTTCAATCCTCTGCTATGTCTCCAGGCAGCCAGACAGGACAAGGCTCTGTTTCTTCTCTCTCATACTGGTTATATATACCTTTGTACTTTAAGATACACATCTTTACTTTTGAAGTTTCTACATAATATTATAATCAATCTATTGTGTCTGGGATGTTACAGCATTTACATGTTCCTTGAAAATAGGCCCTTTTGTTCATTCTTTTTTCCCATTTTTTAAAACTTCATTTTTTCCCATTGCATAATTGATTCACAATGTGGTACAAATCGCTGCTGTACAGTAAAGTGACTCAGTTATATATATATACACACACATTCATTTTCTTATATAATCTTCCACTGTGGTCTTTCCCAAGAGACTGGATATAGTTTTCTGTGCTATACAGTAGGATCTCATTGCTTCTTTCTATATGTAGTTATTTGTATCCACTAATGCTAACCTTCCAGTTCATTCCACTCCCTCCCTCCTCCCCGCGTGGCAACCACAATCTGTTCTCCAATTCTGTGAGAATGTTTCTGTTCTATAGATTCATATGTGCCATATTTTAGATTCCACATAAAAAGTGATATCATATAGTATTTGTCTTTATCTGACTGACTTCACTTAGTATGATAATCTCTAATTCCATCTATACTTTTCCTTTTTTTTCTTTTTCTGGGCTGGCCACTCAATCTTCATCTAGGTCTCTTTCTCTGAAGGATGACCATTCTAGGAGCTTCTTGGTCAACCCTTTACACACACCCTTCCATCTCTGAAATGAGCCTGCAAATCTAATTTTCCTTACCAGGTCATCTGTAATTTCTTTAAGGTTCCGATGCCAACAATGTTTTTCCTTCTTTAAGTTCTCTATGATGTGTATTTATTACAAAGAGAACTAAAAAATAAATCACTTAGAGATTCTGGAAAACTTTCTAATATCTCAAATTCACTAGAAGGTATGCTTGGATCTTTCAAGTTACCCATATGTTACAAGTTAGGGTGAAAATTACTGATGGACAAGTCAAGTTGTTCTGAACATTTAATTTATAAATTTTAATAAATTAAAACATTCTCTAAATGCTCTAGCCTTTTTTTTTCTTTCCTTTTTTTTTTTTTTTTTTTTTTTTTTTTTTTTTTTTTTTTTTTTTTGCTTTTTAGGGCCACGCCCATGGCATATGGAGGTTCCCATGCTAGGGGTCAAATTGGAGCTGTAGCCACTGGCCACAGCCACAGCCACGCCAGATCCGAGCCATTTTGGAGACCTACACCGTAACTCACAGCAATGCCAGATTCTTAATCCACTGAGGAGGCCAGGGTTTGAACCTGCAACCTCATGGTTCCTAGTCTGATTCATTTCTGCTGAGCCACAACGGGAACTCCTAAATGCTCTAGTCTTAATTAAGAGTAAGTTAGATATAAATGTTGTCAAACTTGTTCTGGGGAATAAAAACCAAGTAACACTTTTCTTTTACAATATTATGAGTTGGTGCTCATCGTAATAAATAGTTATATAGTGTTTAATATGTTTCAGGCTCTGTTCTAAGTGCTTTCTACATGTTACCTCATTTAATCTTCAGAAAAACCCTGTGAGTTAGGTCCTGTTATTCCCACTTTATAGATGAGGAAATTATGGCATAGGAACATTAACCAAGATGTACAACCAACAAGTGGTAAAAATGAGATTTAAACCTAGGCAGTCAGGTTTCCTTGTCTCTGCTCCTAACCAGTTTTCTAGATTTGTCTGAACACATAGCTTGGGAATGAGACCAGTTTTGCACATTGATAGAGGAGGACTGATGAGATAATTCCTGAGGATCACTTAGCATGGACTGACACTCTTTGCACTTGGCTTGAGCAACCATAAGCATGAGAATTCTCTGCAGCTTGGAATGGGAGGCATGAGGAGATCTTGACATAGCCAAAGGGTTGACACGGCACTTAAATCTCTTAAGTGAGCAGTGGGTCAGAGTGCAGAGCTGGAATTTTTTTTTCTTTTTTTGTCTTTTTGCCTTTTCTAGGGCCGTACTCACAGCATAATGGAGGTTCCCAGCCTATGGGTCTAATAGGAACTGTAGCCGCCGGCCTGCACCACAGCCACAGCAACATGGGATCAGAGCTCACGGCAACCCCAGATCCTTAACCCACTGAGCAAGGCCAGGGATCGAACCCGCAACCTCATGGTTCCTAGTCGGATTCGTTAACCACTGAGCCACGATGGGAACTCCGAGAGCTGGCTTTTTTGCACATAATAAGGTCAATGATGATGAGGAGATTGAAATGATTGGATTATGCCTCTACAAGTGTGCCTCAAACTTCTCCCATCTAGTAGTGATAACTTTCCTAGTTCTTGTTTATGACCATTTTTTAAGTTCTTAGCTTCCTCAAAATGCCAAATTATCAGGCTTTTAAAAATTTTCTCAAATTTGACTTTTGCACTATTATTCACTCTTAGTTTTCCTCTTGCCACTCTCGATTTCTCCCTCTAGATTCTTTTCTTCAGCCTGTCAAAGAATACTGTCATCCAAGGTCTATTTCTTTGTCACTGTGTCTTGTCTCTTTGCTAGATATCCTGAGTCTTACTACTGTTAACAGTTATCTCTGAACTCTTCCTCCAGACTTGACCTCTTTGAATCTCTGACCCTACCTTTACTATCTGCTTTTTTGGACCTGACTACCTAGATGTCCCGTTGCCTTTAAGTAGCATAATTCTATAATGGAACTTACCTTCCTGGGCTGTTGTTCTGCCTGTATTCTCCGTTTCGCATACAGAGTGAAGTAAAGCTCTTCCAGTATCTTTGAATCCTTTTTCTGTGTCCTACCAGCTTGCCTACCTGATCCCACATCCTACTCTGTGAGCAGTTACCAAGGCCCATCAACTCTGCCTCGGTGATCACTCTTGAAATTGTTCCTTCTCCTATATTCTCCTAGGATAGACCTTCATTTTCTCTCCTGTGGGCAGTTGTCAAAGTCTTATACCTGTTTCCCTCTGTGTACACCCCAGCTGCATATTCTTCCCAAAGTATAGTCTGGTTTAAAAAAAGTGTCCAAAATCTTTGTTATTTTACCATCAACAACTGAGAGTGTTTCATCTGCCACTGTCTTTCCAGCTTCGCCTTCAGTCAGTCTGGATCATCTTCTGCATCAGCATTTGCAGCTGATGGCCCTTAGTCCAGATTTGGCCTGAAGGCAAGTTCTGTTTGGTCTACTACTTTAAAAAGAAATATGAATGAATGCTTTAAAATCAGAGGATTTCTCTTAAAAGTAGACATCTTAGAGAAAGGTCAGAGAATTGTGAAAGTTTAAAGAGAGATGGAAATTTGGGGAAGAGAAAGGAATCAGTCAAGATTTAAATTTCTAATTACAGAAGTTCTCAGTCCATCTTTTACCCACCTGTGTATTCTTGTAACATGCAGCAGAGTCTTTACATACAGTAGATGCCTCTTTTATGATTGTTGCATTATAGTTATCTGACCTTTGATAGTTTCTTGCCACACACATTGAGGTTTTTTTGTAGAACGGAAGTTCTGTGTTAGTCAGTTACAGATGATCTATCTATACAGTGGTCTTAAGTGCAAACCATATAATTTGTGTGCCAATAAAAAATTAAATCTGCATTTTAAAGTACAGTAAACCTTACATCTAAAAATGCAATGTCAATTTTCATGCAGATAAGTGTTCTATGAAATTGTTTTCCTAAAATAAGCAGGAGTAGGAGTTCCCATTGTGGTTCAGCAGTAACGAACCCTGCTAGTATCCATGAGGATGTGGTTCGATCCCTGGCCTCGCTCAGTGGGTTAAGGATCTGGTGGTGTTGTGAGCTGTGGTGTAGGTCACAGATGTGGTTCAGATTCTGCATTGCTGTGGCTGTGGAGTAGGCTGGCAGCTGCAGCTCCGATTCTACCCCTAGCTGGAGAATTTCCATATGCCATGGGTATGGCCCTAAAAATAAAGTAAAATGTAAAGTAAAATAAAATAAGCAGGAGAAGAGGAAAATCGGAAGAGTAGAATTAAAAAGCTGTTTGATAGGATGAAATGACACATCACTGGAAAAGTAAGGGAAACATTGATGTAGAATACAGACCTTTGAATATAAGAAATGAATCAAGTAGTAAGTTATAATAGATTCTCTTAATATTTAATGTAATTGATTCATGTTGAAATTTGACCACATGCTAAGTTAGTGATGCATATGGAGTATCAGCGTACAATGGCTTTCCCCCACCTCTCTCTCCCACTTTGACATGAGCGTACAGATGAACTTTTTAGAGATAATTTTTGACATCTTTCTAACCTGTAATAATTTCAGGATGTGGTAATCAGTGTGATCCTAATAATAAATGTACGTAATGGGAAAAAATGATAGTTTGAACTTCCCTGGGAACATAAGTCTATCTGTTGTTCCAGGACTCATTTCCTGGGCTCACATTTCTTTATGCAATGATATTCTGGATCATAATAATAACAATAACCAACTTGCATAAGCCTTAATATAGGTCAGGCACTATTTTAAATGTTCTTACTTTTTAAAACTTCACAGCCGTTTTTGATCTATTTAGTATTATTATTTCCATTTTATAGATAAGAAATTGAGGCACAGTGAGGTTGAGTAGCTTGCCCAAGATCCCACTTCTGGAAGGTGGAGGAGCCGGGCTTTTGACCCAGGCACTAAGTCTGGAGTCTAAGCTCTTAACTTTGCTTTGCTTTTTTTGGCCATGCCCATGGCATGTGCAAGTTCCAGGGCCAAGGATCAAACCCGTGCCACAGCAGTGATCTGAGCCACAGCAGTGACAATGCCAGATCCTTAACCCCCTGAGCCACCAGGAAACTCCACTATGTGGTTCTTAAATTGAGCCTTTTATTGCTATGTTTTCCCTGTGTCCTCTTCCTTTATTTACTCTATCTTCTCATAAACATTTGAGTTTTAACACTTGTCCAACACTTTTGCATTTTGGTTTCCTATCATTTTCCTTGCTACTCACGCGTGATCTTCCATTAAGGCACAATTCAGAATAGATTCCCTATTGGATTTCACCCCAGAAAGAACAGACAGAAGTAACTCCTTCCTTCTCTGAGCTTGTGCAACCCTTTATCTAGGCTTCTCTTACTAAGCTTCTAACACTTAACTAACGTAAGCTATTCATTTGCAAGTCTTGGTTCTCTTCTGTTTCATTTGTGAGTTTGTCTTTTTCTCTCTCTAATGTTTTCCTGCTGGTAGAATATATTTTCTAATTTGCATGCTGAATAAATTAATAGAGAACAATCACATTCATAAACATAACAACTAGCATATATTAATAAGCAGACTACAGTTGCTGCTTGACTTTCTTTGATTGTTCCTTGTCCTCTGACATTTGATCATCAGAAAGGTGTAGTGAACCAGTGGTCCACCTATTTTGCTGTATCTGGTTCTCCTGAGGTGTAAGAGTACCCACCCTTTCTCCCTTCCATCTCCTCGGGCAGAATTTTCTTCTAGATGCTGGGATGGTTATGAGGGCAAGTTTTATGAGTGCTAGTTTATTCTAGCACTGCCCTAGAGTACTTCAAGTAGCCATGACTGGGTCGGTTCATAACCTGTGAAGCTCTTAACCTGACTTGCTTCATTGCACTATTGGAGTTTTCCAGTTGCTTCTAAAGGGGTTTTAGGAAACTTTGTTAACTTGAGAAAATTTCTTAATATTCAAGGTGGATTTGAATCTCATTTCATAAACCCAAGTGTGCAAGAAATATAGTTTGATCTATATTTTGAGCCTTCCTTTTTTTAGGTATAACTTAATTCCTGTGAATTTAGGTATCCTCCATCACTGTTTGCTTTCAGGTTTTGGAGAGTATTCTACAGTGTTGAGCATAATAAGTGGGGGAGGCCATCTGGGTCCTTAACCTTAGCCCATATCCATGTTCCATCTGTCCTTGGTATTTGGTTCCTACAAGTTGCCCTGAGGTATCCTTTGTTCTTATTTATAAGAGCCCTTCACGTCCATTTAGCACTCTGTTCTGTTCTTATAGGGCCTTCGAGACCATATAATGGGCCATAGATAATGGAAAGTTTGTCTCAGATCCATGCATATGAAAGACTCATGCAGTCTTGCTGTTTTTATGCGCTTTTTGGCACATTGAATCATACTGGTGCTCCTGCACAAGCTGGAGCCTGGAGGACTTTCTGGGGCCATTTGAAATACCACCTTCTTGGACATACCTTGCAGTCACTCTTCTCTAGAGTCTTTTCTTTTCTTTTTTTTTTGGCTTTGTTTGTCTTTTGAGGGCCACATGTGGAGGTTCCCAGGCTAGTGGTCTAACAGGAGCTGTAGCCGCCGGCCTTCGCCACAGCCACAGCAACGCCAGATCTGAGCCACGTCTGTAAACTACACCACAGCTCACGGCAACGCCGGATCCTTAACCCACCAAGCAAGGCCAGGGTTTGAACCTGCAACCTCATGGTTCCTAGTCAGATTCATTTCCACTGCGCCACGATGAGAACTCCTAGAGTCTTTTCTTTTTCCAAGTTTCCATCTAGGCACGGGGCACATACCTATTTCTCTCAGATTCGATAGACATATCTGAGGGTTTCTGTGTCCCTGGATTATTTTCACTGGATCTCAGATATCAATCCATACATTCCTCATTTTATCTCCCATATGTTTTCATCCCCTCTCCCACTACCTAGCTTGGAGAATCCTTTTCTGTTCTAGGAGACTTATTCATCATGTAATCTTCTTACTCAGGGTCTTTTTGTTTTGTTTTGTATTGTTTGTTTGTTTGTTTGTTTTTGGCTGCACATGCAGCATATGGAAGTTCCCAGGCTAGGGGTCCAATCAGAGCTGCAGCTGACGGCCTACGCCACAGCCACAGCAATGTGGGATCTGAGCTGCGTCTGTGACCTACACCACAGGTCATGGCAATGCCAGATCCCTGACCAACTCACTGAGCAAGACCAGGGATGGAACCCAAATCCTCATGAATACTAGATGGGCTCGTTACTGCTGAGCCACAATGGGAACTCCACAGTCTATTTTTCTTTTCTTTCTTTTTTTCTTTTTTAAGGGCCGTAATTGCAGCATATGGAGATTTCCAGGCTAGGGGTGGAATTGGAGCTGTAGCCGCTAGCCTACACCACAGCTCACTGCAATGCCGGATCTTTAACCTACTGAGCAAGGCCAGGGATTGAACTTGCATCCTCATGGATACTAGTCAGATTCGTTTCCACTGAGCCCAGGGTCTATTTTTTGATTCTGCAGGATATAGGCTTTTGAAAATCAAAATCAGGAGGATACTCCTGTTTCTTTGCTATTGGTTGTCATATCTCTCCCCTGAAGTAACAGCTGTAGAAAGGCTTGACTACTGATTTTATTGCTGGACAGTGGGGATGAGAAGGGAGTAGTGAGAAGAACTAAGGGAAACAGTAGATATTAGAGAAAAAAGTTAGATACTATTTGCTATTGTATCATGCCACATGATATCACATAGACATGTGAATGTCATCTCATCTGGATAAGATGAGTCTATTTTCAGGATTTTGAAACAAACTCAAATTGTCCATAGGATAATAATTTTTCATTCTCTGATATATCAATACGATTCCAAACATTAGCACAATTTTATTTTTAGCACCTTTCTGGATTCATGTCCCACCCGTCCACCCTTTCTTACTCTTGTCTGCTTATCTTTTCTCCCTCTGTAAACAAACTGGCCCTTTTCCAATCAGCCCTTCCACCCCCAGACCACCCTGACAGTGTTGTAAATAGTGTAGATAGTTGCATTGTTCAGAAATTCTGTTAATGCTGGTTATCATAAGCTAACACAACAGAGGTGCTTCCGGAAAGGTATGGGCATATTGAAGCAAGTTGGCATGCACTCATAGCATGCAGTGCACAGGGAAACCAGAGTTAGAGTCTGTGTAAAAGGAACTATTTTCTGTAATTGACCTCATAAAGACAATCCATCACACTTGTTTTACAGCTTTCTTTTAGCTGAAAGAACTCATATATAATTTGTCTTAAGTATTCAGTAAAGTCTTCATTCAAGTAAAAACAAAAAATACAGTACAGGAAGTAATAGAGCCAAGCCTGCCATTTCTTTGTTCGTATTTTATTATTTCATGCATTTCAAGCTACTGGTCCTGTGAGAGGAACTGATTCTGTGTGTTCTCAATTAATTGACAAGGGTTTGTTGTGTAAACTCTAGAAACTTTTGTGAATACAGAGATTCTCAGCTGTACCCTGGCAGATCTCTTCCAAATTAGGCAGTCCTGTTACCACAAAATTCAAATGGTGATTGCTTTTTCCCAGTTTACCAGACCTTAAACCCTTAAACTTAAGGCTAGACTCCTTATGCACACACACATTTGTTCGTTTCATATCAAGAACTTTAACAGTTGCTTTAGCTTTTTCAATAAGTTGGTCAATTGATAAGTATAGAAATTGAATTATATTATTAATATTCATTTGCTTTCCTGTTGCTTATATTGCTAGCAAATGAATATTAATGGAATTACTAGGATAGCTGTTCATGGTTAGATAAAATTGCCTCTTGTTTTTCATGAACACTGGCTAATGGTTTTATAATGTAGTCTTTCCAACTCTTTTCACAGCAGGGCATATGTCTACAATAACAATATTTTCTATGGGACCCTGGGGTAAACAGCTCAGGAACTTGGCTGCTCAGGGGCTGAGGGGATCAGTGTCATAGCACATCTGTACCCTCTTCAAGGCATACAGTGTGTCCCAGATACGTGCTGGCAAGCTGTATTATGGTGTATCGCAGACTTCATACAATTCTCATTTCCACTAATAACATTGTTTTCTTGATCTTTTGATTGCATTAAATTTATTTCCCTAATCATCAGTGTCCTGTTTCATATTCTACAGAAGGATACTGTTAGCTGTTCCCCTTCAAGGTCTGAGAGCCTCTAGGAGATACAGTATCTTAGTTCATGCATCTGTGCCAGGAAGGCTTCTAATCACTCTGACACTCCTGGGCCTCTCCAGCTTGACTAATCCCTGGCTCCCAGAAGGTGTCCAATTCTCTGACTTTGAACCGTGGCCATTAGATATCGTGGAAAGGTCAGTTATAAGTGTACTCAATAGGAAGAGCTTGTATAAGTGGATAGAGGGACTACGCTCCACAGGGTCATTGGTGGGTGGATGACCGGGGGTCTCCTCTCTGTTCTTCTGCTCCTACTAAGTGTTTTCCTGTGAACACTTAATGCAGCGCTCACGATGCCCTCAGGGTTCTAAGGGGAAGAGACAACAGACTTCACGTTCTTTGTGCATTTCTACAAAGCTCCTGGTCATGTCTGAGCTGGTCTGCTTCTAAATGCCAGGGCCATAGCTGGCTCTGCTCTTGCTGTCTCACACACTCATTCCTTTCTTCTACTCAAAACAACCAGATGCACTTAAATATATAAGCTTAAAAGCACCTTAAAAATACTTACAGTAAATAAATGTAAAACTTTCCTCTCTCTTATTTGTATTTAAATAAAGAATTCTTCCTCCACTCTTGATCTTTTATTGGAACGATGATGTGGTGATTTAGGGCAGATGGGGGTCATGTGGGGAGGGACTGAATCCTGGAATTTACAGTTCCTAGGTTTGAGTCACAAGACTGCCATTTATCCAGCTAAATGGGCAAGTTCAGCTAATCTCTAAGTCTTCTTGATAAAAGGAGACTGATGACACATTTCTCTCTCAGAGCTTATCTGCAGATCAAAACAGATCTCAGGTATGAAAATACTCTGGAAATTGTGAAAATGAAAGGTAGATATAGGTTTGTTATATTATTAAAAGTGGTGAAGAGTTCTCTTCATGGCTCAGCGGTTAACAAACTCGACTAGGATCCATGAGGACTCGGGTTCGATCCCTGGCCTTACTCAATGGGTTAAGAATCCCACATTGCTGTGAGCTGTGATGTAGGTCACAGACGCAGCTCAGATCTGGTGTTGCTGTGGCTGTGGCACGGGCCAGCAGCTGCAGCTCCGATTGGACCCCTAGCCTGGGAACTTCCATATGCCAGGTGTGGCCATTAAAAAAAAAAAGCAAAAACAAACAAACAAAAATAGTGGCCAGTGAGTCTTCAAGGGCAGCAGCAGTTACTTGTAAAAATTCAAATACTGAAGGAGGGTTGGTGAGTGTGGCTTTTGTGATAGTAAAGCTGACCCATGCTCTCCCTAATTATTCCTCCATTCCTGCAGACTAACCTGATACACTACCTGGGCCTCAGCCACCATCTGCTCGCACTGAACTTCATCATCAATTCATTGGTCAAGAAGAATGCGTGGTCCTCTGCGGAGGTGAAGGTGACTGACACTGACTTTGACGGTGTGGAAGTCAGAGTGTTTGAAGGCTCTCCAAAGCCAGAAGAGCCTCTGAAACGCAGTGTTGTTTACATCCATGGAGGAGGCTGGGCCTTGGCGAGTGCAAGTATGTCCTGGTCACTTTCGGGTTGTTTGGGGTTGTGGCTGGATTGACTTTCCAGGGATGTGTGACTGAATTGACTTTCTTATGGGTCAGGAGAAGAGGTCATTGGACTTGTTTCCCCTGGGCCATCCCGGTTAGCCCTGCTGTCCCAGCAGCATTGTTCCTAGTGCCTCCCCTTTCCATTCCTGAAAGGGTCCTGGCTTGGATAATTAATTATATAGCTACCCTCCCTAAAGGGTTTTTCCTGTTTGTTTCTTAATTTAGGCAGACTGTTTTGAAAATATTTTCTGTAACGTAAATCATAGACTATCTTATTTGAAGTACTGAAGTTGCTTTCTGCACCAAAACTAAGTGAAATTTCACTGAGCCAGAATATGAGGCAATTATCTATAGCCCTGTGCCAACTTGTGTTTTGAAGACATCTTGCTATGAAATAGAATAGGTGTTTCTAAATACACAAGTTAACTCATCAACACTTCACTCTGCTTATGAAACCAGTGATGAAAATGTAAAGTGTATACCAGTTAAAAGGAAACGATCTTGCAAAGTTCAAGAATATCCTCCTTAGAATTGGATAACTTTCATGATCAGAACACATTAAAAATGGCAGGTAGCCAAGTCAAGCAGCACAGTGAAAAGCATACTAAAGAGGATAGAAAGACCTTATCTCTGCTCGTAATTATTATGGAGCTACTCTCTCATCTGCAGTCCAGAGTTTTGGGCATCCCCTAAGTTTAAAGACAGTGGTAACTTGTTCAATTTTCTGTATTTTTTTAAAATAATTCTTTAATGTATCAAATGACTTTTTCTAGTAATCTCATTTCATTTAACTCCATATTCAGCATTTATTCTTTTATTTAATTCATTGATTTGTTCACATTTCCATCAGATGTTTACTGAATATATAGGTTTTCCCAGGACTGAGAGGTTTCCCAGGATGCAGGACATACAGTACAAAAACTCAAAAACAGTTGTGTGCAAACCTGGACCTTTGGTCACCCCAGTGTGTGTTAGGTGATGGGGGTACAAAAATGAGAATGACGGAATCTCTGCCTTAGAAAAGATTGCATCGGTAGCACTGGACACTTGCGAGGTGAGATATTACATCAGAGGCCAGGCAGTGTAAGTGCCTGAAAAGGTATAGATTATGGGTCAACCTGGCCTTTCACACATTTTTTTTTTTTTAGGGCCGCACCAAGGCATATGGAGAGTCCCAGGCTGAGGGTCCAATCGGAGCTGTAACCACTGGCCTACACCACAGCCACAGCAACGCGGAATCCGAGCTGCGTCTGCGACCTGCACCACAGCTCACGGCATTGCCAGATCCTTAACCCACTGAGCAAGGCCAGGGATCGAACCTGCATCCTTGTGGATGCTGCTCAGATTCGTTTCTGCTGAGCCATGACGGGAACTCCTTCACACGTAATTTTGACTGATCACTGCTGCCAGAGGAAGAGCTCAGGCTGGAGGAGGTGTGCAGGTATTTATGTGGTTATTGAACTTCTGCTTCTAAGACTGCCTTGGAAAGCCTATAAGCAAGGTAACTTTTGGCTTTCTGTTGACGTAATCTTAACTTGTTGAAAGAATAGCCAAGGGATTAAATTTTTACATATTAAAATTGCTTCTGTCACTTTGGATTCTTTTCCTAAGAAATGCTAAGACTTCCTAAAATTCAACTTTGTTAAATATTGCTTTAAACGGAATACCATGTTCTTCAAATCGGTGACTTTTCCGAATTGCAGCAAATGAAGGAGTTAAAAGAGAAAAAAAATTGGTTTTAAGAAGGAAACTGCTTATTTGATAATGATTTTTGGAAAGGCATACATTAAAAGAACTACAAAATCAGAATTTGATGCATTATATCATCCATTATTAAATAAATATTTAGTTAAAATCATATTGAAAGGTAATATGGATTTCCTGTTATTTTATAGTTATTGCCTTTTATCAGAAACCAGATTTATTTTTTTGCATTTGTATGTATAACTGTGTTGATGAGATGTATGTTCATATTTGCCCTTTATTATTTTTATTAATAACTTAAGTCCAAGTCTAAAAACAATCCATAATTAGCAGAATTTAAGAATGGATAGTATTGGGAGTTCTCATGAGAATGTGGGTTCAATCCCTGGCCTCGCTCAGTGGGTTAAGGATCTGGCATTGCAATGAGCTGTGGTGTAGGTCGCAGACATAGCTCAGATCTGGCATTGCTGTGCCTGTGGCGTAGGCCAGCAGCTGTAGCTCCTCTTTGACCCCTAGCCTGGGAACTTACATATACTGAGAGTGGGGCCCTAAAAAGAAAAAAAAAAGTGATAGTATTAAAGAAACTGCTTCATAGTGAGTGATCATTCCTTTTTCTTTTTTAGAAATCAAGAATTACGATGAACTGTGTACAGCAATGGCTAAGGAACTGAATGCTGTCATTGTCTCCATTGAGTAAGTAATGAATAGTAGTCATAGAAAAAAATGTAAGAAGGTATCCTCAGTGACCATCTCGTTACTTTATTTTATATATAAGTGATAGAGTGTAAAATAAAAATCCAGAGTGACATTCCCAAAAGCACAGAAAATGATTTCCAGTTTAACTTAGGATTTTTTGAGCTAGCTTTGTAACACTTTACATTATCTTCTTATTTTAGTTCTGGAAAAGGAATTAACTGAAATGGAGAGAAATATATATCAGTTATCTGCAGTATATAGTTTGGTTACTGTAGATGACTATAGATTTTTAAATCTTAACAATCAGCATTTTAAAAGAAGCTCTCCTATAACCAGGAGTTAGAAAAGTTATTCTTCTGGAGCCAGGTTCTGTAACTCAGACCTTGTGAACAGTAATGTGTTCAACCAGTCTTAGTTGATGTAGCTCTTATTGTCATTATTAATACTGGTATTAATATCAGTGTTTGGAGTTGTGTATACCAGTTCTATATTAGCTATTTTTCTGGGAGCTTAGGAAGAATGTGAATGATATTTATAACAATTGCAGTGATGGTAATAATATAAAAATCATGATACCTACTCCATGGCAGGTATTGTGCAGGTGCTATTATGAACGTTGTCTCTCATCCTTCAGATCTTTGCTCAAATATCATTCTCTCAGCAGGGCTTCTTTGACACCCCTATTTAAAACTGCACTCCACTTTTCTTCTGCTTCATTTTCTCCAAAATTATCATCAACATCCAGCAGGCCATATATGTAACTTATTATATTGCATTGTGTAGAAATATACAGTGTAAGTTAGGTGAAGGTAGAGTTTTAGGGATTTTTGTCTGTTTCATTCACAGCTGTCATTAGTGTTTGGAAATGTCCCTGGCTGATAGTGGACATTTGTGATATTGTGATGTGTAAGAAATGTATCTTTGGTCATTCAGATGACACACTATGTTTTTTGTATATACTGGGTCTTTGTCCACAGTTCTTGGCTCACAGCTCCCCAAATCCTTGGAATTTCCTAAGTCTCCAGAGCGTTAAAAGTGCTTTTTGTCATGTGAATGAGGTGACTTTTAGAAGTGCCTAAGGATGGGGGCGCTGGTTGCCAGGAGAACCAACCCTGTGATGAGAGGGTTGGAACTTCCCTGCCTCCTGACCTCCAGGGTGGGGAGAGGGCTTGGAGGTTGAATCAGCCGCTAATGGCCAGTGAGGAAGCCGTCATGACTCTGTAATGAAGCCTCCACAAAACTCCAAAGGACAGGGTTTAGAGAGCTTCCACATGGTGAACATGTGTAGATTTGGGGAGAGTAGTGCCCTGGAGCGGGCACGGACGCTCTGCGCCCCTTTCCACGTACCTTGCCCTCCACATTCCTTCCATCTGGCTGCTGCTGAGTTGTATCCTTTTATAATAAATCAGTAATCTAGTAAGTAGAATGTTTCTCTGGGTTCTGTGAGCTGCTCTAGCAAATTAGTTGAATCTGAGGAGGAGGTTGTGGGAATCTCTGGTTTCTAGCCAGGTGGTCAAAAGTACAGGTAACAACCTGGACTTGGGATTGGCACCCTGAGTTGGAAGGGATTGTTGGAAACTGTAGGCACTCTGTAGCCAGTTAGTGAGAAGCAGGTGATAACCTGGCCTTGGGACTGATATCTGAAGTTCAGAGATCCTATAGTTTTGTAGGACTGAACCCTTAACCTGTGGAACCTGATGCTATCTCTAGGTAGTGGTTGTCTGAAATGAGTTGAAGTGTAGGACATCCAGTTGGTGTCTGGATCGTTGCTTGTTGGAGGTTGGAATTTAGTCTCAGAACACCAAAAGAGCATTTAATTAGTATTTACAGAATGAGTAAATTAATGGAGAATCTTGTTTAATTCTCGTATAAAACAGCTAATATAATTATTTTGATATTTTCCTCATAGATGAGGAAATTGAGGCCTCAAAATTTAAGTGACCTGCCTGAGGTCACATGGCTAGTTAGTCATATAGATAGAGTGAGGAATTGAGCCAGGTGGAATTGCTCCCCAGGTCCCTATGCATCTTTGACTCAGTGTCAAATGAATATCGAGGGAAGCTAAGGATGCCAGGTGACAGGTTAGAGCAGTATCACCCACTTTCCATGCCCCAAGCTTATCCAGCTCTCCCCTTCCTTCTGTGCTCCCATTCATAGCTCATCTCATCCTTGCTACTCCATACCTGAGACCTAAGAGAATCCTTGCTTCTCCAGGCCCTTGGAAAGGCTGGCTCCTCTGACTCAGGAGCTTTGGAGTCAGGGTGGTGCTGGTGCTGCCTCCTCAGCAGATTTGGCTCTGGGAAGCTCTGGACAGATCCCAGGCTGCCCTGAATCCTCAGCTGGGCCTCCCTGATCGCTCAAGGGCCCTTGGTGCAGGGCCCTTGAAGTAAATGATTGTATCATCTGGCCAGGCAGCCTGCCAGAAAAAGGCAGGGGTTGTTTAAGTAGCTGAACCCCATTGTGGAGCAAGGCTCTGTGGCTGGTTGCTGGTGAGCTGACCTCATGGCCTCTTCGTTGGTTTCCTGTGTAACTTCAGTTCCTCCAAGGCCCAAGAAAAGCAGGCAGGTTAGATATGCTTTATTGGCACCATGAGGATTCTCCATACAAACCTTATCCTCCAGGGCTAATCTAAGCAAATGACAATGTGCCTAAGCTCTTCTTGCATGCCCTTTTCCACCTGTCAGCACCTGTCTTCAGTTAAACAGGTCTTATTTTAAGTCTAGGCTTATCATAAAACAGGATTTTTTAAAAAAAAATAAAGTATTTTATTTATTTATTTATTTAGCCATGCCTGAGGCATTTTGAAGTTCTGGGGCCACGGATCAAACCCTTGCCACAGCAGTGACAACACCAGGTCCTTAACCTTCTGAGCCACCAGGGAACTCAAAAACAGGGTGTTTTTAAGGATTTTTTTTTGAAGGGGGCCTACTTTCATATTCACTCCCCATTGTGCAGATCTGTTCACCGTAGCATCTAGTCTGTCAGCAGATAAGCATAACAGCAGTGGGTATCTACCATTACTCAAGACTGCGTAATCTCAGGTAAGTCACTGAACCCCATGTGCAAAGGGAGGATTAGGAATCCCTCCCTACTGGGAACAGAAATCATATCTTCTTTCCTTTGGGTCCCCAAGACTTAAAACACGTGTCTTAAGTAAATACATTTTGAGTTGGATTAATGACTTCAGAGAGTTGTTATGAGAATTAGTTTGAAAATTTGAAATAAAAGGGCTGCAGATACTCTAAGGCACTAGACAAGTCTGGAGGATTAGTGCTCTAGACTATAGAATAGAAGAAAGGTCCAACTTACAAATCTATTTATCAACATGTATTTGGAGCTCACAGTACTTTTATTGCAGAAATAATGAGATAAGGTGATTAGGATCCTTCCAGACCAGCCAGCCCACAAAGAGCCACATAACTCATGCTTTAGTTGAGGTACAGCCAAAGTCGTGTAATTATGATGTTTCTCTTGGAAAGTATATTCAGAAGTCCAGCTTGGGACCATATTTCTTCTTGCTGCTCACCTCTTTCCTCTTTTTTTTCTTTCAGAAATACTATTGAATTCCCCTTAGGTGCCAACTACTATGTTAAATTCCGGTGGCATATGGTTTGAGTGAAAAGGATATAGTTTCTGCTGTCATGGAGTTTACAATCCAGATGAGAAAGCAAACTTTGAACAAGCAATGCTGAATGTGACAGGTGGTGTGAAGTAGAAAGGGTAGTAGTAATAGAGGCATCTAGTAGGTAAGAACTTACCTAGTTTGAAGGCTCAGAACCGAGGTTTGAATTGAACTCCTAAGGATGAGCAGAACTGCGTTAGACAGAGTGAGTTGGCCATGGATGTCCAAAGTGGTGTAATGAGAGGGCTTGGGAGGAAGTGGGGAGTCAGAAAGCACTAAACTCCACTCTCCCTACCTGAGTGACTGGTAGTCAAAGCTATCTTGAGGGCCAGTTTTGAGAGTAGAAACAGAAAGGAATCCCCTTCCTCAGGCTTTATTCACAGATCTCATTGGACAAATGTAAGGGGAAACAATTATCCCTTCATGACATTTCCACTTTTATGCATTTTTGCTATATGTTCTTCTAATGGAAAGGAAGCTTCTACCTGCTAGAGAAGTGAATAGATTCTTCCTCTGGAGTTGTCTCCGTCAGATAGCACAGTATGAATGTAATTGTTGATTTGTTTCAGATTACCCCTACTGAGCTTATGGGTTCTTTAAGACTGAGGAGAATATTAACCTTAAAAATGTTCTAAAGATGAATCTGCTGAGCTCTTCTTGAGAGATAGTGAAAAAGAAAGAAAGACAGAAAAAGGCCACAAAAGGAATGTTGATTTTACCTCATTCCTGAATCAAATAGGAGTGTCACATCATTTCAGAATATCACATATACCTTTCACCTAACTTCTGGCGATGAAGAAGGAAAGTAAATAAGGGTAGATGATCCTGAGAGCCTTCAGGAGGGTTGTGGATCCTTGGTTCTCCTGGAATTCCCTCTCCTACAGCTGCTCCTCAAGCTTATCCTCAAGGTCAACAGGGGCGGGTAGTGGTCATGGCTTTGCTTCATGTGGGGAGTAATATATATTATGTAATGTAATAATAGATAATATATAACCACAAAGTCAGATATAATCTGGGGAAGCTGGGTAGGCAAAGTTTGGGCCAGTCCTGGTAACAGAATCACTTCATGTGAAACAACATCAGGAGCTGTAACTCCTGAGATCATGTCACTGGTGTTGGCTCAAGATTCTGGGACAGATCCAACAACAACATCCAACAAGGAGACAAAGATACAAGGTATAAAAATAGGCCACAATTTCTATCGAGCAGCTTCTACAGCATGATGAGAGCCTTAAATATTAATTGCACAATACATATTTCTTAAATGCATGAAAGAATTCATTTTCCAATACCCAAGATACATGGATGTATCCTCATTTACATAATCTGGGAGGGTTATTTATATTCATAAGTTGTTTTCATAAACTTCAGTGCAGTTTGGCTATAACATATTACCTTTTTACCTGTAGTTTATACAATACCAGAACCATAAGACTTCAGGGAAAAGGAAGATTTAATTTCTTTTTTTCAAAGATAAAATGCCAATGTACAGCGTGGGGAATATAGTCAATAATATTGTATTCACTATGTATAGTGACAAAGGTAACTACACTTATTTTGGTGATCATTTCATAATGTATATAAATGCTGAATCACAAAGTTGTGCACCTGAAACTAATGTAATATTATATGGCAATTACAAAAAGATAAAATGCAAGGTAATTACAAAGTAGGCATGTTGGATAGTATTAAATTCTACAGGACATTTATGTTGCTTTTTTGTTTGAGGAAAATGGTTTCGAGTTGTGTTTTGCTTTTAATCAAGTCTTTACTGCACTCATAAACTCTTCATTTTGTGTAGATGGAGACTTGTTTCCATCCACCGAATGTCAGGTGGCACTATACACAGAGAACTTAAAATAGGACAGAGCTGCAAAGAAGATCATTGTTCACACACACAGAATAGAAGCCAGAGCACACATCTCAGACTACTGCTAACAGAGTTATAAGCCTTGGGACTTTTATACCTCTGTCTTGTTCATCCGTAAAATTAGATGAGTACAAGCTGACAAAATCACAGAGCTTCCAGGAGGCACAATACAACACACATCTTAATAAACAGTTGTTCAAACAAGATACTCTGAAAAACCCAGAGCCACTGTGACCTAGTTATGACTTCCTCTGAGTCCTGAGTACAGAAATCCTCACACGACACCTTCCTTAGGAAGTGGGCAGACTGAATTCCTAGGGGCTCCCTTTCAAGAAAGGGAGGATTTATCCAAAACTTTCCTTTTACTCAGACAAGGTCACCTTGTTAGCAAACCTAAAGGCCAGTATCACCGATAATTTAATGCTGCGGAAAGATAGTACTGTGGTTTCTTTTAAGTAGTTGTTTTAGTTTGTTCATGATCATTAAATAATGAATCTCCTCTTTGTAGACATATTAAGTTAATATCTTCTTTTTTTTCTTAATGGATTTTATTTCAATTATAGGTGTACATAAATCATCACAAGTCAGTTTTATAGATTTTGTATCCCAAACCCACAGTGCGTCCCCCCGCCCTAAGCTAATATCTTCTTGGTGTTTTTTTTTTTTTTTCTACTAACACACAAAATCCTCTGGTTTCTCTTTTGTGGTTTAGGTCTTTTAGAATTTCATTGTGGGGGGATTGGAGCTGGACAGAAATCCTGTGCTGCAAACCATGGTGAGGTCAGGGAACCCAGTTCCACCCACACCTGAGCCTGGAGCTCTGTTGAGCTTCTGAGCTCACAGAGAAAGAAAGTCAGAGGGACTAGGCACTGAGCCTGCTTGAGCTTCTGCAGCCACCTGAGGGAATGCTTGGCTCTCTATTCCCCCTAGAGGGTAAAGGCAAGGTTTGCCTCTGAGTGGGAGGTGGGGCTTGGGTCAGGAAGGAGCCCTGAGGAGCTCCCTGCCCTGTATATGGAGACACCTCAGGAAGTCTCAACTTGTAAGCGGAGCATCAGAGAATCACATTGTTTAAATGAATCATAATTCAAGGCTCAATCTCTCCTAGGATTTTGGTGAAACATCCTGACATCTTTCAGTTCTTTTGAATGTACTTTTCCAATCAGCCAAGCCTTTGCTAAGCTTGGCTCTCCCTTCCTGAATGGCTGATTGTCAAAGCTATCTTGAGGGCCAGTTCTGAGAGCAGAAAGAAAAAAGAACCCCCTTTCTCAGTCTTTATGCACAGATCTCAATGGACAAATGTAAAGGGAAACAATTATCCATTCACAACAGGTCTACTTTTATGCATTTTTACTGTATGTTCTTTTAATGGAAAGGAAGCTTCTACCTGTTAGAGGAATGAATAGATTCTTCCTATGGATTTGTCTCCCTCAAATAGCACAGTATGAATGTAATTGTTGATTTGTTTCAGATTACCTCTACTGAACTTGTGGATTCTTTAAGACTGAAGGGAATATTAACCTTGAAAATGTTCTTAAGATCAATCTCCTGACCTCTTCTTGGGAGATGGTGAAAAGGGGGGAAAAAAAGCCAAAAAGGAATGTTGATTTTATCTCACTCCTGAATCAAATTTCATTTCGGAATGTCACATGTACCTTTCACCTAACTGGCACTACATGAAGAGAACTCAGTGTCCCTTCCCCTCAGAAGGCTGTCCCAGCATTTCCAGGCTATGTTATTTGAGGGGGAATGAATTTTTACAATGCTCTTAGAACACTGGTGTCATTCAGGGCTTCCACTTCCATAGTCCTAGAGCAGCTCTTCTACTCAGCTCCAAACCTGTGTATCTGCCTTTGACTCAAGGAGTAACCCGTCAGTCATTCTGACAGCATTGTTCCATCTCCCTGGTCACTAATAAAGGAGGTCATAAACTAATTCATCATAGAAATGGTGCTGCTTATTTCAGGTGGGTATACACTGAATTCTTTAGTACATAATTAGGACTTTCCATCTACTTCTAGAGGAAGTTGATGTGTCTGTTCGGACCTATTGTAAGAGACATTTTGAGGGCTCCAAGAAAGAAGAGTTGCTTTTTGCTGGACTCTTAGAAAGCTTCGTGGAAAAAGTGGCATTCGAGATGAGACCTAAAGCAAGGCAACATTTGATGAGAAATTGTTAGGGGAAGGGCATAGGTGATAGAAGGATCAATGCATTTGCAACAGAAACAGGGAGATGTGTTCAGAGGAGTGTGACAATGTGGCTGGATTCAGTGATGTTTCTGAATGCTGGTTGCACGTTAGAAATACTTGGGGGAATTTTTCTTCAAATGTAGTTATGCTGAGCTGCACCTCAGATCAAGTAAGTTGGAGTGTTTTAGAGGGGCTCAAAATCTCCCAGGATTACCCCAAGGTACATTCAGAGTTGACAGGCTCTGAGCTATGCAGAGAATACAGGTTGTCCTTGGAGATGTGTCCAAAGAGTAGGTGGGTTAGGAACAATTCCTTTTTTTTAATGTTTTAATGTTGTTACTTTTCCTACCATAATAGTGCTATATTGCATATATTATGTGTAAAGTGTATAAAGTCAATCTTTAGAATTTTATTCGGAATAAAGAAAATACCTTATTAAGGATGTACCATGTGCCAGGTACTGTACCAGGTGGTTTGTTTTGAGAATATTGCAAAATCATTGAAATCATGAGAGAAATTCGGATGTCAGAAATCTAGTCTTGAGAATTTACTGTTTTGGTGAGGTAATGAGAAAGCACATTTAAAAGCTGTGAGTTTTAAAGATGAGAATATCTTAAAAGGAGGAGGCATGTGGGTTTTGAAGTCAATTGTGAATTCTGTACAGCTTTGCCACTTATCAGCTGTTGTAGACTAGTTATGCATCCCCCTTGAGCTTCATGTTCTCCTCCTTAAAACCGCAGGTTTGCTCTGAGATTTGAATGAAACATCTGTAGAAGCATCTAGTGAGGTGCCTCACTTGGCAGGAGGAAGATAATTTTTATGAAGCATACATATTTATTAATAGATTAAACCTCATTCCAGAATTTACACCAAATTTTGTTCTTCTAGTAGGAAGCACATGCGTAATAGGCAGAAGCTGACACTGCAGTGTCCTCTATCCTGCAGTGAGTTGGGCAAATTGAGACTTCATTTGCCACAAATTCATCAGGTGCTTTAACTTAAGATCTACTTTTTTTTATAGGCGGAATCCTCTTTCAGTACTTTGCGGGGACAGAGCTTTTTGAACAAAAACGGCTGATAAATGTATTTAGGCATGTTTTATCTGGCTATTCTACTCATAAATTTCCTCTTGACTCTCTGTTTTCCATGTTTATAAAAATATTATGAAACGTTTGTTACACTTCTCAGGTCAATTTCAAACTACTTTGAAGGTTCATCTTACACTAGGTGACCTTAGAAATATCTAATTCACTATATTCTCCAATACATGAAAATAGTATCCTTTCTTATTAAATAAAACTAGAAAGTGTTTCAAGAATAAACAGAGATAGGGGAGGGACGTTTAGGAGATAGCTCTTTAAGGATGCCAGAAAGACTCCTGCATCATAACCTGCTGGTTTTCAAGGGTGTTTGCTCTGTTATCTGAGCCAGTTATTAATCAGCTCATAAGATTTGAGCCAGTAGCATGTTTTTTTAGATTACCAATTCCTCTTGATTCAAAGTCATTAAGACCTTTTGTGAAACAACATCTGAAAATTTGATCCATGTATGTGTTCTAGCAAAATATGTTATGAGCTCCTGGGCCACTGGGAAAACAGTCTATCATGCTGTCTCGAATCTTTCTGAGGCAAAATAGCCTTTAGTTTCACACCTTGAGTCGTGAAGTGTATTTGTTCTTATTTTATTAAAAGAATTGAGAATTCAACTTAGTAATACTGAAATTTAAAAGCTGAGACCCCATCCTAGAACTGGGTCAATAGAATCATATGAGATGGCTCCATCTAGTGGGCAAAGTGATGTACTCCTCCTCCTTTCACCCATTATTAATACAATAGAATGATGCAGCAATTTTAAGACAGGGAAAATCCACTAGAGAAAAAATATTTTAGATCTTACTTGATCATCACAGATGGAAAAATAAAAAAGAAGTTAGAAAACTTACTTCATCCGTTGTAGGGCAACCACTAAGGGAATTTCTTATTGCATTTAGTCTTTTAAGATGTAATAATTCTTGAATGGCCAGATGTACATTCACTGCTTATCAAAGCATTTCATAAATGTTTGTAGATTTGATTGTGTCTGCATGGAATATCAAGATACTTAATTAACAATCTGGAATTTAGATTGGGAAAATGAATGGCGTTATGAAGAGTAGTATAGAAAAAACTAGTTTCTGAGAATAAATATGCTAATTACAAACTGGAAATAAAAAGATTCGAGTATTAGCTCACTATTACTAGATTTTAATCAAGTAATTAGTTTCTGTCCTACCTTGCGTTGATCTGTGTTTCATTTATTTTACAAATCAAGTAGCTGGTTTCTTCAATGGCAAAGTGAAGGTACGTTAATACTCAAAAAAGGATTAATAGGAGTTCCTGTCATGGCTCAGTGGTTAATGAATCCGACTAGGAGCCATAAAGTTGCGGGTCCGAGCCCTGGCCTCACAAAGTGGGTTAAGGGTCCGGCATTGCCGTGAGCTGTGGCATACTGTAGGTTGCAGACGTGGCTCGGATCCCGTGTTGCTGTGGCTGTGGTGCAGGCCAGCAGCTACAGCTCCTATTAGACCCCTAGCCTGGGAACCTCCATATGCTGTGGGTGTGGCTCTAGGAAAGAAAAATTAATAATAAAAAATAAAATAAATAAAATAAAAAAAAGCCTTACTAGGTGGGTGATTATGTGCCCAGCACATTGATAGATACATAATGGAAACACACGACCCCTGATATCAGAGAACACACTCTTTAGAGGAAATAAAGAAATCATGTTACTATGAGGAACTGTAAAGAGCAATATATTCCAGCACATAGAAGTATCAAGGAAAGGTAGCCATCTCAGCTCCAGAAGCAAGTGGAGTAATAGTTAAGGAAGGCTGCATGGAGGAGCCAAAGATTCAAACAGAGCTTAAAGGATAAGTGAGAAGTAATAAGCAAGGAAGGAGGGTGGAGACAGAGGGCACTCCAAGCTGAGACTACCAATTTGGATTTGTAAGATGATATTATAGGCAGTGCATTTGACAAAAGCGAGGTTCTCGGGGGCTCTCGAGAGAATAAGAATCCCACTAAGTGTACAGAGTAGGATCCCAAAGGGATTCTGATCTTGCACAGTGGGATGGTAAGAGAAGCTCCAGAAGTGTCCCTGAGGGCCTGCCTGGGGCTGTCTGGAGGCCTGGCTTCCTTTTTGCTGGTTGACAACTGACCTTTTAGTTCCAGCTTTCTAGGGAGCTAATACATTGCTTGGTTTTAACGTCAGGCTGGCGCAACCTCTTTGGTGGGAATATGATCTAACTGTATATATTAAGTAAATCACGAACATTGCCATATGGACTTAGTAACTATGGGACCAATGAAGTGGTTCGTGCTGCTCAGTGCATTCTTACCTAGAGGTGTTGTGAACGGAACACTGACTTCCAGAAATAAAATTCCAGAATCTCTTGTGGTTCTATCTACATTTTGATAATCAACACCTGCCTTTTACTTCAAAGTTTTTGCATTGGTAGTGGTTGTAGGTGTTTGTGTTGTTTGTTTTATTTGGTTTTATGGCTGATAGTAAAAATTACTATTACAAAATCATTACGTTTTTAAACTGAGTACTTAAATTGCAAGAAAATAAATGGTTTGTTTTTCTATTTATTATAATTCCTTACCTGTTTGTTTCTGGCTTCGAAAGAACCAGTTTCCCCTTAAACTTTAAATTGCCTGTAAAGACTTACTGAAGTCCTTAAATGAATAAAACTTTTGTCTTTACAGTTACAGGCTAGTTCCAAAGG
This sequence comes from Catagonus wagneri, assembly GCA_004024745.2. NCBI lineage: Eukaryota > Metazoa > Chordata > Mammalia > Artiodactyla > Tayassuidae > Catagonus > Catagonus wagneri. Next base: position 28,771,952 of record PVHT021183693.1, on the reverse strand, counting down.
TTTACTTTCCTGAGCAAATTTATGATGTTGTACGTGCCACAAAGTACTTCCTGCAGCCTGAGGTCTTACACAAGTATTCAGTTGACCCAAAGAGAATTGGCGTTTCCGGTGACAGTGCTGGTGGGAATTTGGCTGCTACCCTGACCCAACAGGTAACAGACCGCCCTGAGATGCTGGTCGAAGGAGGGCATGTAATAATGTTCAGGAGACCAACACAGTGTCCACTGGTCATGGCAAAGGCCTTGCTGGGTGAGCTGGTCACTCAGGGACCAGGCTCTTCAGATGACTTCACTTGAAGGTTTTCTGAGATCTTTTTGAAGTGGAAGACGGGTCATTGAAAGAAAAGTCCTCCCTGAGTGCTTGGAAAGGCTCTGACTACAATTAATATGAGAAGAAGGCTAACCGTTTAAAGGGCTCCCTTACCCCTTAGGGCTATGCATGAAAATTAAGTATCATCTGCTCCTTTTCCATGTTGAACTTGCAAAATGGGATATTTTTGCTTAAATTCCAGCTGCCAAGATCATTTCCTTGAACTCTGAGTCAAATTAAAAAATGTAAACATGTTTTCCAAATCTTTTTTTTTAATATAGAAGACAAAGTTAAATGGTTTGGCCACTTTGTTATAATACAAGTTAATCTGAGCTTTACCTGATTAAATCCCTTGAAAACTCAGTCTAGCTCTAGTAGCCCCAAATTTGGGGCAGCTGTGTAAACTGAAACAGAAATACATTTTCTTCCTTTCATGGATTAAATAATTTAAGAATAGCATCTCTTTCTTCTTACCTCCAAATTTCTTTTGGTGTTTTCAGATAGCATCTGCCTTTTCGTTTGTGGCATGCCTTGATTTCTTCTCTTTTGCTATAATTAAAGAACTTGGTTCTCCACTTGGCATTGCTGGGCTTGTATCTGCATGTGCAATGTGGTAAGAAGAAAATCCTGGTGCAGTGGGGAGAACTTCAAATCCAGGTCCCACTTTGAGAGTTGTGGGGCTTTGGGCAAGTCCTCTAACCTCTCAGGAAAATGAGGATCATGCCATCACATTGTAGGGCTGTTGCCAGGACTTAGTGAGATGATGTATATACAGTTCTTGGCACACAAAATAATTCTATTAACCGATCGTTTCCTCTTGCTTTTACAGAGTAGTTCCATCTTCCCTGAAAATGGGGTTCTGTGTGAAACAAAATTGCATGGCCAGAGTTACCTTGAAGATTTCTTTTTTTTTTCTTTTTCCCTTCTTTTATTACCTTGAAGATTTCTAAGTTGCCTGAGAAACACAGTGACCTAGCTAGCTGCCTTTTGGTAACACCAGAGTTACCAAATGATGCAATGTATTTGCATTTCAGGGAGGCCTGGGGGAGTAGAGCTGTGCTGAGGTGGGGGTTTCATCTGCAGCCCCATCTCAACTTCACTCTCAGGCACATGCTCATCAAGTAGGATGGAGGGCACATTGCCAACATGATTTAAATTCCCTCTCTGTCACCAACCATGAGGACTGAAGGTTCATCAGAGGAGATACTGAGGTCCTGTTAAAATACTTTGGAGTTCTGCCATCTGTTCACTTAGCTTTTCCTACCCTTTTCCTCTGGAAGAGTCAGACTCATTTTTTCTCCCTAGTAAGTCATTGCCTTTGGGTCCTTTCAGGGAATACAAAATTAAATAAGGTTCCCACATTATCCATTCATAATACCCAGCAAGGTGAGTATTATGCTAAAGGGTAGATAATAAAGCGTTGATGGGGGTTTACAGACCTAAGAGATCACATACCTTTGAAGCATTCACTCAAAGCTGTGAGTGACAAACATCACACCTTTCCTAGTAAATATCCAGTAGCTGGAAGTGTGGTGGTGGTGGTGGCGGCGGCAGCGGCGAAGACCATGGGGAATTATTTATCTTCTAAATTATGTTACTTAATATCATGCCTGGTAGAAACATAACACTTAGACCCTTTTCATTGATTCAAAGTAAAGCCTTAGGATACTTTGTATGAGTTCTGTAAAAGGAGCCATTCAAAATAAAACCATATGTTTGCTTTTTTTCCCCCAGTTTAATCAAGATACCAACCTAAAAAACAAGTTCAAAGTGCAAGCTTTAATTTATCCAGTTCTTCAGGCTTTAGATTTTAACACACCCTCTTATCAGCAAAATGCAAACACCCCCATCCTGCCCCGTTATGTCATGGTGAAATACTGGGTGGACTACTTCAAAGGCAACTATGACTTTGTCCAGGAAATGATAGTTAACAATCACACTTCACTTGATGTGAAGGAGGCTGCTGCCCTCAGAGCCCGTCTCAACTGGACATCACTCTTGCCTGCATCCATCAAAAAGAACTACCAGCCTGTGGTGCAGACCACCGGCAATGCCAGGATCATCCAGAAGATCCCTCAGCTGCTGGATGCCCGCTCAGCCCCACTCATCGCAGACCAGGAAGTCCTGCAGGGCCTCCCAAAGACCTACCTTCTGACCTGTGAGAATGATGTCGTAAGAGACGATGGAATCATGTACGCAAAGCGTTTGGAGAGTGCAGGTGTGGAGGTGACCCTCGATCACTTTGAGGGTTGCTTCCATGGATGCATGATTTTTACCAGCTGGCCCATCAACTTCTCAGTGGGAATCCAGGCTCAGAATAGTTACATCAAGTGGCTGGATCAAAACCTGTAAAGGAGTAAAATTTCTAGAAGGGTTGAGCCCCTCTTGACCTCCTGCATCTGCTTTGGAAAGACATTCGCTTTTCAGACAACTAATTTCCCCTTGTTACTTGTGAGTTATGGAATCTCTGTTCCCTGCAGACTTTGTGTTAATTTAATTAAAAAATGCTTTTTAGTAACATAAGTACAAAAACATATGAATTTCGTTCTGTAAGTGGGCCAGTCTCTCTATCCCTGTTGTTGTAGCCAAACTACTCCTAATACCCACAGCTGCAGAAAGCAGGGCTAGGGAGCTGGAAATAGCTCTGGGTCTTGCCTCCGTCAAGAAGTTCTTTTTAGAAGAATTTTTTCCAGCTGTGGAAGGTGGAGAGACCTTTAGGGGCTAAAGCAAATGTGGGCTCTTCTTCAACTTACTGGAGTTTACTTTGTGTTCAAAACTCTTTAAAGGTGTGCACTTTAAGGTCAGTGTCTTTTATGGATGGATGACTTTGCTTCCTATGGGAATATGACCACAGTGTTCTAGCAAGGACAAGTTTCTCAAATGACTTTCTTCCTTTAGAGTATTAATTTTGTGTGATAGCTATCTGAAAGTCCAGCTGGATTATGATAATACTTGAAGGTTCCTTTCTACCACTCTTATTAGAAAATAAGAGGTTGCATGCACTGGATATCTGTACACCATTAAGTTTTTTGGTTATACCATCTCCTTGAGGGAAATCTTTTGGGAGTTAATTTATTTAGGTTTAGAATAAATTTTCCATTACAGAACAAGTAAAACCAGACAAATGAACCAATCTTTTGTTTTCAGAAGAACATTTCTGACATAAATTACCAAGAGTGGTGTGTATATATTTGGCATAGTCAGAAAAGATACATTTAATATTAAAATTATGAAAAATACCTTTAGAAGGTTTAGTTTATTCTTGAAAACTCAACTTTTTCACTTACATGTCTTTAAAATGGGGCTATTTTGGTATGTATAATGTATTATTTATTTTTTTAAGTTATTTAATGTTAATATATATATAGCTAGACAAGGTTTTTCAGAATAAAGTCAGTAATGAATATTAAGAATAATGATATTTTTAAAACTATGTTAGGGTTTAAAAAACTACTTTAGAATTATATCCACATGTAATTTTATGGGAAGAGATAAAATAGCTATTCATATTACTATACATAAGGCCTAAAAATTTTGATGTTTTTATACATATAAAAATTAAAATAATTAGAAACCATTACTACACCTAGTAAAGTCATCTAAGTTTATAGTTCAACAGCTTAGACAAGACACATGCCAGTCATTTCTGCTCTCTGTGGTCAGAGGAATGACTTCCTACTCTTTGTTATCTCCTTGCAGCTAGGTCTAAAGTTACGATAGACCAAGCTCAGTTTCATGGGAAGACTTCACTGCCAGTGGGAACATCTTTGGCATAGCAAGAAAGTCCAATTCTATTTTTTTTATGTTTGTTGGTTTTTTTAGGGCATCACCCACGACATATGAGAGTTCCTGGGCTAGGGGTGGATCGGAGCTACAGCTGCCAGCCAATGCCACAGCCAAAGCCAAAGCAACACGGGATCCAAGCCACATCTGTGACCTACACCACGGCTCATGGCAATGCCAGATCATTAACCCCCTGAGTGAGGCCAGGGATTGCACCTGCATCCTCACAGATTCTAGTTGGGTTAGTTACTGCTGAGCCATGACGGAAACTCCAAGAAAGTCCAGTTCTTAAATTGGACTTAAATACCTTTGCCCTCTTCCCTGCTGCTCTTTCTTCTGCTCCAACCCAAGCTACTTTCAGGGACTACAGAGAGCAGCCACGCAGCCAAGTCATGATACAATAAATTCATCAGTGGGGAGAAAGTAGAAGTTTTTCACTCATTTGAAAGAGGAGTATTTCCCGCTTATGGGGATGCAATGACAAATGAAAATCTGCATATTAATTTTTCATGTATTGTGTAAGCCAAGAGCATTTTATATATGAAACAGAAGTAAATTCAATAGTGAATGTACGTGTGTGTGTATGTGTGTCTGTGTGTGTATAAAAACCATCATGCAGATTAACATGCTAATGTACTCAGGCAAAGTCACTTACCATCTCTGGACTTCTTTTCTCTTTCCTCTAAAATCAAAGAATTGAATTATTTAATCTGTGAAGTCTCTTCCAACTATAAATTCAAACAGTCTTGTCAGGCTGGCAAATTGTGTAGGGCTCTTATCTTCACCAGTGTTTTCGGGGCTTTTTTGTGGGTCATTATTCATGATACACAGGCACATGCATGATCAAATTTTTTTTCTAAAGACTGAGATCTTAGTTCTTTCTCTATGACAGCTACCCTCTTCTCTTCATTTAATGCTATTCATTTCGACACTATATGGAGGAAATGTTTTGGACCTTCGAGGTTATCTACCTCTAAGAAAGCAACGGAAATATAATACACACACAGAATTTTTAAAAATGGCATCCTCCATCCCCACCCCCGATTTGTGAGCCAAACATTATAGCAATTACAGACAATGAATTCTAATCTCTAAAGGGCTCTCTCAGACGAAAAGGGAGTGAAAGAAAAAAGGCCTCAAGCACGGTTTCTGATGAAGCACCCGAGTTTCATTAAAGCCTTTATATACGTGATAATGACTTGCTCTGAGTCCCCACCTCAGACCTTGCTTGAAGATCTTCCTTGAAATTTTCCTTGGAATAATAATTGGGAATCATGATACTCAACACCCAATAGATATGAAAGAGGCTAAACCAACCAAAAACATGGGTGCTAAAAACCACTTTGGGAAACACACACAGTTTATTATTTTGAAGATATCTTGGTTTGCAGTGAGTTCATTTTCTTTCAATTTTTTTTCTTATAAAAATGTTTATGGTCTGCAGATTGATTTTTCTTTAAGTTTTTTTTCTGTTATAGTTGATTCACAATGTTCTGTCAATTTCTGCTGTACAGCAAAGTGACCCAGTCATACATATATCTACAGTCTTTTTCTCACATTATCCTCCATCATGTTCCATCATGCAGATTGATTTTTTTAAAGTTATGGCTTTGTTTTGTTTTCCTATTTTAAGGAAAAGTAGATAGTCTTTTTATGGTGTTGTTTGTGAAATGTGATCATAAATATATGAAGATATTTTGAAGTGCTACAAAATATAGTGAAGTGTAAACTGGTTATTGTTTATCATCGATTTGTGAATAAATTAGGAATATTGTGTAATTGTCTTGGTGGATATAAAATTTTATGCATGACCTTTTAACCTCTGACTTTTTGTTTATTTCCCACTGCAAGCAGGAAGGCAGATTACACGGAAGATTTTGGTAGCCAATCTATTTTGTAAGATGAAAATCCACTGTGGAGGTAGGAAAGTACAAGTCTGTTTTGATTCATGTTTGTAAATAAAACGGCTCTATCTGGGAATGTGCCTCTTTCACTTCCCTTCGTCTCATTTTCTGGTTCCCACCTCTCTCCTCTCTGTGTCCCAGGTCCCTAACCACAGTTCTGCCCAAATCTCCCATCCCCTGGAGTTCTCCAGCTGCCTTTCAATTACTGAAAGTTGGCTCAGTGGCCTCCTTGATGACATTCATTTCGTGTCTGGATACAGTCGGTGCTGCTTGTGTTGGAAACTTGCCATGGACTAGCTGAAGTAGTCATAAAAACCAGGCAGGCTCTGAGAGAGTTTGGGGATGGTGCACAGGAATTGGGATTTGAACTAGTTCCGCCAAAGAAATAGTTCAACTGAAGAACTGAAGAAGAGTTTTCACCTTGACGCAGTCGTTACAAGCAAAGCTAATAATCTCACTCTTGAGTTTATTATGCTTAGTTTTATTTCAATGTCACAGGAATTTACCAAACTTTCTTTTTCAAAGTAAAATTTTTGTATTGGTTCTAAGTGGTTACATACGTGTGGGTAAATTATATTTTCCTATCAAATAGAGTTAATTTCATCTTCTCCAACAAAACCTCTAGTGTGTGGCTTTATTTTGCTGGAGGAGTCCACTAGAGGTTCCAACAGTTCTCCTTTGGGGCCTTTAAGATGTACTTTTTGTGCTTTAACGTGGCTTTTTCTTGTGATTTTTCATTCTTTTTTAATCCCCCATTTTAAAATAGCTCATATTTTCACAATGGATCCCCTGTTTAAACATCTAGAAGATATTGATATCAGCATCACATTCCCCAAATTTCAGAAATCGGAACTGTAAATACAATTTCTAGTAGGCGTACGTGTTTGCTCAGCCCTGTCCTTCAGCACTAGGATTTTGTGTCATTGGGGGGCGGGGAGGTGATGAAATTTTGTGTCTTTTTTGGAAGGTTCCTCCCACGCTTTCTCACCATGGCTTTCACCACTGATATTTCAGATTGAGAGCCCTGTCTTTTCACAGAGACTGTCGGTCCAGACTAGCACCCAGCGCTTCCAATCACCACCACTCTCTCCTGCCCCAGGCACTCTCCATGTGATTGCTGTGTTTATTATCACTATTTTCCATTTTACTTCTCTGCAATTATTATTAGCTATTTCATTATGTGTTTGTTTTCTGTTTCCCCTCTACTTAAATGTAAGCTCCATGAAGGTGGGGACTTATTTTATCATTCCTGTTTCCTCAGCATTTAGAGCACATAGTGGACTTTGAAAACATGTGTTGAATAAATTAATCCTGACCAAGAACAACTGAGTTAATAAGAATTAGGGTATTATTTTCCATATGTTTCTTCTAAAAGTATATAAGGTTTATGTCAAATATAAAAATTATTTAAGACTAAAATTACTGTCTTCAACACTAAATATTCCCAGATAAAATTAAATAATGTAAAGTAATGTCAGCCCTGATTAAAGCAGAAAATGATTTCGAGTGGATGGATATAGTGAAGATTTTTTTTCCCTCAAACCTTTTAAATTGACTTTCATGGGACACTTGTAGAATGTGTTCTATAGATCATTCTTTTTAGGGAAGTTTGCAGCAGTTTATTTAACTTGGCATAAATTTCAATATCTGTTTAGAAAAATACAGGAAGGACTTCTGTTGCAGAAGGACCTCCCAATCATCAAATGTAATTATGTAAATGTTATCAGAGGATTTTGTTCTCGTCAATGACTAGTTAAAATGGAAATTCTCTCCTGGCAGGAATTATGGTGAATTAAAGATGACTGTAGATTCTTTGCCACTCTTTCCAGTAAGCCATTATGTCTGTTTTCCCTCCCCTTGAATCTTGGCTGATCCTGTGACTTGCTTTTCAGCAATAGAATGTGGTGGAGAAACACCGGATAACTTCCAAACTTGGATCTTAGGAGATGCAAATCTTCCCACTTTTTGCACACTCAGAATGCTCCTTCTGGGAATCTAGACACCATGACTTAAGAATTCAATTCAAAAGGAAAGGCTATGTGGAAGAGAATCAATTACTCAACTAATATCCAGCAACAACTGCCAGCCTTGTTTGTCCACCTCCCCTCAAACTTCTGCTGTTGGGTGCAGTAGTTCATATTTTAATACATTTGGCCCCCTTATGTACTTCAGCAGAGCCTGGGATAAGGATATTCCTGGAAGTATCCCTCTAACTGGGTGAGTCAGCAATAACTTAAAGGAAGCAGTTGCAAATCCCATAAATACATTCCACTAAACCCGAGCTAAGTGCACTCTTAGCTCAATTTGCCCTTGACTAGATCCCCCAAATGCCTGCAGCGACCCTAAGCCACCTAACACAGGGGGACATGTGATGGAAGAGAAGCTGGAGTGGAAAGAGTCACTGATAGTAACAACCACCATTAAAAGATACTTCTGTGCTTTTAAAAAAGCAATTATCTTATACAGTCATGGATGGGGTCCCTCTAGTACCTTGAAAGGGCCACATCTATATGATGGGGCCCCAAGGTCAAGTTTTCTGGTAAATCTGCCCCTGCACAAGATTCAGTTTCATCCACTCATCCTCCGAAATGCCTCTCCTGGTCCATCCTGTAGCCCCACCAGTGCAGCAAGTCCCAAACTAGATGCATTGCCTTCTCCTCTCTACTGGCATGATCTTATGTATTTTCTCTATTTAATATGACTGTACTACCCTCCCTCCAGTTACCCAAGCTAGAATTATGAGTTTATCTCCTCTAGTCCACAATTCTTAGTCAATCACCAAGTCCAATTAAGTCTATTTCCTAAATATGTATAAAATATTTATATTTTATATTAAATATTTTTAAAATTTATATAGAAACATATTGAATATTTTTATCCTAACCATTCAAAATCTATGAGTTTCTTCCCATCCCCATACACTGCTCTAGTTGAGTTCCTCATCAACTAGATGGGGGACTTGCCCAAACAGTTGCAGTAACTGTTTTCTTCTCTCCAGTTCTGTATCCCTCAAATCCATCCATTCTATAGCTGCAAAAAAGGTGATTTAAAGCTCACACCTGATCACCTATTTCTGGCTTAAAATCCATTGGTTAAGCTCAGTGCACTTAACGTTACATGCACAGCTCTCTCTCATGGCTTTGCCTCTGCCTACTCCTGTAGTCACAGTTTCTGCAAGTGTGGCCTGGGCACCCCTGAGCGCCCACAAAATCAAGGTTATGTTTGTAATAATATTATGATGCTATTTGCCTTCATTACTGTTCTTCTGTCATAAATGTACAGTGGAGTTTTCTATCTGCTACTTGACATACAGTGTTGGATGGGCTGTGGAGGCAGATATGTGAATACAGATGGCACCTGTTAAGCCAGATATTAATAAAGAGTTTTCCAAATGTAAAACGATGCCACACCTCTCACTTGTTTGTGTTTGGAAAATCTAGTGATTTTTTTTCCATAAAATATAGGTTAAGGTAACATGTAATTAAATACATGAATAACTATATTTAAGATTTCTCAGTTTTAATTTCTAACGTGGTAAACATCAATAAATAAATTGCATAGGAACAAAAGCTCAGTAATTTTTTTTAATTTAATTTTATTTGAGTATAGTTGACTTCAGGTATACAGCAAAGTCAATCAGTCACACATATAAATATATCCATTCTTTTTTTCCCCATATAGGTTATTACAAACTTTTGAGTAGACTTTCTTGTACTATACAGTAGGTTCTCGTTAACTACCTATGTTATACAGTACTATTATGTGTTATTCCCACATTTTAATTCTTCCCTCCCCCCAGTGGTTTCAACCAGTGGTATCCATAAGATTGATTTTGAAGTCTGTGAGTTTGTTTCTGCTTTATAAATTTTTGTCATTAAAAAAAATTAGATTCCACATATAAGTGATATTATATGATATTTATCTTTCTCTTTCTGACTTCACTCAATGTCATAATCTCCAGGTCCATCGATGTTGCTATAAATGGCATTATTTCATTCTTTTTTGTGGCTGATTAATATTCCATTGTATATCTGTACCACATCTTTTTTTTTAATCCCTTCTCTCTGATGATGGACATTTAGTTTGCTTCTACCTCTTGGCTACTGTAAATAGTACTGCAATGAACACTGGGTGCATGTATCCTTACGAGTTATGGTTTTCTCTGGATTGATGCCCAGGAGTAGGTTGCTGGGTCATATGATAGATTTATGTTTAGTTTTTTTAAGGAACCTCTTTGATAATAGCCGTTTTGACTGGTATGAGGTGATAGCTCATTCTACCCCCCCCCTTTTTAATGGCCAAACATGTGCAATATGGAAATCTCCAGGCTAGGGGATGAATCAGAGCTGCAGATGCCAGCTTACGCCACAGCCACAGCCACAGCCACACTGGATCCAGTGGCATCTGTGACCTACGCTGAGGCTTGCAGCAACACCAGATCCTTAACCTACTGAGCAAAGCTAGGAATTGAACCCATGTCCTCATGCAAACTATGTTGGGTCCTTAACCCACTGAGCCACAATGAGAACTCCACTCGTTGTAGTTTTGATTTGCATTTCTCTGATAATTAGTGATGTTGAGCATCTTTTCATGTTTTTAGGCCCTCTGTCTTCTTGGAAAAACGCTTATTTAGATCTGCCCTTTTTTGATTTTTTTGATATAAACTTCCTTGAGATGTTTATGTATTTTGAAGATTAATCCCTTGTTGTTCACTTCATTTGCAAAGAATTTTTCACATTTTGTGTGTTGTCTTTTCATTTTATAACAATTTCTTTTGCTGTGCCTAAGATTTTAAGTTTAAGTGGGTCCCATTGCTTTATTTTTGTTTTAATTTTCATTATTCTAGGAGGTGGATCAAAGAAGAAATTGCTGTAATTTATGTCAAAGAGAGTTCTGCCTATGTTTTTCTCTAGGAGTTTTATAGTACCTGGCCTTTAATGGTCTTTAATCCATTTTGAGTTTATTTTTGTGTATGGTGTAAGAGAATGTTCTAATTTCATTCTTTTACATGGAGCTGTCCAGTTTTTCCAGCACCAGTTATTAAAGAGACTATCTTTCCCACACTGTATATTCTTGCCTCCTTTATCATAGATTAGCTGACCGTGGGTCCTCAATAATTGTTACAAATGTCAGGTCCCAAGGACAAAACAGTTGAGAAGTGCTGTCATACAGCAGCATCTCTTGACAAGCCCTGTGTCTTGGGCTAGGCTACCGTCAGCTAACACTGACATTATTGTGATTCTGCACACACACCATGTTTCTCTTACCTGATACCCTTCCCGCTACCTAGATGCACTTTCTTTGTCCTTCCTTGTCTCCCTTTGCCAGCCTCCTCCAGGAAGTCTTTATCAACTCTTCCTTCATCAGGATGCCTTAAGGGTCCCTCTTCTGGTGGCACTTTGCACTCAACACATGCCAGATCATTAGTGGTTCCGACGGCCTCACAAGACTGTGGGATCCTTAATGTTGGCTCATGTCAGCATCACCTTTGTGACCCCAGTGCCTGAAACAATGCTTCCTTGCCTTCTACAGAACAGTCACTAAATAAATCTTTGCTGAACAAACGTTCTTGCACTGTCGCAGTTAAAACAATGTTCTTTTTAATGACGTGCAAAACTGCCTGATGCTGTTACATATATTTACCTATTTATATTATTAAGACAAAAATATGTTTTACTTTTGTTCCTCCTACAGATGTTTTCTTTCTACCAATGCATTAAAGACTTACTCAACAAACGAAATCCTGGAGCCTACAAGAGTATTTTTTAAATTCAAAGCAACTGCCAGCAGAGGGCGCTCTTGAAGCAGTTGGCATGAGCCACCCTCCACACTGCTGCTTATGTTTCACCTTGATTTTTAAAATCAAAGATATCTCAACAGCTTTTAAGGCGCAAATATAAAAGCATGCTATATTTCATCACAGAATAAAATTGAGTATTTTTCAAAATAGACACTAAAATCCTCCTAACTACCTAGAGAAAATGACTACATTCTCAAAAGCAAAACAAAACTAAAAAGGACTCAAACTGGTTCTTTGTTAAGGCATGACTCACCTCTCTGCCTACCAAAGCGTTTTGTCTTTTTTTTTCATGTTTTTATTCAAGGTAGTTATTTGCCATTCATTTAGAAAAAAGGCTGACAGAAAAAATGGTGTACTGCATTTCTGAAGGACCATTTAGTACATCAGGAAATACAAGGCCTTCAACTTTTGTTGTGCCTGCTGGCCAAACCTGGTAGCCAGCACTGGATGAATCCTTGGATGGAAAGAAAACTGCCTTTGAAAACAGTAAGGCAGGGCTAGAAGACCTTCAAATCTAAAGCACATTTTTGATTCAAACAACATTCAGCAGTGACATTTGCAGAACTGCCATACTTTTAAAAACAGATATAATACGTTCCATGGTTAAGGGAAAAAAGCTTGCTATTCAGCTTTTATGGAACAAGGCATTGGCATGAACTAGAATGTAGGAAACCGCAATCTCAGTTCCAGCTCTGCCAGCAAAAATCTCAGTAAAATTTATGTCTTCATTGGTTTCAATTTATATTTATCTAAACTTTCTTACTCCATGAAAATACTTGAAGCAGCTTATAATGTAAAAATACAATGATATGGTGACATAAAAACAGGAACTTACAGCCAAAGAAAAGGAGAAATAAAATATGCCAACTAGAAAATCAGTTGTGCTTAACTTCTGGTTTGACTATGAGTGCCCTGGCAGTTGAAAAAAAAAAAGTAAAACCATGATCAGTGATTCATCGTTCTACAGCGTTTCTGAGGCATTTCAGTTTCTTAGAGTTGATGGTCTTTCCCTATACTGAATTCTAAAAGACAGTTCCTCCATGTGACTTACTGGGTAATGTCCTCAATTATTTTAAAGCAAATACAAGAGGAACTCTTACCTATTTAGTCAATTTCAATGTAAACCAAGGACATGATTTTAAACCTCAGTAATCAGTGAATTCCCTCAATGAAAGTAATAATACTCATGCTACTGCCTACCTCAGAGGACCATTTAAAAAATTAAGCTAAAGAAGGACATTTTAAAAAGTTATGAGTTTGTTGACCTGAAACAAATAGACTGCCAGATATTTCTCCAGTGAAAGTGGGTTTATTTGGGAACAGCAGAGAATTGCAATTCAGGGTCTGCCACCATGGTGCTCTACATGTAAGTCCCAGCAAGGCAGGGAAAGGAAAACATTTTTACAGAGAGGAAAAGGAAGGTAGGAAGAGTATATAGTGAACAAAGAGTCCTGGCTTTTCATTGGTTGCATTCTTGTCAGGAATTATCACCACAGAGCAAAAGAGCTCCCCCTTCTGGCCTCCCAACTCTATTTAATTGGGGTTTCTGTTTATTCAATTTTTTTTTCCAAGTTAAATATTAGTTAGTAATAAATGTGTCCCTCTAGGTTAATTGATATTTAGATGATCAACTAGCTTTCTGTTTTACTTATGCCAAGGGTAAAAAAAAAGGCAGGGGGCATTCTAGGCAGAGTACATGGAAAAATAATTAAAAATTGTATGAGACTCAACTGGTTACCCCTGGGGAGTGGAGATACCATCGTAGGGGAAGAAAGATCTTTGGATCCGAGCCGGGTCTGTGACCTACACCACAGCTTGCAGTAACACCGGATTGTTAACCCACTGAGCAAGGCCAGGGATAGAATCCGAAACCTGATGGTTATTAGATGGATTCGTTTCCACTTGCCACAAGGGAAACTCCCCTGAAAGATCTTTTTTTCTACTTCGCTTCTCTCTGAAGTTTTTGGATTTTTTATAATGACTATGCATTATTTAATATTTAAAAATCATAAAAGAAAAGGCAATCTTCTCATAAATATACAGTACAGTATCTGCAAAATGACTCCAAATATTAATTTTATTTCCTTTTAGACTTGATTTAGTTTATCTCTTTGCAAGCTATCCCTTGCAAGAAACACTCAAGCTTGCTTAACTAAAACGGGAGGTTTACTATAAAGATACAACCAGAAATCTTCTCTACATCCAAGATCAATCAGTGAAAGAAAGCCTGCTCTCAGGGAGCTTGGAAAATTTAAGAAGCTAGGCTTCTTCGTCTCTCTCTTAGTGTATCAAATTTCTGCTTCTTTCTTATCTCCTCAAATACCTAATTTCTCTCAGCAGATAGGGTTTCTTGGCTTACTATACAAATCCATCATAATTTTATATCAGCAAAAATGACCACCAATTCTGGATTGGATTAAAGTACCCACTGTTGACTTTCTAAAATATCTGTATCTTTTAAGCCAGCACTTCTCAAACGTTAATCTGCATGTGAATCATCTGGGGATTTTGTAGCAATGCAGATCCTAATTCTAGGTGGATCCTGAGAACCCCAGATGATAACCTGATGCTTCTAGTGGGCAGACCACACTTTAAGTAGCAAGTGCACGTTTCTGAGAAGGGATCTCATTGGTGGCCAGCCAGTCAATGATTTGGGTTGGATGCAATCATCTGGCTGTAACTGTACGACTTAGCATCAGCTGTGAATGGAGGTAGATTCTCTGAGAAAGTGGGCAGGCACCTCAAAACACAGACAGCTTACTCTTGTCTGCATGAAAAATGCTCTCTCTTTATTCCCAGTAGGTTAACAATCTACATAAAATCAGGTCCAAAGGTAAGTATGGTTTCCTCAGAGCTCACAACCTCCAGATGATACACATTCTTCCTTCAGGTTTGTTGCTGTCAATTCTAGTGGTAGTTTGTCATCATTTGGGGCTGGTATTGTGATCAGTGGTTCTCAGACTTGAGATTCTGATTCAGTGAATCCAGCGTGGGTCCTGGACATTGGGATTTTGGACAAGCTTCATGGGCCATTCTGATGCATTGTTGCACTCATGTTTGAGGTTAACAAACTGAAAAAAAAAAAAAGTCCTTTCCAGTGGAGTGGAGGGCAGGGGAGCAGAGGATGGATTGTGTCCCTACATTAAAATGCATGTGTAACCATGTGTTACATCAGTGATTTCCAGACTTTAGTGTGCATTAGAGTCCTTTGGGAGGTTTGTGAAAACACAGACTGCTGCACAGGTTGCTGGTTCCAGCCCCCAAATTTCTGATTCAGTAGATCTTGTACTAAGCTCAGTGATTTACATTTTTACAGGGTTGCGGGTGATTCTGTTGCTGCTGATCCTGAGCTCACTGCGAAGGCCGCAGAGTTACATGACACTACTACTGATGATCACCCACCTCCCAAACAGGGTTGGTGGAAAGAGGACATGTAAAAATTTACAGAATAACTTAGAGCTATAAAAATGTCCCTTACTTGTCGGGGAATTACAGAGAAGTGGATAGAGGTTGGCATCCATTCAGGCCATTGCTGATTTTTAAGCGTCAAAGATAGAAAGGCCCGACTCCCAGGTGCGTTCCTTATATTCTCTCTGCACGTGAAGTGTATCTCTTAGGGTCCTGGCAGGAAAGTGATGGCGCATTTAAACTGGTTCATGGGAGAGGTGTTAACAAAGGGACTCTATGCAAAGATGTGGGCAGGATTTCAGGAAACCAACAAGGCAGAGTGCTCATAGCAACAGGGAGCTGTTATCCTATCTAGACTTGGTAACACAAAGGAAGGAAGTAATCCCACATTCTAAGAGAGGGTAGCCACGTGAAGAAAGCCTGGCTTCCACTGTGTTCTTCAGTGAACTGTTAATGAAGGAACCAGGGAAATAAATTCCAAGTCCACTCTCCCACTTGTGCCTTCCATGTTCTAAAGGGAGAGTGAGGGAGCCCATCTGATGCAGTCCACGTCAGACAGACTCTGTGCACCCAATGGGACAGAGAAGGGTGGACAATCTATCTGCAAGTAGAAGACACCCAGCACAAAGGTTCTGTAGGCTAAACCCCACGTCTAGTGATATTTGCAACCTGGGGTTTAGCAGCACAGATAATGAGGCGAGGTAGATGATTTCCATATCTGTTTCACACAGGCAAATTTTAGCTCTTTATAATCTGAAGTAATTACACTTAGAAAAATAATAGAAGTGTTGTTTCATTTAGGATGGCCTTAGCAGAAATAATAGGTGTAGATGAATTATAACATCTAGGGCTAGTGGTTTTCTTGGCTCAAAGTTTATAAGCACGACTAACAGAAAATATACTAATAGCTTTTTCTCTTAAGTATGAATTTTAGGATCAAATGATTTTTCCTCCTTACTTCAGAGCAAAAACTTTGGCTTACAATAGGCAACAACAGGGCCCCCTAAACAGTTATTCCAACATTTATAGGGATGAGGTCTTCAATTACACTGTCTTTATTGGTCAATTCAGAAAGAGAATTCTAATAATGCCATTTGCAGCAACATGGATGCAACTAGAGATAATCATACTAAAGTGAAGTCAGAAAGAGAAAGATACCATACGATACCACTTAATGTGTGGAATCCAAAATATGGCACAAATGAACCTATCTACAAAACAGAAGCAGACTCACAGACATAGAGAACAGACTTGTGGTTGCCAAGGGGGAGGCAGAAGAAATGGGAGTTTGGGCTTGGTAGATACAAACTATTACATTTAGAATGGATAAGAAATGAGGTCCCACTGTATAATGCGGGGAACTATGTTTAGTCTCTTGGGATAGAACGTGATGGAAGATAATCTGAGAAAAAAATGTATATGTGCATGACTGAGTCACTTTGCTATACAGCAGAAATTGGCACAGCATTTTAAACCAACTATATATATACATTTTTCTTTTTTTCGTCTTTCTGCTTTATGTAGAGCCACACCCGCGGCATATGGAGGTTCCCAGGCTAGGGGTCTAACAGGAGCTGTAGCCGCCGGCCTTCGCCACAGCCACAGCAACGTGGGATCCGAGCCGCGTCTGCAACCTACACCACAGCTCACGGCAACGCCAGATCCTTAACCCACTGAGTAAGGCCAGGGTTCGAACCCGCAACCTCATGGTTCTTAGTCGGATTCGTTAACCACTGAGCCACGACGGGGACTCCTAAACCAACTATATCTTAATTAAAAAATAAATATCAAAAAAAATTTTAAAGAAAGAAAGAAAATTCTGCATTTCTCCTATGGTTAATGAGGACGGTCCAGATACAGAAAGGACACAAGGATGATACATTCAGCAAAATATTGGGTCTTAAAATACCCACTTCTCCCACGGTCTTTCATTTATTCATACATTCATTTAATGACTGCTCTTACTTCCCCCTAAATGCCTATCCCAGGGCCAATCTCTAGGGATCACTGATGAACAAACCACTCTCCAGACCTTCATGGAGCTTGTAATCCTGTGAAGGAAATGGAAAAGTTAATGATATTGATGTAATTGTGAAAATAACTAAATGTATTCATAATAATCCATGGTTTACTAAAACCTTTTTTTTTACAGATATCATCTTATTTATTCCTCATCCAACTTGGGAAGTAATTTTTATTGTCCTAACTTTACAGGTAAGTAACTGAGATTCTGAAAAGATAAGTACTGAGAGATGACTGGTGGAGACGGATCTGAAACCCAAGACATAGGACATATACCACCGTGCTGGGCATTGCTTTGTAATTACCATCTTTGTTCAAAACTCAAATACATGGAAAGGATAAAATATCAAGTCACTAATTCCAAAATAAAAGACAGTTTCAAGTGTGACAGAAATAGAACGCCTTGAGAGAACACAAAAAGGAAAGGAAATACGTAATGAAAGTTGGCCTGGAAAAGAGGAAAACAGTATAAAAATAGAAGATGAAGTTCACCAACAGTCAACAGTCTCTACTTCCTCACTTCACTGAAGTCTGACCCTGTTTCTTACACAGGCTCCATGACTGCTGCCCCCGAGATTCATTTCAGGGTTGAGTCTATAGCCAAGTCAATTATAATTAAGCTGGATTATTTGTTCTAGCTTTACTGAGAGGGAGTGGGGTACCAGGTTACTGTGATAAACAATGTCCTATCTGACCTCATGGTCAGTATTTGTTCTTTTCCTTGGGGCCATAATGAATTTGTGCCTCAAACAGCACATGGAGTTCTATGTAGACAAATTAAAATGCCCTGCAAGTAATCCCAACACCATTTTTTTTTTTCGGTCTCCAAATTGGCGTGACCTAAAAGGGAGAGAGTTCTACAAACAAGTGGGAACACTTTGTTGTCTATCAATAGAGATGTGCCCTATTTCCTCCTTGGCTTACCTTGTCAAATTTAGTACATCAGATACCCAGTGAAGATTCAGGATGTCTCAAAATCAAAGCACACAATAGAGGAACATGGAGCCTACAAAGT
This sequence comes from Catagonus wagneri, assembly GCA_004024745.2. Classification (NCBI taxonomy): domain Eukaryota; kingdom Metazoa; phylum Chordata; class Mammalia; order Artiodactyla; family Tayassuidae; genus Catagonus; species Catagonus wagneri. Next base: position 28,753,711 of record PVHT021183693.1, on the reverse strand, counting down.
ATTAATATCATGGTCTGGTTTGACTTTCAAGACTTTACTCAAAATTGTGGATGCACTCTTATGACTTTAGAAGAGCACTGAACATACCTTAAAAAAATACTCTGATACATCTTCTATCTACAAACCATTTCTATTTTACCTAAAATACCAAGTGCAGAATAATTATTGTTTTGAAACCCTGAAGGAAACACTAATGACAACAGATATAATGTATTAAATGCTTATGTGTGTGATCAGTATATCACAAATATTCTTCCCTCACAATCTGCAAAAATCTTGTGCTTGGAGATAAGGAAATTGAGAGATTAATTAGCTTATCCAAGATCACATAGCTAGAGAGTGACTGAAGTGAATGTTTGAATCCATACCAGTTTAATTCCAAACTCTGGGCTCTTTCATCACTTTACCTCAAAGGAGGTGATCTTTCTGATGCCAAGCTCCAACTTGAAAGTCTTAAGAGCTTCTTTGTTTTGGACAGTGGAGGAAATCCTGTTAAAACAATGTGTGGTGGTTAATTTTATGTGTCAACTTCAACTTTATTGGACCACAAGGTACTCAGATACCTGGTCCACCATTATTGTGAGTGCATTTTTGGATGAGATTAATGTTTGAATTTAAACATAAAATTTATTTTTTAAAAGCTCAGTTTCTTTGCTTCAGAGTAGAAATTTATTTTATATTGTAGTTTGCATATTTAGTTCATCATTTCTTAACAGATAAAACATACTGCATAAACTACTTCAATATATCTCCAGCCATATGAAACTCATAGGTCGTAAGATGGGGCATTAAAAAATTGAAATGCATAAAAATCAGAACCCAATTTCTAAGACCACATTTTGTGCTAGGTAGTATAATCAACTATGCCCTACCTAAGAGGGTTTTTTCACCAGTCTCCTTAATTGTACTGAGGTGTCTATGAAACAAACTAGTTGAGCAGGACGTTGCCCTGGGTGGAAGCATCCTGAACCACCCTGGGGAAAGATTGGCTCCCTGTCACCAACAGGCTCTCTGATCTGTTTGACATTCAGAGGATTTTCTATGACTTCCCTATCTTTGTGGCCTGTAGAAGTAAATGTGCCTGCAAAGGAGAGCAAATTCATTTCCAGTATATTATGAGATCAGATCCAAGGATAATTGAGCATGAATCCTATTTTAAAATCCTCAAACAAGTTTTCATAAGTGAAATGCAAGTAGATTCTGCAAGTCACTGGCTACATTCAAACAAGCTGACAAAGGAGGTGTTTCTGCACATTAAGAATGTGCCCCCAAGCTCATTTAGTAAATGTATATTAAAAATGTGTACCTATTTGCCTGCTACATCATTAACCCATTCATTTATTTAATATACCTCCATTAGGCATCTTCCATTTTTGAGTCATTGTGCTGCCTACTAAAAATCTACCAACCCAGAGAGTTTGATGTTGATAGATGCAAACTATTGCATTTGGAATGGATAAGCAATGAGGTCCTGCTATGTATAGCACAGGGAACTATATCCAATCACTTATGTAGGAACATGATGGAGGATAATACGAGAAAAAATGTACATGTATGTACAACTGGGTCACTTTGCTGTACAGCAGAAATTGACAGAACATTTGACTGATCGATTGATTTTAATGATTTTTATTTTTTCCATCAAAGCTGGTTTACAGTGTTCTATAAATTTTCTACTGTACAGCAAGGTGACCGAGTTACACATACATGTATAGATTCTTTTTCTTACATTATTATGCTCCATCATAACTGACTAGATATAGTTCCCAGTGCTATACAGCAGGATCTCATTGCTTATTCACTTCAAAGGCAATAATTTGCATCTATTAACCCCCAATTCCCAATCTATCGTACTCCCTCCCCCTCCCCCTACACAACCACAAGTCTGTTCTCCATGTCCGTGATTTTCTTTTCTGTGGAAAAGTTCATCTGTGCTGTATATTAGATTCCAGATATAAGCAATATCATCTGGTATTTGTCTTTCTCTTTCTGACTTACTTCACTTAGTATGAGAGTCTCTAGTTCCATTCATGTTGCTGCAAATGGCAATATTTTGTTCTTTTTTTATGGTTCAGTAGTATTGCATTGTGTATATATACTATGTCTTCTTTTTTTTTTTTTTTTTTGTCTTTTGCCTTTTATCTAGAGCTGCACCCGCAGCATATGGAGCTTCCCAGGCTAGGCGTCTAACAGGAGCTGTAGCCGCCGGCCTTCGCCACAGCCACAGCAACGCGGGATCTGAGCCGCGTCTGTGACCTACACCACAGCTCATGGCAACGCCGGATCCTTAACCCACTGAGCAAGGCCAGGGATCGAACCCACAACCTCATGGTTCTTCGTCGGATTCATTAACCACTGAGCCACGATAGGAACTCCTATACTCTGTCTTCTTAATCCAGTCATCTGTTGTGGACATTTAGGTTGTTTCCATGTCTTGGCTATTGTGACTAGTGCTGCAATGAACATAAGGGTGCATGTGTCTTTTTCAAGGAAAGTTTGGTCCAAATATATACTCAAGAGTGGAAATGTTGGGTCATATGATAGTTCTATATTTAGTTTTCTAAGGTACCTCCATACTGTTTTCGATAGTGATTGTACCAATTTACATTCCCACCAGCAGTGTAGGAGGGTTCCCTTTGACAGAACCTTTTAAATCAACTATAATAATTTTTTAAAAAAGAACATTTTAAAAAGGTAAATAATAGAAGCATAGCAGAAGACAAATACCCAACTGAAACACAAAACAACTTGATAAGTACTGAATAAGAGGAAAAACAAAGGGTTATCAGGATTCAAAAGAGGCTAAAATTTAAACAGAGTACTGCAATGAAGTAAATTGGGACATACTTTATGTAGGATGAAGAATGTGATTTTCACTTTGAAGGTTGGCAGACACTTCAGGCCATCATAAGCACATGTGTGTAAAGTGGGAAAGTTCACTGTTCAGCACAGTTTGGTTAATGGGAAGAGCACGGGCAGCTGGAACAGAATGATGAACCTAGCTCAGATCAAAGGAAAAACAAGAGAAGCATGTAGGAATTAAAGGTTAAACTCAACCAGAAAGAAATTGCCCTGTGCATACTGTGGCCGGTGTGATGTAGTGGAATGGCCACTACCAAGACCCTGAGCCAGAAAACCTCTGTCTTACTCTGGGCTCTTCCTTGTCTTCTAGGGTCTCATTTAACCTCTTTGAGTCTCAGATTTTAATGATTTTTACTTTTACCATCATAGCTGGTTTATAGGGTTCTGTCAATTTTCTCCCATATGTATGAGATGGGAGTACTACTCTGCCTACTTCTGAGTTTCATTATTAGGATTAGACATTGCAGATGATTACTGATTTCCAGTGTGGACTGAAAGGTCCACTGTTTAGAACTATGCTATTCAACTTTAGAGTGCTCAGAACACTAATTCATTTTTCATGTAAAACATCCCTCAGATTTCTTCTTAAACAGGAATTCCTGCTGTGGCACAGTGGATTAGGAATCCAACTGCAGGGGTTCAGGTAGCTGAGGAGTTATGGGTTTATCCCGAGCTAGCGCAGTGCATTAAAGGGATCTGGTGTTGGTGCAGCTGCAGCTTGGACTCAGTGTCTGACCCGGAAACTTCCATATGTCATGAGCATGGCTGGAAAAAAAAATTCTCCTTAAACAATATGGCAAGACCCACAGAGACATAGAGCAAAAATAATTTAATCATATATCTTAGCAATGATGATAAAAATTACTTAGATTTTTTTATAGCACTTTTGAAGTGGATACAATTATCACCCCTAATTCAGAGGAAACTGAAAATTAAAGGGGGTAAGTCAGTTGCCTACAGTCAATGGACTAGAAGGTGGCAAAGCTGAGTCTTTAAGATCAGTAATAAGTCATGAGTCTATATAATTAACACCAGGTTACACTGCTTCCATGTAAAGCAAGAAAGGCACAAACCTTGCATACAGTTTTTTTTTCTTTCTTTTTTGGCCACACCAGCTGCATATGAAAATTCCCAGGCTAGGGACTGAATCCAAACCACAGTTGCAGCAACACTAGATCCTTAACACACTGTGCAGGTTGGGGATGGAACCTGCAACTTCACAGTGACCCAAGCCACTGCAGTCAGAGTCTTAGCCCACTGTGCTACAGAGAGAACTCCTTGCGTATAGTTTTAATCAAAGTAAATTAAAGTATATACCTTTAGTGTCTATTGTTCAAAAGAATATTACCCCACAGAGACCTAATATTCAGTTCTTTCCTTTATTAAAAAAAAGTACACAAGGTGTTAATAGATGCAAACTATTGCATTTGGGGTGCTAACCAGTGAGATCCTGCTGTATAGCACAAGGAACTATATCTAGTTACTTGTGATGGAACATGATAGAGGATAATGTGAGAAAAAGTTTATGTATATATATCTGGGTCACTTTGTAATACAGTGGAAATTGACAGAACACTGTAAACCAACTATAATGGAAAAAATAAAAATCATTAATTAAAAAAAGTATACAAAAAGAAACATCTTCAATGTTCATATAGCTTAATGAATTAAAATTAAATGAGATACTATTTTTAGTTAACATTTTTAGCAGTCTAAAATTATTTGCATATATTTTTCTGATTATAAATTGACAGGCTTATCACAGAAAATTGAAAACATATTGAAAAGTACAAAGAAGACCACAAAAATAACCTACAAGCCAATTGTTAAATTTTGTTAAATGTCTTTTCAGTCTTTTTTAATTCAAGGATAAACTTTTTAGGCTTTTTCTGTTTCAAATGAAACACAGCCACTTTGCTAAGAATTGAAATTTTTGCACTGAATTTTATAGGTTCCTTAGAAAAAAAATTTTATTAATTGCTTGCTTTTTCCTTTATTATATATAGTTACCTATCTGCAAAATAGAACATGGATAATATATAAATTACATATACATCTAATTTACACACAAAGTGTACACATCTTAAGTGCACGGGACAATTAATTTTTACATACACCCATGTAAACCACCATCGTGTTAAAATACAAAACATTTCCTGCATTCCAGAAGTCCCACTTGTGTCACCTCTGTCAACCCAGGGTAATGACTGTTCTCATCTCTGTCACCATTGGTTAGTTTTGCCTGTTTTTTATTAACTTCATATAAATCATACGCTATATACTTTAGTGTCTTTTTTGTCACATTGGTACATCTCAGTAGTTTGTCCATTTTTATTTCTATGTTGTATTCCATTCTTTGAATATAATAAATTTATTCATCCATCCTACTGTGCTAAATTGTTTCCAGTTTGAGGCTATTATTATTAAAGAAACGATGATCATTTTTACCTGTCTTTGTGGTAGACATAGCACTTCTTTCTGTCAGGTGTATACCAGGAGTAGAATTGCTGGGTCATAGGATATACATGTGTTTAATTTTAGTAATATTCCAGTGTAGCTTTACAACTTATACTGTTATTAATAATTTATGAGAGTTTCCAGTTACTCCATATCTCCACCATGCATATATTGTTTGTCTTTTTAATTTTAGCCACAAACATAGTGGTATCTCAGGGGGGGTTTCATTTATGCTTCCTTGATGTGTTCGTTTTAATATGTCTGTTGGGCATTTGAATGCCTTCTTTAATAAGATGCCTTTTAAAGTCCTGCTCCTTTTTAGAAATTAAGTTTTAAATCTGGTTACAAGTCCTTCATTGGATATATTTATTGTAAGTAATCTCTCCCAGTCTTTCACTCTCATAGCAGTACCTTTTGATTAAACTACTGGATCTTTACATGACAAAAAAAAATGAATGATTCTCTTTACTGGAGAAACATGTTCAGTAAATCATCACTTCTTAGTTTCATTTGACATCGATGTACTTAGAGATTTTAATAAAAAATAAAATTATTTTCCATATGTTTGCAGCATACTTACAAGAAGAACTGTCCAAATGAAGTTTAGAACACCACTGATTTGGAGACGCAAGTAATGAAACTGATTTTTTATTTTGATTCAATGAATTTTATAATATTTATAGTTGTACAACCATCATCACAACCTAATTTTAGAACATTTCCATCCAAAACCCTCAGTCCATCCCTTCCCTCACAACCGGTCTCCCTTGGTAACCGTAAGTTTTTCAAAAGTCTGTTAGTCAGTTTCTATTCTGAAAACAAGTTCATTGTATCCTTTATTTTAGATTCCACACATAAGTGATAGCATGTAACGCTGGTGTCCCACTGTCTAACTTCACTTAACGTGATAATTTTTAGGCCCATTGATGTTGCTGCAAATGCCATAATTTCATTCCTTTTTACAGCTGACTGATATTCCATTGTGTATATGTATCACATCTTCTTTAGCCACTTCTCTGTCAATGGATGTTTAGGTTGCTTCCATGTCTTGGCTATTATGAATAGTGCTGCAGTGAACATTGGGGTACACGTATCTTTTTGAATCATGGTTTTATCCAGATAGATGCCCCAAAGTGGTACTGCTGGATCATATGGTAATTCTAATTTTAGTTTCTTGAGGAATCTCCATACTGTTTTCCACAGTGGTTGCAAGAATTTGCATTCCCACCAACAGCGTAAGAGGGTTCCCTTTTCTCCACACCCTCTCTAGCATTCATTGTTTGTAGACTTTTTGTTGATGCCTATTCTGGCTGGTGTAAGTTAGTACCTCATAATGCTTTTGATTTACGTTTCTCTAATCATTAGTGATGCTGAACATCTTTTCATGTGTTTTTGGCCATCTGCATGTCTTCTTTAGAGAACTATTTAGGTCTTCTGCCCATTTTTCTATAGGGTTGTCTTTTTTTTTTTTTTTGGCATTGAACTGAAGAGGTATTTATTTATTTTGGAGATTAATCCCCTCTCAGTTGCTTCATTTGCAAATATTTTCTAATTCTATGCATCAATTTTTCACTGTGTTTAGGGTTTCCTTTCCTGTGCAAAACTTTAATGAGGTCCCATTTGTTTATTTTTGTTTTTATTGTCATTACTCTAGGAGGTGGATCTGAGAAGATATTGCTGTGGTTTATGTCAGAGAGTGTTTCGCATATGTTTTTTCTAAGAGTTTTATGGTATCCGGTCTTACATTTAGGTATATAATCCACTTAGAGTTTATTTTTGTATATAGTGTTATGGAGTGTTCTAATTTCATTCTTTTACAGGTAGCTGTCCAGTTTTTCCAGAACCACTTAATGAAGGGACTATCTTTTCTCCATTTTATGTTCTTGCCTCCTTTGTCATAAATTAGTTGCCTGTAGGTTTGTTGGTTAAATTCTGGACTTTCTATCCCATTCCACTGATCTATATTTCTGTTTCTGTGCCAGTACCGTAGTGTTTGATGACTGCAGCTTTGTAGTGTAGTCTGAAGTCAGGAAGCCTGATTCCTCCAGCTCCATTTTTCTTTCTCAGGATGGCTTTGACTTTCTGGGTGTTTTGTGCTTCCAAACAAACTTTATAATATTTTGTTCTAGTTCTGTGAAAAATGCCTTTGGTAATTTGATAGGGATTGCATTGAATCTGTAGATTGCCCTGGGTAGTATAGTCATTTTGACAATATTGATTCTTCCCATCCAAGAGCACAGTATATTTTTCCGTCTACTTGTGTCATCCTTGATTTCTTTCATCAGTGTCTTATAGTTTTCAGAATACAGGTCTTTTGTCTCTTTAGGTACGTTTATTCCTAGGGTTTTCTTTGTATGCAATGTAAGTGGAATTGTTTCCCTAATTTCCCTTTCTTATCTTTCATTGTTATATAGAAATGCAGTTGATTTCTGTGTATTAATTTTGTATCCTGCAACTTTACCAAATTCATTTATGAGCTCTAACAGTTTTCTAGTAGCATCTTTAGGATTTTCTATGTATAGTATCATGTCATCTGCAAACAGTGATAGTGTTCCTTCTTCCTTTCCAATTTGGATTCCTTTTATTATTTTTTTCTTCTCTGAATCCTATGGCTATGACTTCCAAAATTGTTGAATAGTAGTGGCAAGAGCAGATATCCTTGTCTTGTTCCTGATCTTAGTGAATTATTTCAGCTTGTCACCATTGAGAACAATATTTGCTATGGGATTTTGTCAAAAGCTTTTTCTGCATCTATTGAGATGACCATATGGTTTTTATTCTTCAGTTTGTTAATGTGGTATATCAAACTAATTGGTTTGTGGATATTGAAAAATCCTTGTATCCCTGGGATAAATCCCACTTGATTGTGGTGTACAATCCTTTTAATGTATTGCTGGATTTGTTTTGCTAGTATTTTATTGAAGATTTTTGCATCTATGTTCATCAGTGATATTGGCCTGTAATTTTCTTTTTCTTATCTTTGTCTGGTTTTGGTATCGTGGTGATGGTGGCCTCATAGAAAGAGTTTGGCAGTGTTCCTTCCTCTGCAATTTTTTGGAATAGTTTCAGAAGGATAGGTGTTATCTCTTCTCAAATTTTTGATAGAGTTCACCTGTGAAGTCATCTGGTCCTGGACTTCAGTTTGTTGGAAGTGTTTTTGTTTTGTTCTGGTTTTTTTTTTTTTTTGGGGGGGGGGCACTCCTGTGGCATATGGAAGTTCCAAGGCTAGAGATCAAATAGGAGCTGCAGCTGCTGTCCTACACCACAGCCACAACAACATGGAATCTGAGACACTTCTGCAATCTACACCAGCAACATTGGATCATTAACCCACTGAGTGAGGCCAGGGATTGAACCCATGTCCTCATGGATACTAGTCAGGTTTGTTACCACTAAGCCATGACAGGAACTCCTCGTGGAAGCTTTTTAATCACAGTTTCAATTTCAGTACTTGTGATTGGTCCATCCATTGTTTCTATTTCTTCCTTCTTCAGTCTTGGGTTATTGTACCTTTCTAAGAATTTGTCCATTTCTTCTAGGTTGTCCATTTTATTGGCATGTAGTTGCTTGTAGTAGTTGCTTATGATCCTTTGTATTTCTTTGACGTCCATTGTAACTTCTCCTTTTTCATTTCTAATTTTATTGATTTGAGTCTTCTCACTTTTTTCCCAATGAATCTGGCTAAGGGTTTATCAATTTTGTTGATCTTTTCAAAAAACCATCTTTTAGTTTCATTGATCTTTCCTGTGGTTTTCTTTGTTTCTATTTCATTGATTTCTCTGATCTCTATGATTTCTTTCCTTCTGCTAACTTTGCCTTTTGTCTGTTCTTATTTCTCTGGTTGCATTAGGTATGAAGTTAGGTTGTTTATTTGAACTCTTTCTTGTTTCCTGAGGTAGGCTTTCATTGCTATAAACTTCCCTCTTAGAACAGGTTTTCTGCATCCCAGAGGTTTTAGATTGTTGTGTCTTTGTTGTGATTTGCTTCCAGGTATTTCTTAATTTCCTCTTTGATTTCTTCAGTGATCCATTGGTTGTTTAGTAGCATGTTATTTAGTCTCCACGTGTTTATTGTTTTTTGCCATTTTTTTCTTGTTGCTGATTTCTAGTCTTATATGTTGTGGTTGGAAATGATACTTGATATAATTTCAATTCTCTTAAATTTTCCAAGACTTAATTTTTGGCCCAAAAGGTAATCTATCCTAGAGAACATTCCATGTGTACTTGAGAAGAGTGTGTATTCTGCTGCTTTTGGATGGAATATTGTGTAAATATCTATTAGGTCCATCTGGTCCAATGCATCTTTTAAGGCCTGTGTTTCCTTGTTGATTTTCTGTCTGGATGATCTGTACAGTGCTTTAAGTGGGGTGTTAAAGTCCCTCACTATTATTGTTTTACTGTAAATTTCTCCTTTTAAGGTTGTTAGCAGTTTCCTTATATATTGAGGTGATCTTATGTTGGGTGCAGAGATATTTACCATTGTTATATCTTCTTCTTGGATTGATCCTTTGATCCTTATGTAATGCCCTTCTTTGTCTCATAATATTTCTTATTTTAAGGTATATTTTTTCTGATATGAGTATTGCTACTCTGGCTTTCTTTTCATTATTGTTTGCATGGAATATTTTCTTCCATCCTCTCACTTTCAACTTGTATGTGTCCCTAGAACTGAAGTAGATCTCTTGAAGACAGCGTATATATGGGTCTTGGTTTCATATCTGTTCAGTCAGTCTATGTTTTTTGGTTGGGGCATTTTGTCCTTTTACAGTTAAGGTAATTTTTTTTTTTTTTTTTTTAGGATTGAGCTAGCTTTATTTATTTATTTATTTATTTTTATTTATTTATTTTTATTTTTTTATTTTTTTCATATTAACAATGAATTTTATTTCAGTTATAGGTGTACAAAGATCATAAGTCAATACGATAGATTTTGTGTCCCAAACCCACAGTGCATCCCCCCACCCCCCAGATTGTCTTATCTGAAAAACCATGGTTTTCCAAAATCTGTGAGTCATTGTCTGTTCTTCAAAGAAGTTCATTGTGTCTCTTTAGTTTCCACATGTAAGCGGTAGCATTGGGTGTTGCTGTCTAATTGTCTGACTGGTTCCACTTCGAATGATAATTTCTAGGTTCATCCATGTTGCTATAAATGTTATTCTGTTCCTTTTAATGGCTGAGTAATATTCCATT
>PVHT021183693.1:28713346-28742203 GCA_004024745.2 Catagonus wagneri | reverse complement strand
TGCAGAAATCTCTTAGCTTTTGCTTATCTGTAAAGGTTCTGATCTCTCCCTCAAATCTGAATGTGAGCCTTGCAGGATAAAGTAATCTTGGTTGGAAGTTTTTCCCTTTCATCACATTAAGTATATCATGCCACTCCCTTCTGGCCTGTAGAGTTTCAGATGAGAAATCTGCTGATAACCGTATTGGGGTTCCCTTGTAATTTGTTTCTTTCCCCTAGCTGCTTTCAATATTTTCTCTTTGTCTTTAATTTTGGTCATTTTGATTAAAATGTGTCTCGGGGTGTTCCTCCTTGGGTTTATTTTATATGGTACTCGTTGTGCTTCCTGGATTTGAGTGAGTGGTTCCTTTCCCATATTATGGAAGTTTTCGGCTATTATCTCTTCAAATAGTTTTTCTGTCCCCTTCTCTCTCTCTTCTCCCTCTGGCACCCCTATAATATGGATATTGGTGCGTTTAACAGTATCCCAGGGTTCTCTGAGACTCAGCTCATTTCCTTTCAATCTTTCATCTCTTTTCTCTTCCACATTAGTGATTTCCACTAATCTGTCCTCCACCTCGCTGATTCGTTCTTCTGCCTCCTGCATTCTATTGTTGGCTGCTTCTAATGAATTTTTTATTTCAGCTATTGTAGTTTGCATCTCTTCTTGTTTAATTTTTACAGCTTGTATTTCTCTGCTCAGTGTTTCCTGTAAATGATCAATCTTTGCCTCCAATCTATTTCCAATGCCTTGCATCATCTTCAGCATCAACAGTCTAAAGTCTCTTTCGGAGAGGCTGGTAATCTCCTCATCACTGAGCTGTTTTTCTGGGCTTTTCTCTTTCTCCCTTATCTGGGTTAGAGTTTTCTGTCTTTTCATTTTTATAGGTTTTTGGTGTGATGACCTTTTTGCCAACAATAGAGTGGTAGCCTCTCTTAATTCTGGCTTTTGCCTCCCCTGTGACTAAAGCTGGTATGGCGGGGCTTGCTGTAGGCTTCCTGATGGGAGGGACTGATGCCTGCCCACTAGTAGGTGGGGTTGATTCCTATCCCTCTGATGGGTGGGGCTTTGTCTCTGGATGAGATTAGAGGCTGGCTGTGTGCCTGAGGGGTCTTTAGGCAACCTGATTAGTGATGGGTGGGGCTGAGATCCCACCTGGAATAATGTTTGGCCTGGGGCTTCTCAGCGCTGATGGGAGGGACCAGATTTTCCCAGAAATGGCCCCCTCCAGAGAAATGCAGGCTAATGAATGTTCCCGAGAGCTTCACCTCCAGTGCCCTTCCCCCACAACAAGCCACAGTCACCCCTATTTTCCCAGGAGATCCTCCAAGAATTGCAGTAAGGTCCACCCGGATTCCTATGGAGACTGCTTTGCCCTGGGACCCAGTGCACGTGAAAGTCTGTGTGTGCCTTTCAAGGATGGGGTCTCTGTTTCCCCCAGTCCCATGGAGCTCCTGCACACAAGCCCCGCTGGCCTTCAATGCCAGATGCTCCGGGGGCTCTTTCTCCCTGTGCCTGATCCCCAGGCGTGGGGTTTTGACGTTGGGCTCAGAACTCTCAGTCCTGTATCTGAGTCTCTGTGATGCAGTTACTTTCCAGTCTGTGGGGCTTCCCACCCGGGAGGTATGGGGTTGCTTCTATCACGTAATCACCCCTCCTACCTCTTGATGTGGTCTCCTCTTTGTCTTCTGGAGTAGAATATCTTTTTTGGAAGTTTACGGTCCAGTTGGTTGAAGGCTGCTCGGCATTTGTTTGTAGTTTTGCTGTTTTTCGGGAGAGAAGTTGAGCTCCAGTCCTTCTATTCCGCCATCTTAATCCAATCTCCAGCAGTTAAGGTAATTTTTGATATGTTTGGTCTTATTGCCATTTTGTCAGTTGTTTTGGATTTGTTTTGTTGGTCTTTTTTCTTCCCTTCTCTTGTTCTCTTCTCTTATGGTTTGATAACTATATTTAGTGTTGTGTATGGATTGTTTTTTCTTATTTGTGTATGTATCTATTGTAGATTTTTGGTTTGCAGTTACCATGACATTTTGATATGAGTCTATATGTGTGTGTGTGTGTGTGTGTGTGTGTGTGTGTGTGTGTGTGTCTATATACAAGATTGTTTTAAATTGCTCATCTCAATTTCAAATGCATCTCCAGTATCCTCCATTTGTACCCTCCTCTTCTCATGATTTCTGGTTTTGATAGCATATTTGTATGTGGATGGTTTCCTATCTTTACTATATGTATGCCTTTACCAGTGAGTCTTGTCACTTGTAATATTTTTGTTTCTAGTAGTAGCCTTTTCTTTTCCACCTAGAAAAGTTCCTTTAGTATTTGTTGTAAAGCTTGTTTAGTGGTGTTGAATTTTCTTAGCTATGCTTCTCTGTAAAGCTTTTGATTTCTTCTTCAAATTTGAATGGAAGCCTTGCTGGGTAGAGTAATCTTGGTTGGAGGTTTTTTCCCTTTCATCACTTTAGATATATTATGCCCTTCCCTTCTGGTCTGCAGAATTTCTGCTGATAAAATCAGCTAATAACATTATTATGGTCCCCTCATATGTTATTGGTTTCTTTTCCCTAGCTGCTTTCAATATTTTCTCTTTGTCTTTAATTTTGGTCAGTTTGATTAATGTGTCTTGGGTATTCCTCCTTGTGTTTATTTTATATCCACCTTCATTGGGCTTCCTGAATTTGAGTGAGTGATTCCTTCCTATGTTAGGGAAGTTTTTGGCTATTATCTCTTCAAATATTTTCTCTGGCCCATTCTCTCTCTCTTCTCCTTTGTGGTACCCCTATGATACAAATGTTAGTGCATTTTAAGTTGTCCCAGAGTTCTTTTAGACTGTCTCCATTTCTTTTCAATCTTTTTTCTCTTTTATGTTCTGCATCAGTGAGTTCCAGTAGTCTATCTTCCACTTTGTTTATTCATTATTCTGCCTCCTGTATTCTGCTATTGCTTTCGTCTAGTGAATTTTTTTATTTCAGTTATTGTAGTTTGTGTCCCTGCTTGCTTAATCTTTAAATCTTCTACTACTTTGTTCAAAGTTTCTTGTAATTTATCAGTCTTTGCCTCCAGTTTATTTCCAAGATCTTGAATCATCTTTACTATCTTAAAGTCTTTGTCATGGAGGTTGGTAATCTCCAGATCACTTAGCTTTTTTTCTTTTCTTTTTTTTCCCTTGTCCCTTTATCTGAGTCATAATTCTCTGCCTTTTCATTTTGTATAGATATTTTTTGTGTGGTCTCCTTTTTGCAGGCAATATGATGGTAGCTTCTCTTGCTTATGGTGTCTGCCCCTTGTGGTCAAAGTTGGTACAGGGGCTTGCCGAAGGCTTCCTGATGGGAAGGACTGGAGCCTGCCCACTGGGAGGTGGAGCTGATTCTTATCCCTCTGGTGGGTGGGACTTTGTCTCTGGCTATGATTAGAGGCAGCTCTGTACCTGGGAGGTCTTACAGCAGTTTGTTTGCTGATGGGTGTGTCTGTGTTCCCGCCTGGTTTGTTGTTTGGCCTGGGGCTTCTCAGCCCTGATGGGTGGGGCCAGATTTTTCCAAAATGTCCACCTCCAGGGGAGTTCACACTGATGATTATTTCTGAGAATTTGCCACCCATGTTCTTCCCCCACAATGAGCCACAGTCACTTTCTGTTTTCCAGCAACATCCTCCAAGATCCACAGGCAGATCCGACCCAGATTTCTATGGAGTCTCTTCTTTGCCCTGGGACCCAGTACACACGAAAGCCTGTGTGCACCTTTCAAAAGTGGAGTCTCCGCTTTCCCCCATGAAGCTCCTGCACACAAGCCCCACTGGCCCTCAATGCCAAATGCTCCAGGGGCTCCTCCTTCCAATGCCAGACCCCAGGCATGTGAACCTGATGTGAGGCTTAGAACTCTCACTCCTGTGAGTAAGCCTCTCTGATACAGTTACTTTCCAGTCTGTGGGCCACCCACCCAGTGGATATGGGGTGCTTATATCACATAATCACCCCTGCTACCATATTGATGTGCCCTCCTCTTAGCCTTTTGGTGTAAGATATCTTTTGGGGTAGTTTCCAGTCTATTTTGTTGATGGCTGTTCAGTAGTTGGTTGTAATTTTTTTGTTTTCATGAGAGAAGATGAGGTCCAGTCTGAAACTGATCCTATCCGGCAAAGTTAGTGTCTCTCAAGTCAAACTTGGAACTGATAAGCAAATACTAGTCCTTTATATAATAGTAAATGTGTTCATCTTAATTCCTTATGGCCAGACCAACAAATGAAAAAAGGAATTCTTGGCTATAGAGAGATATATTATCAGGGACTTCTTATCTGATTTTTTTATTACCCAATTTTCCTTAAGACATAGCTAAACAGAAAGGAAAAGTTTGCTGCTACAGGAAGATATTCACTGATGAACTGAATATTTATAAAATTGTTGTCCCCTCAAAAAACCTTCCCAGCTTGGCTTCCCAGCTTCCCTGATCAATCAATTAAAATTTTTACAGTCTGTCTCTTATTGATTGTGGAATATTATAAACACTTGACAATGAGAAGCAATTAGGTGACAAAATGAAATTGCCATTCTAGCAAAAGGTGCAGAATTTCATGACACTGATAAAAGTGATGTTGGATAACTGCTCCAATTCCACATATAGTCACATGTCAAGAGATTAGGTAAAAAGTGATGAAGAATAAAAATAGACAAGGAATCAGAAAAAATGAACACTAAAGAAGAGAAAATGGGTAAGAATGATGACATAATAAGTGCTTCCAAAAAATACTGGGTTAAATACCAAAGAATTGTAAAAATCCCTTTGGAAGACTGGAAGAGTGATATATATATATATATATATATATATATATATATATATATATATATATGTGTTTTTTTTTTTTTTTTTTTTTTTTTAATGACTGCACCTATGGCATATGGAAGTTCCCAGACCAGGGACTGAATCTGAGCTGCAGCTGTGGCTGTAACAATGCTGGATCCTTTAACCCACTATGCCAGGTCAGGGTCCAAACCTAAAACTCTGCAGCAACCCGAGCTGCTGTAGTCAGATTCTTAACTTGCTGCACCACAGCAGGAACTCCAAAAAAAACCTTGATTTTTTTTTAATTCTTAATTTTTAATTATTTTGGAAAAATGGGCCCCTTTGATATTGTTGCTTAGGATAACATGAACTAAAGAATATTGTATTATGCCATTCTACTATTTTGTCCAAGAAAATGGGCCCTCCCTTTCCATTTCTCCCTAACATTCTTTGGACTAAGAATTAGTGCATTGTTGCAATTAATGATAAATTCTATTAACTTCAAGATAATTATTTTTTATCATATTCTTTGAAATTTGCTCCTTTATTTAAGAGGGTTAATTCACTTTGACCCTTTGCTTCTGCCATTTGTCCTTAGATGATGAGTATTTCTTGTAACTCTGGGCTCTGTGAAGACGTTTAGAGATGCAGTTTATTTATAGCATCCACACTGTCCTCACTTTGCTAATTATATAACAGGAGCATAGAGCAGATATATGATCTTCAAGGGCCACAGTGTCAGGGTTTGCATCTATGTCTGTCTGACTGCAGAGTCTATTCTCTTTAGGTCAGAATTCCTCCCAGGACCTCAAAAGTAGAGGCAGCTAGAAACCCAGGGTGACTCCTTTTACTTCCCAATCCTCAGTCCTTTGAATGAGAAAATGATGTCTGTAGTCTTACTCTTACTAGATAGGTACTAATACTAATGCTTCATGACTGCAAGCGCAAAATTGCCTCTATATACATCTCATTTGGTCCCTAGTACCATCCAAGAGGTGGCAGAGAAACAGGTGAGCAGGATTCTCAGACTCAGAAAGCTGGACAATTTGTCCTGGGACCCCCAACTCACACAGCTTCAGTGCTATAAACAGAACTAACTAACTAACTGCTTGTTTGTTTGTTTGTTTACTTATGCTTTTTTAGGGCCTCACCATGGCAAATGGAAGTTCCCAGGCTAGCGGTCGAATCGGAGCTGTAGCTGCCAGTCGACGCCACAGCCCTAGCAATGCAGGATCCAAGCCATGTCTGAGTGAGGCAAGGGGTTGAACCTGCGTCCTCATGGATACTAGTAGGATTTGTTACTGCTGAACCATGATAAGAATTCCTGGGAACTAATACCTTTAGACTTGGGAAAATGCAGTTCTCTTTTCTCCTTACCACTGTCTCCTGGCAGGGAAAGAGATCGGGGAAATTAGAAGTTCATTGAGGTAAAATCTATGTAACATCTCCACCAACAATATTGCCTTCATTTGTGACATTTTCCAGGTGAAGAACCGTGCTGTCTCCTCCCAAGAGGAGAGCCCACAACCCCAGGGAAGGGAGGTTTGAGGTCACAGTTCTCCTCATCTTGGAGACTTAAGAAGGTTCTAGCATTTGAATTCTGTTCCAGTAAGAAAACCAGCAAAAGGACACCTCTGGGTCTTTGTCCCACCTGGTGCACTATCCAGGGGCGCCGACAGAGGGCAGTTACAACACAGATGCCGTGAAAATCCACCCCTGAATCATTTTCTTTCAAATAGCTTTGTCAGTTTTACTTTCTATTCCTTGTTTCCATTCTTGGCCAGTGAAGGCTGAGACCACACCAGCAACACACCAGGATTTATAAACCCTGTTTAGCCCTTATTTCTCATGCAACTCTAGGCTATTCAAACCCATAAATCTATAAACCTGTATTCTAATAAACTGTGATCAGTGCACACTCTCGCCCCCTCTGGATGTAACTGGTAATAACACAAAAAGTAAGGATCATTTTTGCAGGGAGAAAAAAAGTCCAAAACCCTTTGGTACTGCACAGCCTATGAGGGGAAGCTCAACTTGAAATGAAAACAAACTACCTCAAAACCCTAAATACACATTCTGAGCTCATCTACATCTAAAGCTAGTTTTTAAAAGTTATTATTCCTTTTTCTTTCTCTATCATTTTATCAGGATTTTTCTCTCCATTCAGGGAAAGATTTTTTTTCTTTTTTAGATTATTAAAGCTCTTGCTCAATATCTTAGTCAAATATAAACACACACTCTGATATTACCTTGGACTCAATTCGAAACTTAACCAAATACTCCACCCATTACTTGGCAAATCCCAGATTAATTTCCTGTCAGCTCTAGCTTATTAGTTAAGTGCTGTGTTGGCTAATCAGGGAAGCAGTTTCTAGAATACTGAAACTGTTTAGCTGAAATCAGATGCCTTCGTGTCCCCTGAAATGGTACACATGTTTTCTTTATCTGAGGAATAAAATGTAAAGGGAGGATAGTGGTCTCATCTAAGAGACCAACAAGATAGAAGAGGCATTTCTACACCTTTAAGGATAAAATATGCAAACTAGTATATATTCATTTAATATATATGAATATATACAACATGCATAATAAATAATATATACATCTTAGTAGCTAGTTTTTAAAGTAATAACAGTTCTTTAGCTATGGAGAACTTAAAGTGTAATTCTCAGCTATTTTTCTGCTGTTCATTCTCTTTATGGGGGAGGGAAGACAGGAACAAGGAAGAAAAGGAGGAAGAAGTCAAAACTGAGGTTCCTTTAGAGGTCACCTGGGAATTTGGCAGAGCTTGGACAAACAAGAACACCTGCCAGTTAGACTTGGATGCTTGTAGGAAAACTTCCAAAGTCCATACACACTGGCTTTGACTGCCCTCAGTGACTTAAAGTGAATTGGCCTGAGTTGATTTCTGCCTTGGTCTTTGCTGTGTTTACAGTCAAGCCAGCATGATAATCACACCCTCAGGGAAATAAATGTGGGGAAAGCTTTCTCAGAACTCTGGAATTCTGCTTCTCCTACAACACACGTCACCATACACACACTATGCCTCAGAACTCTGTCCCTGAGGGGCATAAAATTGCTGGGCAGGAAGGGGAACAAAGCAACCTATCTCTGGCCTCTAGACCTCTGCTCATCTTTCCACATGACACCCCAAACTAGGAGTGGCAAAGGTTCTTAGGAAAGTTCTCCAGCAGAGGCCCCAGTGTTCAATACCTTGAGTTGCACAGAGGCCTCACCAAAGGTGAAAGAGAAGCAATCAGACCCTGGGAAAGTATAGATTAACTCTTCCCTCATCCAACCCTAGCAAATGCAAAATAAAAATAAAAATAAAAATTAGGAGTTCCTGTCATAGCTCAGTGGAAATGAATGTGACTAGCATTCGTGAGGATGCAGGTTCGATCCCCGGCCTTGCTCGGTGGGTTAAGGATCTAGTGTTGCCATGAGCTGTGGTAGGTTACAGACACAGCTCCAGGATCCTGTGTTGCTGTGGTTGTGGCTTAGGCCAGAGTTGACGGCTCCAGTTCGACCCCTAGCCTGGGAACCTCCATATGCCGTGGGTACAGTCCTAAAAAGACAAACAAAAATTAGAAATTAAAATTAAATATTCTTCTAATTTAATGCTTTGCCTGTCAAGACTTAGCTTATCCTGCTTTGTGAAATTTTTTAAAAAGTCACAATAGTAAGGATTTGGCTCTGTGTAAAACCTGTTTGTTTGTTTGTTTTTTGCTTTTTAGGGCTGCACTAGCAGCATATGGAAGTTCCCAGGCTAGAAGTCGAATTGGAGCTGCAGCTGCTAGCCTACACCACAGCCAGCAACTTGGGATCTGAACTGCATCTGAGACCTACACCACAGTTCAGGACAACACTGGATCCTTAATCCATTGAGCAAAGGGGTCAAACCCACATCCTCATGGATGCTATCAGGGTTTGTTTCTGCTGAGCCACAACGGGAATGCCAAACCTGATGTTCTTAAACCCCAAGGGCTTCTCAAACACTTATCATTATTTCAAAGAAGAAAATGGACTGGAAAAATAAATATATAAGCATGTATATTTAATTTGTAAATATGAAGTGAGGAATAAGTTTTTATTATCTTTTCTTTAGAAAATTATTGATTTTTTGTAATATTTTCATCTTATTAAACATCCTATGTATTAAAAAGATGTTTTTCTTATGCTCAGACCTAAATCCTTTTCCTGTGTTTTTCTTTCTTCTTCTTTTCTCTACTCTCCCTTTCTGATCTCTACACTCTTTGATTTTCTTCTGTTTCTGAAGATAGAATCAGGAAGAGAAAAGAAGGAAAAGTTAAGTTTATACTTGCCACACTTGTAAGACTTCTAGATGTATTTGTACTGGAGTAAACAAATAAGGAAAGAGGCGAGCCTGAGCATGTCTAGATTAGCTAGCAAAATTTGCCTTAACTATTCTCAGTTTAGTCTGAGAAGGATCAGTGTATATCGGGCCAGACCCCGGAAGGAAAAAAAAAAAATGCGTGTAACACTACCTCATGAATTCACGCACACTTTTTTTGAGTTTCAATAAAATGAGATGCTTTCATGAGATGCTTTTTCTTTTCATGTGTCTGCATTTTTGTGTAGAAAAGTGATTGTGAGTGTATGTTTGAATGTGTATGTGTTTATTCAATTCAAGAGCTCTTGCCAGATTTTGAGCTAATGTCTGACTTCCTGGAATTAGCTACATTTATAAGAAACGTTTCTTACTTAGCTCTCACTTTCGTTTTCCCCTGTCCCAACTGAACTTTGGAAGAGAAGATATTCTAACCCTTTCATTTCACATTTACAGAAAATTAGGACCAGTGGCTTGCTCAAGCCCTCCTTGAGCGCTGTGCTCTTTTTATGACTTTATCCTCGTTTCATACTTTAGGTTAAAAATCTACACTCTTCCACTGTTTGACTACAGTTTAGATTTATAAATACTTGAAGCCATGTGGAAGTCAATTACATTCAGAAAGATGATAATTCATGAACAAAAAATACATTCAAAGGACAATTTAAATCAGTGTCTCCCCCCCAATTAGACGTTATTCAAAAATTTTAATAACTGGCAGAGCGTAGGCACCAACCTATTGATGTGGACACCAGCTATAAACACCTGGCCTTGACTGAGGTGAGATCAGGGAGAACTCACTTTGTAGGGGATGTACTGCATGAGTCTTTTCCAGTCGCTGTGGATTGTGAACTTGGGGGGTTTTACCAGAAGTTGTATTCTTACAGGATTTTGATTTCTTAAAAAGTTTTGATCTTCTCTTCTAAGTCTATTAGCCTCTGTTGGTTTATATTTGTTCAGTTCCACAGATCTTGATGACTTGTGGTTCTTGAATCAAGAGCTAAATCTGAGGGATTCAGTCGTATAGCAACAGGTACTAAAGCTTCATCCATTCTGTAAGTTTTCAGCATTCAGACTGGCAGTAGGCCTCTTGGCAATGGAAAACTACAGCCTGAGTTGGAGAAGAACTTTTACCTTCCCCTTTTTCCACATCATGGAATGGTTTTTACTTGTTTTTTTTTTTTTTTTTTTTTTTTTTTTTTTTTTTTTTTTTTGCTTTTTATGGGCACACCCATGGCACATGGAGGTTCCCAGGCTAGGGATCTAATTGGAGCTACAGCTGCTGGCCTACAGTACAGCCATAGCAATGCCGGACCTGAGCTGCATCTGTGACCTATACCGCAGCTCATGGCAACGCCAGATCCTTTGACCCACTGAGCGAGGCCAGGGATCAAACCTGCAACCTCATGGTTCCTAGTCAGATTAGTTTACACTTCACCATGATGGGAACTCCTGGAATAGTTTTTATAATAGGAGTAATTGTAATCATCATCGATAAAAGGAGCCCAAAAGGATGTGTGAGGGGCTGAAGAACCAGACTCCTCCAGGTCTCAAGCTTATATCCAAACACATTCACCTTTATTTGCTTCCTCTGACTTCAGTTTGGTGCAGAGAATCCAGTTTTTTTAACTCTGCAAAGCTCAAGTCCATCTGCCATTTGGCTATATTTGGTTGAGGTTATAGGTGAAGTGTATCTTTCTAAGAAAATTTGTATTTCCTCTTTCATTCCCTTTCAGACAGTCCACACTGAAAAAAGTGATAGAGGCTTGTCACTTGTATGACTTTACTAAAGTTTGCAGAAAGTAGTCAACACACCTAGCATCCTGCTGTTGTCCCATCAAGCCCCCCCAGATCAAGACTTGGGTTGTGCTATGATTTTATTAAAAAAAAAAAAGGTAATGAGAAAATATTTGCCAAAGATATATTTGATAAAAGACGGCTATCCAAATTTTACAAAGAACTATTAAAACTCAACATAAGAAAACAAATAACCTGTTTGAAAACTGGGCAAAAGACCTGAATAGACACCTCACCAAAGAAGATATACAGAGAGCAAATTAGCATATGAAATGATGTTTAATGTCCCAACATTAGGACATTGAAAATTAAAATAACAATGAGATACCATTACACATCTATTAGAATGACCAAAATCCAAAACACTGAACACACAAAATGTTGGAAAGGATGTGGAGCAATAGGAATTCTCCTTCAATCCTGGTAGGAATACAAAATGGTACAGTCATTTTGGAATTCAGCTTGGCAATTTCTTACAAAACTAAGCACATGAGTCAGCAATCCCACTTCTTGTTCTTTCCCCAAATGAACTGAAAGTGTTTGTCAATAAAAATCTGCACACAGATGTTTATAGCAGTTTTATTCATAATTGCCAAAAGTTGAAACCCACCAAGATGTCCTTCAGTAGGTGAGGGAATAAATAATCTGTGGTCCATCCAGACAATGGAATATTATTTGGCACTAAAAAGAAAATGAGGTATTAAGCCATAAAAAGGGAAAGGAAACTTAAATGCATATTAATAAGTGAAAGAAGCCAATCTGCAGAGGCTGCATATTGTATGCTTCCAGCTATAGGACATTCTGGAAAAAGCAAAGCCACAGAGCCAGTAAAAAGTTCAGTGGTTGTCGAGGGTTAGAGAGGAGGGAGGGATGAATAGACAGAGGATTGACACTGTCCTGTCAGGACTGTTAGGACAGGGAAACGACTCTCATGCTGGAATGGTAGGCATACGTCATATACGTCTGTCAAATCCCATACAATCTACAACAACCAGAGTTACTTATACTGTACTGTAAACTATGGACTCTGTGTGACGAAGTCAAGTGTCGGTGGAGGTTTATCAATTGTAACAAATGCACCACTATGGTGTGGGGTATTGACAACAGTGGAAATTGCGCATGTATTATGGGAGGAGGAGGTATACGAGAACTTTCCACTTTTCTGCTCAATTTTATTGTGAATCTATAACTGCTTAAAAAATAGTCTATTTGAAAAAAAAAAGTGACAGTTTAGCCAGCTGCTTTGCTCTCACCTATCAGGGTCATCTCTTCTTAGCCAAGATAAAGAAGTTTTCACTGCCTCATGATATGCGTTGTCTTGCACCATAATTTAGGTCTCATTTCCGTAGACTAGCTTCTAGAGTTGTTATATAAGATCTTTTGGGTCATTCAGAAACCCAACTCAAACTGACTTAATCAAAAATGAGAATGTATCAACTATATAAAAACTGAAAGTCGAGGATAAGACTGAATTCAGGCTTAACTGCATCCGAGTGATTAAAAGATGCAGTCAGATCCTCCCCAGCCGCCAGCCCGTGTAAACCTCATTCTCACAAGGGCTAGCTCTCTCCATGTGTCCGAT
The DNA here is from genome assembly GCA_004024745.2 of Catagonus wagneri. Lineage (NCBI taxonomy): Eukaryota > Metazoa > Chordata > Mammalia > Artiodactyla > Tayassuidae > Catagonus > Catagonus wagneri. Next base: position 28,729,725 of record PVHT021183693.1, on the reverse strand, counting down.
GGTTACCAGAACCTCTGGACTTCTATTACCCTGGTTAAGACATTCTTAGAAGAAAGAATATTCCTTTCTCAGCAAAATTCAAGCTGCTATCTCCTTGGAAAGCCACTTGTCTGCCCATGGCTGAAACAACTTTAGTCCATTGTTTCCAAACATTGTATGGATGTCACCAGTGCTCCATGAGATGATTCTGGGTCGTAAGCAATCATTTATCTTAATTTTAATAATTATATTAATTTTCATGTATATAAAAATAACTAGTGCCTAAAAATGAAAAAAATTTTTTTTTTTGTCCACACCCGGGGCATGTGGAAGTTCCCAGGACAGGGACTGAACTTACGTCACAGCAGTGACCCAAACTGCTACAGTGACAGTGCTGGATCCTTAGCCCTCTATGCCACAGGAGAACGCCAAAATTAAGATTCATAACTTTTTTTGCCCGTGCCTGTGTCATGCGGAAGTTCCTGGGTTAGGGATCGGACCCACACTACAGCAGTAACCAGAGCTACAGCAGTGACAACTACGGATCCTTAACCCGCTGAGCCACTAGGGAAATCTCAAATTTTATTTTATGCTTTGGATGAAGCTGAAATGGAAAGGAAGGTAGTAATCACCTTTTCATGACTAGGGTGAATTTCAAGTGTGATGTTCAGACATGTTCACAAGTGTTTCAGACCTTTGGTAATCTGAATTATTCACCCAGACTTCATATTTTCCATGGAAGCACAGGCAGAAAAACAAAGGCATGTTGTACATTGAGGGGAAAAGTTTGGAGTAACTTAAATCAACGATTCTGGAAAAAAAATTCATTTCATGTGGTTATTCATCATGCAGCTTTTGAAATGAAGTCAATATGCCACACATAACATTTGATGGTTTCATATTCCATATTACAGTTGATAAATGAAAAGTTCACTCTCATGGAATGTGAAATCCAGTCATAATATCAATTTTGTATGATCTAGGGAAGTTTGAATTAATAAGGCATATAAACCTATGAGGGTAACTGAAAATCTTTACCGTGCTTGAGAAGAAATAGTCATTTTACTATAAAGCAAAATTAGGTTGCTGACTTATTCACAGGTAAGTTCCTTGCCAACTAAATTACAAAACTGATTTTCATTCTTCATGATTTATTTGCATGCAGCTTGATTGCTGAGATAAAGCAAACTTCCCTCAAATACTATTCCAGGAACAAACACAGGCTGTTTTTTTTACATTTTCTTCTGAGGTATCACTTTTGTTTCCCTATGGTTTCACCATGAGAAGTAACCCAAGTAAGAAGGCTGTTATAATATGTTCTTATTTCTATACATTAGTGAGTTCTTAAAAATTCCTTCAGTTAAGTAGAGTATGTAGTTATAATGTAATTTTCATGTATTTGCAATAATAAAAAATATTTGTTTTTGTTTTTAAAATTTTTAATTATAGTTAATTTGTAATGTTCTGTCCATTTCTGCTGTACAGCAAATTGACCCAGTTATGCATATATATAATATAGTCTGTTTTAAAAAATTATTCATTGCTTTATATAAATGATTATTCTACATGATGACCACAGCAAACCCTAATTGTCTATATCTTTCTTATGGTCATTGTTTCTTTTTATTCATTTTGTCACACCCACAATCAAGACAAAGCAAAACTGAGGATACATCTAAACAATGGTTGGAGTTCCCATCGTGGCGCAGTGGTTAACGAATCCGACTAGGAACCATGAGGTTGTGGGTTCAATCCCTGGCCTTGCTCAGTGGGTTAATGATCTGGTGTTGCCATGAGCTGTGGTGTAGGTTGCAGACGTGGCTCGGATTCTGAGTTGCTGTGGCTGTAGTCAGCAGCAACAGCTCCGATTCAACCCCTAACCTGGGAAACTCCATATGCCATGGGTGAGGCCCTAAAAAGCAAAAATAAATAAATAAATAAATAAATAAATAAATAAATAAAATAAACAATGGTCAAAACAGAAACAAGAAAGAAGTAAAAATTGAAAATAAGCACACATAAACTAACAAAAGGAAGAAAATGTATATTTACTAAGGACTTTTATTACACATATAATTTATATAATACTCACAGGTGGAGTGTTATTTCTGAATAGATAGATAGATTATAGAGAGGTTAAATAACTTGCTCAAGTTCATCCAGGTTGTAAGTGGTATTTTGCTTAGCTCCAAAAACGTTACTTCACCATTTAGCCTCTGAAGAAACATCTCACAGGCAAAATTAGTCTACCTTATTTAAAACTCTTTGGAATGTCTTTCATGCATTCGTATATAGTCTGCCTCATTAAGAGGTGATTTCTCTAGTAAGATAGACCGGGGTCCAGGAAAACCAGTCTTTGGCTAACCTGCTCCTTGAGCACTTGCTCAAGAGCAGAACAGGCAGATGCCTGAGAACACTGAAGGATAACTCAAAGTGTGGGGGAAGCAGCAGCTCATAAACTGTGAAGCCTTGCAAATACCATTACCCACTTATAATCTGCTTTTCCCCAAGTACCCTATAAGCAACAAGTAGTGAAATCCAATGTTTTGAGCCAGGGGAAGGGGAAGAGACGTTTTCAGACCTTCTGGTAGTAAGACGAGAGTAAAGAGCTCCTACTGATTCAAGTGCTGCAGTGGAGAGAGGCCAGCAATGGACGGGCCGTAGTAACAAGGAGTGAAACAGGAAGCACAGAGGGACTGCTGGAAACCCAGCTGGAGCCTTAATGCCGTCACAGAAGCCAGGTGGATCAACCATGCTTTGCTCGTGTGATAATAACAGTAATAGTAATAATAATACTTTATCATAGATGCTTTAGATATGTATTTCTTATTCTCAAAACAACACTGCAAGGTTAGTGCCAGTATTTTGCAGTGAGGTTCCACGAAGTCCAGAAATGCAAAGTCATGCAGCGAGAGTTATAGTGGAGCTGGATCCCTCCCAGGCCCTGGGCTATCGGATTTCTCCAAGCCCCTGCTTGTTACACAGTCATACTGAGCAGAAGGCACGTGTTAAATGTGTAGCCTTTTACTTACATGCCAGGGCACTCAATAAATTTTAGCTCCCTTCTTCCTGCCATGATTTGCCCGTTGGAAAGAAACTTCTGGCCTTGTTTATCCTTGGGTCTGGATGTTGTCTGTATGTTTTAGCAGTCTATTGCTGCTACAAATTTAATGGCTTTAAACAGTTCAGACTTATTATCTTACATTTCTGGAGGTCAGCAGTTCAAAATCAACCTCACTGGCCTAAAATCAAGATGGTGGCAGGACCAGTTCCTTCCTAAGACTGTAGGAGGGCTAGAATCAGTTGCCTTTTCCAGCAATCTAGAGGCTACCTGCATTCCTTGATCTGTGGCCTCTCATCACATCTCCTTTTCCTCCTTCCGTATCTGTCATCATATCTGCAGAATTCTCACCCTCCTGCCTCTCTCTTGTTTCACTGATCGCAGTGGGCCCACCTGGATAATCCAAGCTCATCTCCTTAACTCAAGATCCTTAATTGAATCCCAACTGCAAAGTTGCCCTTACCATGTTAAGCAACATATTGAGAGTTTCTGGGGATTAAGACATTAACATCTTTGAGGGGCTGCTATTCAGGCTATCACACCATCTGGATGACCACTGGCTGCTCAGAGTGTGCTACAGGATAGAGTATAACCTGAGTAGGGCCGAGGCTAAAAGGCAAGAAACTTGTGCATGATTTGAGGTCACTGAGAAGAGACAATACACACACGAAGCTTAAGTGGCACAGCATTTATTCATCGCAAGAGGAGAGAAGTGTCTATAAAATCCAGCTCCTTGCAGTGGACCCAAGGGCCACCTGATCCACTTGGCAGTCAATTCAGGTAGCATGGTTGCACGCACTCTATTTTGTGCTGCCATAGAAGGACCCAGACTCCAATCCCACAGCTGTGGGCTTTGATTTACAGAAAGTCGGGAGTGTGCCTGAGGGCACTGACGCATGCGCTGAAGCAAAACCAAGGAGCACACCTGTGAGTCTGAAACAGGAAAAGCTATTCCCACATGAGTGATAAACCCAGCACAGGTGTGTGGGCTTCTCATCTCTTGGTAAAGCCCATTCTCCTGTGACTGAGTGGAGGCCAAAAAACTGCATGCTCGAAACTGCCTTTCCCAACACCCTGTTTTGATTCCATTTACTGGAAGCCGGGTTCGGAGCTCCAACCAATGAGTATAGGATTGGGCGTGGCCAAAATGGCGGCATGAGAAGATTCTGAGCTCATCTCCTCCCGCAGGCACACCAAAATCTCAGCTATTTACAGAGCAAATGTGAATGAAAACAGCCTGAAGACTAGCAGAAAAGATCTATAACTAAAGATATAAAGAAGAAACCACAATAAGATGGCAGGAGCAGCCAAGGCATGGTACAGTCAAGACCCACCCTCCGAGGTAGGTGACCCACAAGCGGGAAGCTAATCATGATTGCAAAGGTTCTTCTGAAGGAGCTAAGGGTCCTAGCCTCCCATTGGGTTCCTCAGCCCTGGGGTCCTGCACTGGACAGATGAACCCCCAGAACACCTGGCTTTGAAGGCCAGCAGGGCTTACTTTCAGGAGGGCCACGGTGCTGTAGGTAAAAAAACTGCGCTTAGAAGGAGCTCACTCACTCTGAGACCCAGGGCAGAAGCAGTACTTTGAAAGGAGCCTGCATCAGACTCACTTGCAGATAAAGAGCCTACGGGAGAGGCAGGAGAGAATCAAAGCTCACCCATGGAGACATGAATGCTGGCAGCAGCCATTTGGGGAGGACACTGGGTGCTAACAGGCACCATTCTGGAGTCCTTCCTCTATTAGCAGCTGGCACCCAGCCCCACCCACCAGCTGGTAGGCACCAGTTCTGGGACACCCCACTCCACCCCTACCTCCCCCCAGGCCAAGCAGCCAGCTGTGTGGCAGGGACATAGTGTCACCCACCAGCAGTCTGTCAGCAGCCATAGGCCCCTGTGAGCAACCCCTGCCCCCACTTTCTGATAGATGCCCAGGACCCAGTTAGCCCACCAGTGGGCTGACATTAACCCCTGGACCCATGGACCCACAGCCAGCTACCTCAGGACTCAGTTTTATCCACCAGTGGGCCTGCACTACCCCAGACCAGCCTCCCCACCCAGAATCCTGCCTGCCTGGACCCACAGCCAGCTACCTCAGGACACAGTTTTATCCACCAGTGGGCCTGCACTACCCCAGACCAGCCTCCCCACCCAGGATCCTGCCTGCCTGGGGGTGCCATTCATAGATTACACATTGTAGATTTGTTACATCAATTTTCCAACAAAAGAAGTCAAGTGTCTTGGGAAAGGAGTTCTTTTTTTTTCCTTTTTTAAATTTATTTCCTTACATTATACCCAGCTGTACAGCGTGGTGACAGGGTTACACAAGTGGTTAGACATAGTTCCCAGTGCTATACAGTGGTATCTTCTTGATTTTCCAGCCCGGAGGCAACAATCTACAGCTATTAACCCCCTACCATCCCATTCCCTCCCCCACCCTTTTGGCAACCACAAGTCTGTTCTCCAAGTCCTTGATTTTCTTTTCTGCATAAAGGTTCATTTGTGCAGTATGTTAGATTCCAGTTATTAGTGATATCATATGGTATCTGTCTTTCTCCTTCTGACTTACTTCATTCAGTATGAGGGTCTCTAATTCCATCCATGTTGCTGCAGATGACATTATTTTATTCTTTTTTATGGCTGAGTAGTATTCCATTGTGTATATGTATCACGTCTTCCTAATCCAATCATCTGTCGATGGGCATTTGGGTTGTTTCCTTGTCTTGGCTATTGTGAATAGTGCTACAATGAACATGCGTGTGCAGGTGTTTTTTTCAAGAAAAGTTTTGTCCAGGTATATGCCCAAGAGTGGGATTGCTGGGTCATATGGTAGTTCTATGTATGGTTTTCTAAGGTATCTCCATACTGTTTTCCAAAGTGGTTGTACCAGCTTACATTCCCACCAACAGTGCAGGAGAGTTCCCTTTTCTCCACATCCCCTCCAGCAATTGTTGTTTGTGGACTTGTTAATGATGGCCATTCTGACTGGTGTGAGGTGATATCTCGTAGTAGTTTTGATTTGCATTTCTCTAATCATCAGTGATGTTGAGCATTTTTTCATGTGCTTGTTGGCCATCTGCATTTCTTCTTTGGAGAACTGTCTATTTAGGTCCTTTGCCCATTTTTCAATGGGGTGGTTGTTTTTTTTGCTGTTGAGCTGCATAAATTGTTTATATATTTTTGAGATTAAGCCCTTGTCAGTTGCATCATTTGACATTATTTTCTCCCATTCTGTAAGTTGCCTTTTAGTTTTCTTTTTGGTTTCCTTTGCTGTGCAAAAGCTTGTCAGCTTGATTAGGTCCCATTGGTTGATCTTTGCTTTTATTTCTGTTGCTTTGGGAGACTGACCTGAGAAAACATTTGTAAGGTTGATGTCAGAGAATGTTTTACCTATGTTTTCTTCTAGGATTTTAATGGTATCTTGTCTTATATTTAAGTCTTTAAGCCATTTAGAGTTTATTTTTGTGCATGGTGTGAGAGTGTGTTCTAGTTTCATTGATTTGCATGCAGCTGACCAGGTTTCCCAGCAATGCTTACTGAACAGACTGTCTTTTTCCCATTTTATGTTCTTGCCTGCTTTGTCAAAAATCAGTTGACCATGGGCATCTGGGTTTATTTCCGGGTTCTCTATTCTGTTCCATTGGTTCTTATGTCTGTTTTGGTACCAGTACCACACTGTCTTGATTACTGTGGCCCTGTGATATTGCCTGAAGTCTGGGAGAGTTATGCCTCCTGCTTGGTTTTTGTTCTTTAGAATTGCTTTGGCGATTCTGGATCTCTTGTGGTTCCATATAAAATTTTGGATTGTTTGTTCTAGTTCTGTGAAGAATGTCTTGGGTAATTTGATAGGGACTGCATTGAATCTGTAAATTGTTTTGGATAGTATGGCCATTTTTACAATATTTATTTTTCCGGCCCATGAACATGGAATATCTTTCCATTTGTTTGTATCTTCTTTGATCTCCTTGATTAAGGCTTTGTAGTTTTCGAGTTCTTTTTTTTTAACCTGCACATCCATGTAGTGCTGCCTTGCTCTGCCCTGGGAAGAAGAAAAAGCAACTCTGGGAGGGGGCGGGAGGAGAAAGCCTTAGCACAAAGAAAGATAGTTCGCATTGAGTTGCTTAACCACTTGCTTGAGGAACTCAGCTAAAGGATGTTTAAAAGAACAGTTACCACCTGAAGATACCAAGTAGACTAGCAAATCAAGTCACTTCCTTACTCTGAAATTTTGACTTGTGTTCATTTTCACATTTTACAATTTTTTTTTTTAGCTTTGGGAGATTTGGAGCAATTCCTATCAAAATCCAGCAGAAGTGATTGCCAGATGAGAAATGGCAACAAGGTAAAGTCTTGCTTGTGTGGGTTTTGCTTTTCTTTTTTTTTCATTTAGAATTTTAATATTTGGAGTTGGGTTTGTCTGTTGAAAAAATACTTGTTATGGAATGGTCAAAAACAGAATGACTATCCTGTTCTGATTTTGAGGTCGTTTTTTCTTCGTCAGTAGGCAGCTACTTTTACCCGTCGGGTGGGACCAAAGAAAGAAGTCTTGCTTGTTTTTTTTGCTTGCTTTCCAACCTCCGTGACTGAACTCTAATCCTGCACTGTATTCAGATAAAAAAGCTCTGTCATCTAAAGGAGAAAAAAAATTGGGCTTTTCATCTGCCCATCTGTCTGACTTCTGTGTTACCCCACCTCATGTATGTTCTGTAAGATGTGTAAAAAGAATGGTATACAGCTTGCATCCTGGGGTCAACCTCCTTATAATAAACACACTCAGTGCATGAATTTAAAAGGAAGTCCTACCTATTCTCATCTATGCAGGATGATTATGGTCACCAATTTGGAATAGATAAAACTGAAGTAATTTCAAACTATAGTTTTCCTTTGGTAGATCTTGAAAAACCTAAGGAAAATCATGGAAAATGCTTTTCTTGCCTAGATGGATTGGCAAGATGGTTTGTGTGTGTGTAGCTGGGGGAGTTAAAACTTCCTACCAACTACTCAAGACATCATTGAGAACCTCAAAGAAAAAAATCTCAGTGGACACCTCCTCAAGCACCTGTAAAATCACTCTGGAAAATGGACCCCGAGACTATACTTTGGTCTCCTCCCCATCCTTCTCTTGACAGGAACATAAGTCTTCTTCTCAGGCTTCTCTCCTTCTCTGCTCCCCAAAACCCTTGACCCTCCCCCTGTTCTGAATCCTCAGGGGCATCCCAGTTAACATCCTTCAAAACTCTGGGATCCCATACATCAGGCTTAGCCTTCAAGACATTGTCTCTAAAGTCTCAAAACAATTAGGAAGATCCACTCACAAAATAATGGACTCAATCTATGGGACATTTGGTCTCCATAGTTGGAAATTAGAAATAGTCAACATGGAGTAGCTCTATCCTCAGAGTAAGTCTAGATTGCAAAAGGCAGAGGATAGAACAATTGCTTATAAGTAACTTGGCCTTTACATGTAAAGTAATCTTTGCTTTATAGATTTAAAAAATATTTCCGCAGGAGCTTAGATATAATATTAACAGATTTTATAATTTAGAATATTAAAGGCAGAATTGGTTTGCCCAGCTGCGACTTATGCCTTTGACTCTTACACATACCATTCAGTTACTAACGATGGATCGAATGGTAGCTTAAATGAAATTTATACACAGAACTTAGGAGATTCAGTAGCTGAATTTTTCTTTCCAATAGCTTAAGGGACATTTGCTCTTCTCTGAAGAAAAATTAAAATCTTCTAAAGCCTGAGAATGGTTACCTGTAAGAATATGAACAACCTCAAGTTGAAAAGGAGCAGAAACAATTGCACATTAAATAAGTGTTTCTGAAACAAGTAGAAATGAGGGGTTGTGAGCGACTGTAGACAAAAATAAGTTGAGAATATATCCATAGTGAGATGTATTCTAAGGGCAAAAACAACTGAAAGAAAATGTTGAATTTTATCCTGTCATCTTATTGTTTGTATTAATGCTGTTATTGTTTTGGAATTACTTTCTTTTATTGTTAGGTACCACTAATCAGCAATAGTATTTATTTTGTTAGAAGTCAAGTTTTTTTTAGCATAAGAGGAGTTACAGCTATGGAAAATTAAGTGATAATGCAACAGTGTTAGAACTGAGTTTAAAAAAATCAATATGGAGTCATGCCTTAAGAGGGAAAAGGGTATCTATCTTAGGACTATCCACTAAAAGTGTATTCTAACAATGGTATCCCAGAAGAATGCAATTACTCTGTATACTTCGTACACATACTATGGTTTATAATACCATCTTTCCACAAAAACAAAACAGGACTCCTTGGAAAAAACAGCCAATTCCATGTCTGAGTCTAGAAAGGCATAAGAGGGAGAAGAGAGGAAAACTTTCTAAGATCAGTGTGCATAGGTGCTGTAAAATTTCTTTTCTTTTCGATAGAATTTCTGTATGTAGAGAACTTGCAAGATTATTACAAAGAATTCCTGAATGTTCTTCATCCAAATTCCCCAAGTGTTAACATTTTAGTGTATTTGCTTTATTTTTTTTTTCTTAATATCTATTCTGAAATATTTTGAAATAAATTTCAGGCATGATACCCATCACCACTAAATACCTTAATACATTTATTTATATAGTCACACTACAATAATCAAGATCAGGAAATTAACACTGATGTAATGCTATTATTTAGTATACAGATATGGCAAGTTATTCTAATAATGTCTTTTATAATAAACGAAAATCTTGGCTCATGCGTTGCATTTGGTGATCGTGTCTTTTAAGTCCCCACTAATTTGGAGTTCCTGTCTTGGCTCAGTGGAAACAAATCCAACTAGGAACCATGAGGCTGCGTGTTCAATCCCTGGCCTCGCTCAGTGGGTTAAGGATCCAGCGTTGCCGTGAGCTGTGGTGTAGGTTGCAGACTCTGCTCAGACTCTGCTTTGCTGTGGCTCTGGTGCAGGCCGGGGGCTATAGCTCTGGTTGGACCCTTAGCCTGGGAACCTCCATATGCCACTGGTGTGGCCCTAAAAAGACAACAACAACAAAAAAAGCTCCACTAATCTGAAACAATTCCTCAGATTTCCTATGTTTTATGACACTAACACTTTTGAAGCGCAGACCAGATATTTGGTAGAATGTCTCTCAGTTTGTTTGTCTGACATTGTCTCACTAGATTAGGGTTATTTGTCTTTGTCAGGAGTATCACTCAGGTGTTGCTGTGTTCTTCTCAGCACCTCTAACCCGGAAGCACATGATGTTCATTTGTCCCTTTATCGATGATATTAACTCTGGTCAGTTGGTTAAAGTGATGTAAAAGTTCTTTTCTGTATGTTTCTCCTGTATATTTCAGTTTCCTTTGTTGGGGCTTATAAAGGAGACAATGAATTCTTATTTGTTAACAACCAAAAGTTAAAAAATCAGAAAATATTCCAGCAGAGAATATATGTGAGAAAGTATTATATAAACTGGGAAAACACTTAAGTGAATATAAAGAATTGCTAATATTTTTAATAATTATTATCCTTTTAGCATTTCCCGAGAAATATTATTCAATATGTGAAAGAGTAAGCCTCTCTCCTTTTTCATCTGGATTTTGTCAAGTAAAACAGTCACATGAAAGTAGCACTGATCCAAACAAAGTCAGTTCCCTAGAGCTCTTGATGAAGAATATCGTATTTTTCTCAAAGTCTTATGATCTCGGCTCATTAACTAACACTTTGGATGAGCTACCTAGAGTTTATGAGTTTTGATTTCTCCTATAAAAGGGGGAGAGGGGAGTTCCTGTCGTGACTCAGCAGCTTAAGATCCTAACTAATATCCATGAGAATGCCAGTTCCATCTCTAGCCTTGCTCAGTGGGTTAAGGATCCAGCATTACTGCAAGTTGTGGTGTAGGTTGCAAATGCAGTTCCGGTCTGGTGATGATGTGGCTGTGGCTGTGGCATAAGCCAGCAGCTGCAGCTCAAATCCGACCCCTAGCCCAGGAACTTGCATATGCCACAGGCATGGCCCTAAAGATAAAAAAATAAAAAGTAAATAAATACAAAAATTTTTACAAGAGAGAGAGAAACCCTTAGTTTCCAGCATAGATGGGAAGAAAAGATATAAAGTATAAAGAACTTATAAAGCATAATGCTTTGCAAGTCACTGTGAAAAAAAAAAGTTATTGTGGAAGTGGCTCCCATCCATATGCCCTGTGGGTGCCTGTGAGGTAGATGGGATAAAGTATTTGTTATCATTTTGATGTTACATGTGGTAACTCTCTCTAGGATCACTTAAACTAGATGTGGGCCTGCTTTTGAGTTACAATTTTATTGTTGTTTCTTCCACATTGTGGCCATGATTTTGGGTTTTGTGCTTGAAGAATTCACATTTAATGCATATACAGTTTTGCTTATATTCTTCATAGATTCCATTCAGATCAAAAAATGATCATGCAAAAGATGATCTATTTAATATCAATTAAATCATTTTGTTCACTTACCTCTTGTGTTGAAAAGAAAGTTCTTAATGTCATGAAAGTTGACCTAAGTATATCTGCAAAACAAAGTCTTACATCAGTGTTGGAGGCAACAACAGTAAACACTTCTCTAATCTGAATTCAGGGGCAGTCTCACAATCATGCTGGTAGAAAGAAAAACAAAATTTCTTTTACCCAGAGCAACCTCAGCTTGACTGGTAACCATAAAAATATGTGATTCATTCTGCTGGAGATATATTACCCTGAAACCTCCTGGAGAGACTAATAAGGTTGTTTTTGTGGCCTTCAGTTTTCTAATTGCAACTTCACTTTTATCGAACTCTTTCTCAGATCTAGATCTTTGATTAATACACTTGCCAAAATGTGTAGAAAAATTTATTAGTTTTCTTTGGCCATTTTCTTTGGTTTGGTGTAATGTAATCAAGAAATGAAAGAGAATTAGAACACTGAAGAATGGTTAAACAACTTGTATTGCTTAATAATTTGAAAAAGGCCCAATCAGTAGGAAAGAATGCTAATTGAAGGCTCCCAAGGAAGTGTCTATTCCTGGAACTTTCCCCATTTCGGGGAGCCCAGGGCAGGGTAGCAAATTGACCCAAGCAAATTGACCTCATTCCTATCCCCCAGATCACATTCTCCTGCTTACCCCCACCTCTCTCTCTGCTTTGTTTCCTACTCATACCTTTTTTGTGAGAACAATTTAACACTAATTTCAAAAGTGAAACTTAGGTACTAAAAGTCTTAAGATAACTTTTGAGAGAAAACCTCTTTGTTCTTCATACGTGCGAATGCAGATAATGCAGTGATTTTTTTCTTCTTTAGCAACCCAAGACTGTTAGGATTGGGAATTATCTCATACTGACTTACTCTTTTAAATACAAAGGCTAGCCTGTGGTTAAATTGTAAAAGAGTAAAGTTTTACTTCATTTCCTTCCTCTCAGAAATATGTTTCCCATTTGACCCTGATGATTATGGATGTTCAGGCTGTGTTGAATTTTTTTTTTTTCAGTCAATAGTTAAAGCACTCAGCCACCTCATTCCAGATCCAGGAAGCCTAGAGATTTTCAAATAAGATGATTACAATGAATCCAAAGAGACCCACATTGAGACATGCTGCAATTAAATTGTCAAAAGTTAAAGACAAGGAGAGAATTTTAAAAGCAGCCGGAGAAAGACAACTTGTTTTAAGTAAGGGAATCTCCATGTAACTATCAGCAGAGTTTTTAGCAGAAACTTTGCAGGCCAGAAGGGAATGGTACAATATATTCACAGTATTGAAAGAAAAGAAACTACCAGTTAAGAATGCTATACTTGGAGTTCCCATCGTGGCTCAGTGGTTAATGAATCCGACTAGGAACCATGAGGTTGCGGGTTCGATCCCTGGCCTTGCTCAGTGGGTTAAAGATCCGGTGTTGCTGTGAGCTGTGGTGTAGGTTGCAGATGCGGCTTGGATCCCACGTTGCTGTGGCTGCGGTGTAGGCCAGTGGCTACAGATCCGATTAGACCCCTAGCCTGGGAACTTCTACATGCCATGGGTGCGGCCCTAAAATGACAAAAGGCAAAAAAAAAAAAAAAGCTATACTTAACAAAACTGTTCCTCAAAAATGAAAAAGAGATAGACTTTCCCAGACACACAAAAGCTGCGGAAGTTCATCATTATTAGACCTACCTTACAAGAAATACTAAAGGGGGTTCTTCAAGATGAAATAAAAAGATATTAAACAGCAACATGTTAGCATAAGGAAGTATAAAATGTGTTGATAAATATGAATATATGGGTAAATAAAAACATTGTAATGCTGGTGGATAAATCACTTTTAATTCAGTATAAAAGTTAAAAGACAAGTTATTAAAAATAACTATAACTTTAAAAATGTTAATGGGTATACAGTACAAATAGATGTAAACTGTGACATCAATAACAAAATGCAAGTGAGGGGGGAGAAGTCAAAATGTAGAGTTTTTAAAATAAGTTCTCATAAGCTTAAAATAGACTATTATAACTGTAAGACAATTTATGTAATCCCTGTGGCAGTCACAAAGAAAATATTTGTAGCAGGTACACCAAAGAAAAAGAGAAAGAAATCAAAGCATACACTATTAAAAAAAAAAAAAAGGGGAGTTCCCATTGTGGTTCAGCACATTAAGAACCTGACTAGTACCCTTGAGGAAGTGGGTTTGATCCCTGGCCTCATTAAGTGGGTTAAGGATCCAGCATTGCCACAAGATGTAGAGTAAGTCACAGATGTGGCTTGGATCTGTGTTACTGTGGCTGTGGTGTAGGGTGGCAACTGCAGCTCAGATTTGACCCCTAGCCTGGGAACTTCCATATGCCACATGTGCAGCCCTAAAAAGAAAAAAGAAAAGAAAGAAACATGAAGACGTCAAGAGAGAAAGAGGTTAAAGAACTACAAAGCTAACAGAAGACAACAAAATGGCAATGATAAATCCTTCTTAACAATAATCACATTAAATATAAATGAATTAAACTCCCTGATCAAAAGACACAGAGTGGCTGAATGGATTTAAAAAAAAAAAACAAGGTTCAACTAAGTGTATATTATCTATAAGAAACTTACTTTAAAGATTTAAAGACACACATAGACTGAAAGTAAAGAGATGAGAAAAGATATTCCATGCATATCATAACCAGAAAACAGCTCATGTGGCTATGCTCTTATAAGGCAAAATAAGAGGTTAAGTCAAAAACTGCCACAAGAAACAAAGAAGGATGTTATATGATGAGATCAATTCAACAGGAAGATACAACACTTATAAATATATATCCATTCAACATCAGAGCACCTAAATATATAAAGCATACTTTGACAGAACTAAAGAAGAAATAGACAGCAATACAGTAATAGTAGCCAATTCAATATCTCAGTTTTTAGTAATGGCTAGAACAACCAGACAAAAAATCAACAAAGAAACACTGGACTTGAAGAACACTGTAAACCAAATAGACCTAACAGATGAACATAGAACATTCCCCCCAACAGCAGCAGCATATACATTCTTAGGTATGCACAGGACATCCTCAGGATAGATCATGTATTAGTCACAAAAAGGCCTTAATAAACTTAATACTTAAAATCACATCAAGTACCTTTATGACCACAGTAGAATGAAATTAAAACTTAATAGTGGAAGGAAAAGTGGGAAATTTACAAATATTAAATTTGTGAAAATTAACACACTTTTATCAGCCAGTGGATTAAAGGAGAAATCAAAAGGGAATTTTAAAAATATCTTGGGAGTTCCCATCATGGCGCAGCGGTTAACGAATCCAACTAAGAACCATGAGGTTGTGGGTTTGATCCCTGGCCTTGCTCAGTGGGTTAATGATCCGGTATTGCCATGAACTGAGGTGTAGGTCACAGACGTGGCTTGTATCTGGCATTGCTGTGATTGTGGCATAGGCCAGCAGCTGTAGCTCCAATTAGACTCCTAGCCTGGGAACTTCTGTATGCCACGGATGTGGCCCTACAAAAATTTTTAAAAATCTTGAAACAAAAATAAAAATACAACATCCAAAACTTATGGGATGCAGGAAAAGAGGAACATTTATACTAATAAATACCTATATTGAAAAATAAGACCTCAAATAAATAATTTTACATCTTGAGGAATTAGAGAAAGAACAAACTAAACCCAGAGTAAGCATAAGGAAGTAAATAATAATGAGTTAGAGCAGAAATTAATGAAATATAGAAAGACATTAGGAAAATCAAAAGGGAGTTGTTTTTTGAAAAGATAAGCAAAATTGACATTTTATCTAGACATGGAAAACAAGAACACTGAAATCATAAAGGAAACAGGAAACATTACAACTGATCCTACAGAAATATAAAGGATAGTAACAGATAACCATGAACATCTATATACCAACAAACTAGATTACCTAGAAGAAATGAATAAAGTCCTAGACCTAGAAATATACAACCTATCATGACTAATCATGAACAAATAGAAAGTTGGGGGTGTTCCCTGGTGGCTAAGCAGTTAAGGATTCAGAGTTGTCACTGCTGTGTCAGGAGTTCAATCCCTGGCCCGGGGACTTTCGCATGCCATGCGTACAACAAAACAACAACAGAGACTGCGGCAAGATGGCAGAGGAGTAAGAGGTCGTGGTCACCCTCTCCCACAAATACATCAAAAAATGCATCTAAATATAAAACAAGTTGGACAAATCATCATCTGAATGCTGATTAATTTAAACCTCCAAAAACTGCAAGAAACCCTTGAAATAACTGGGTAGAACAAATGAAGGAAAAAAAAAAGGGTGAGAGAGAAAAGCAATTAGGACCATAACCAGCACTCCAGGGAGGGAGCTGTGAAAAAGAAAAGTTTCCTGGGAAGAAACGTAAACAACGATCAGCGGATCAATGACCAACGGAACTAGAGGGACATCAAAGCCTGAGAAAAACGCAGCAGCTGGATTGAGATAGGAAAATCGGAGTTAGAGACCTGAATACCAGCACAGACACCACAGACTGAGGCGCTGGGCGGTGCCTGGGAGCTAAGACACAGGTTCCTAAGGTTAGTCCCTGCGAGAGGGCAGAGGTCGGTGGCTGCGGCGATTGCGGGAATGGGACAAGGAACAGCGATATTCTAGGATTTGTGGAGAGCAAAACCAGGACTGAGGGAACCGAGGAAGCCTGGTCCCGCAGGGGAGGCAAGCCTCCATTGTTAGGGAAGAGGAGAGGAGGAGGGGCTGGCCGCCATAGGAAGCAACTTGAACTAGCACGCAGGGTGGGGCGACGGTGACCCGCCAAAGAGAGCGGAAGTGGGGAGGAGCCAGTGGAAGCTGCAGCCGGTGGCGGCGGGAGCGGAGCCGTGCCTTGAAGCCCATGGGTGGAGCGCGGTGCCAGGTTGTG
>PVHT021183693.1:28695595-28710288 GCA_004024745.2 Catagonus wagneri | reverse complement strand
ATATATCCAGACAAAAATTTCCTGGAGAAAGACACTTGCACACGCATGTTCACTGCAGCACTATTCACAATAGCCAAGACATGGAAACAACCCAAATGTCCATCGACAGATGACTGGATTAGGAAGATGTGGTATATATACACGATGGAATACTATTCGGCCATAAAAAAGGATAAAATAATGTCATTCGCAGCAACACAGATGGAATTAGAAACCCTCATACTGAGTGAAGCCAGTCAGAAGGAGAAAGACAGATGTCATATGAAATTTCTTAAAACTGGAATCTAAAAGTGCACAAATGAACATCTCAATAGAAAAGAAAATCACGAACTTGGGGAACAGACTTGTGGTTGCCAAGGGGGTGGGGAGGGGTGGGGAGGGGTGGGAGGGAATGGGGATAACTAGTGCTTTAATGATGGAATAGCAAGGAGCTTCAACTGTATTGCACGGGGAACTATATCTAATTACATGTGACAAATCCATATGTGTACATGTAATCGGGTCACCACATGGTGCAGTTGGAAAATCTGACAGAAATCTGTAAACCAGCTATAATGCAAAAAGAAAAAAAAAAAGAAAAAAACAAAACAACAACAGCCAAACAAACAAAAATTACAATATGAAAGTCCGAACAGAACTATGACTAGTAAAATAATTGAATCAGTAACCGAAAACCTCACAACAAAGAAAAACCCAGACCAGATGTCATCATTGGTGAATACTACCAAACATCTGAAGAAGAATTTTGCCAGAATGTCTCAAAATCTTCCCAGAAAAGTGAAGAGGGTATACATCCAAATTGTCTTATGAGGTCAGCATACAGACAGGTCACTTCTAGACCTCAGGAGTAGGGGGGTCCCCCAAGGCCTCGGGAGCAATGCTGCTCCTCCAGTCGGTCCAGAAAATAGGGCTGCCATCCCTCAGGCCTGGAGGACAGAGCAGGGAGCCAAGGGAAATTGTTTCTGAATCTTAAAATCTAGTGCAATTTTCCCTAGTAGGTTTTGGACTTAACTTGGGCCCAGTGACCCCTTTCTTCTTTCTGATTTCTCCCTTTTGGAATGAGAACATCTATCCTATGCTTGTCCCAGCAGTATATTTTAGAAGCAGACAACTTATCTGATTCCACAGGTTCACAGCTGGAGGGGAATTTTGCTTCAGGATGAATCATACCTCAAGTCTCACCCACACTTGATTTAGATATTTAGATGCGATTTGGGACTTAGCTTTGATGCTTAGAGTCTAGACTTTTGGGTTGTTGGGATTGGGGGTGGATGTAGTTTACATATAAGAAGGACTTGAATTGGGGAGGGCAAAATATTATGGGATGGATCATGTGCCCCTCAAATCTATACGTTGAAGCCCTAACCCCCAGTGCCTCAGCATGTAGCTATATATAGAGATAGAGCTTTTAAAGGTTAAGTTAAAATGAAACCATCAGGCTGTGCCTTAATCCAGTCTGACTGAAGTCCTTATAAGAAGAGAAAATTTGGACAAAGAGATCGAGATGTATATACACAGCAGGAAGAGCACTTGAGGACACAGCAAGAAGGTAGCCATTTGCACACCCAGGAGAGAGGCCTCAGAAAAAAATAATCAAACCCGTCAACATCTTAATCGTTGAGTTCTAGTCTTCAGAACTGTGAGGAATACATTTCTGTTGTTTAAGCCGCCCAGTCTGTGGTTTGTAATGGTAGCCCTGGTTGGGCTAATACGGGAATCCACTTTGGAGCGCTGACTCACCATGTGACCTTCTGCTCTCTGGGCTCTGCTTTCCACATCTGAAAATGTTTGAACTAAATGGTATGTCCGGCTCCCATCTGTGCTTATGGTCAATGCTTCCGGAGTTGTCAGTGATTCTGATCTGACAGATTTTATTGTGAGAGGATAATCACTAGAAGAGATGTGCTTTGGCTTTGTAACCTGACTTCCCATTGTCCCTCATCTCTGAAAGCGAGCTACAGGGAGGTCACGATTAGGCACGGTGTCTAAAAGCATGTGCCAGGGACGCTATAACAGAGTGTCTCCAAGTGGGTGGCTTACGCAACAGAAATTTCTCGTCTCACAAGCCTGGAGGCTGGAAGTCTGAGGTGTCAGCTGGGCTGGCTCTTCCTGAGGACTGTGAGAAAGACTCTGGTCCTGCCCTTCCCCAAGCTTCTGGGGTTTTGCTGGCAATCGTTGGCATTCCTTGATATGTAGACACGTCACCCCGATCTCTGACTTCATCTTCCTATGGCATGTTCTATGCATATGGTCTGTGACCCAGTTTCCCCAGCACTAGTCATACTCTAATGACCTTATAGTAACTTAATTACCTCTGCAGAGACCCTACCTCCAAATAAGGTCACATTCTGAGGTACTAGGTGTTAGGATGCCCCCACAGGAATTTGGGGAGACACAATCCATAAATAACATCCTAACAGCTCACCTCCCATCTGCCAAAGAAACTATCACAGAGAATCTTCCAGGTCAGCCTCTGCCGTTGTTCATCCTGTGTTCTCTTGCCTGCTACTCTGTGTCTGTTACCTGGTTTTCTCCCTCTGGAAGCTCCAAAGTCGACAACAACTTGGAAAATCTGTTTGGTCATCATCTTCACCTTCCATTGGAGGTTACAACAGCACGGGTGCCTATTTTCCCAGGCTTCCTTGGAGCTATATTCTCCAGCCCATGGTCACACTCATTTTCAAAAACCCATCTGGGCCAAGAATCCCCACCTGAGTCAAAAACCTAGATCTTACCCCCTAACCCCACAGTGATCTGAGAGGGGAGTGTGAACAAGAAAACTCACAGTTTCTCGGATGGTATATTTAAAATGACCTCTAAAACAATAAGCAGAAGTAGAAAAGAAAAAACAATAGGCCGTGAGAACCACCCTAATTTGTAAAAATGTTTATTTTGCAAATCTCCTTCTCAGCAGGCTGCTCTCATGCTCTCAGGAACTTGGATGTAAAAGGTTCTGCAGGTCGACAGCAACCTCTTTGCTTTCATAAATGCAAAAGTAAACATCACCCAGGATCAGGCGAGAAGACCAATTCACATTCACTCAACATTTTGGAAGCTCTGCTTTAACAATTAATTTACTCCATACGGAAAGCACAGTTTTCATTTTCCACTTAAGAATGTTGGTCCACTGAAGGATAGGAATTAGATAACATATACTAAAAAGATGATTACTTATGGAGTACCTGCTGTGGCACAGTGGGTTAAGAATCCACCTGTAGCATCTCAGGTTGCTGTGGAAGTTCGAGTTTGATCCCTGGCCCAACACAGAGGATTAAAGGATCTGATGTTGCTGCAGCTGTGGCTCAGATTTAGTTCCTGGCCTAGAACTTCCAAATGCCAGTGATATGGCCATAAAAATAAATAAATGAAATGAAATAAAAAGATGATAACTTTAAAAAAATCGATCCCTACAGAAATATTCCTTGACCCTCAGTATACCAAAACTCAATTAGAAATGGCATTTTCTAGAGCCAGCACTGACACTGCCATAGTAAGAACATTTTTTATAGCTATTGAGGGACAAAACAAAGTATCATAAACATGTAGTTTATTATGTTCTAAGCACTGGCTTAGAGATGTATTTCTAAAAAGGATATTTTAATGGAAAATTAAACTTTCTATTCTAGATCATGATTCCCCACAAAAGGTGCCATTTCAAAGGGAACTGTAAACGTATTTGAAGGGTAAAGGGCTGTGTTGTATGAAATGTCAGCGAGGAGGCAGTTGGGATCCTTGAGTACGGCCAAGGTGCTGAAGAGAGCATTACCTCCCATCAGGGCTGCTGCAGAAGATTGCAGTCATCAGCTATCTCCTCTTCCCCTGGCCCTTGTGCCTGTTATGTTATCTCCTTTTTTTATATGTATATAATGATTTTTATTTTTTTGTTATAGCTGGTTTACAGCATTCTGTCAGTTTTCTACTATACAACATGGTGACCCAGTTAACACATACATGTATATGTTCTTCTCACATTATCATGCTCCATCATAAGTGACTAGACATAGTTCCCAATGCCACACAGCAAGATCTCCTTGCTTATCCATACCAAAGGCAATAGGCTGCATCTATTAACCCACGTTCCCAATTTATCACACTCCCTCCCCCTCCCCCTTGGCAACCACAAGTCTATTCTCCAAGTCCATGACTTTCTTGTCTGTGGAAAGTTTCATTTATGCCACATATTAGATTCCAGATGTAAGTGATATCATATGGAATGTGTCTTTCTCTTTCTGACTTACTTCACTCAGTATGAGAATCTCTAGTTCCATCCATGTTGCTGCAAATGCCATCATTTTCTTCTTTTTTATGGCTGAGTAGTATTCTATTGTGTCTATACCACTGTGTCTTGATCCATTAATCTGTCGATGGACATTTAGGTTATTTCCATGTCTTGGTTATTGTGAATGGTGGTGCAATGAGCATACGGGTGCATGTGTCTTTTTCAAGGGAAGTGTTGTCTGGATATATACCCAAGAGTGGGATTGCTGGGTCATGGTTGTTCTATGTATAGTTTTCTAAGGTACCTCCATATTGTTTTCCATAGTGGTTGTACCAACTTACATTCCCAGCAACAGTGCAGGAGGGTTCCCTTTTCTCCACATCCCCTCCAGCATTTGTTATTTGTGGACTTATTAATGATGGCCATTCTGACTGGTGTGAGGTGGTATCTCGTAGTAGTTTTGATTCGCATTTCTCTAATAATTAGTGATGTTTAGCATTTTTTCATGTGTTTGTTGGCCATCTGTATATCTTCTTCTGAGAAATGTCTATTCAGGTCTTTTGCCCATTTTTCAATTGGGTTGTTGGCTTTTTTGATGTTGAGTTATGTTATCTCTATTTCATGCTGCTCTCAGCAGATCTCACAGTTTAATGCCTGTCAACTCATTGAAGCTACTGAAGAGAAATCACTTGCTCAAAAGTATGTAGGCTTTCTGAAAACATCAGAGGGAAAATGAGGAAGATGGGTTTGCCCAACCCCCCCCCCCACCCCCGTCTCAATTAAAAAAAAAAAAAAACTCCAGCAGATATTTCTCTTCTCTAGTGTTCCTTCTTTGGCTATTTTAGCTACCAAAGACTTTCCAGTTGACTGTTCCTACTCACATGTTCAGGATTACATGCGACTCTGTTTCTCCAGAATCCCTCCATGCCATTGTCCCTCCTCCCTTCTGTTTTGCTGAAGGATTCAGTTCTGTTTTTTCCCCCCACACCCAATGTTGCACAATCCAAACCATGAGATTTGGGAAAAGTCCTCTGTTACATAAGGGTTAGAAACACCCTGTGTTAAGGACTACGCCCACCATCCAGCCCTTGGTAGGTCCTCAAGAGCCCAGAGTTAGTATAATTCTCCTCCAGAAAGTGTCCTCCTTTCACTTCTTCAGCTGTTTTCCTCCCCCACATTGGTCCCTGCAGTTCCAGGAATCAAAGACTCCTAAAAACTTCAAGCTGAAAAGGACTTTGGAAAACAAACTTCACACCCTCACTTGACAGAGAAGATCAGTAAGACCCAGAGAAGGAAGGAGACTGACTTGCCCAGATCCCAGGGGAATTTTGGTGACATAACTGGGATTATAACCTAGATCTCCCAATTCTTCACATCTCCTAACACTCTTTCCACCGTATGCGTGACATTTAAAATATTTTGACCACAACCTGCAGTCAGAAATACATTTTACATTTGGCTCCTGAATATCCATATGTGTGTAAATACTTGGTCTTACTACATGTGATGGATGCCAATATTTTCTATTCTGTTCTATTAATTTTCACTTTTTAAAATATTGATCCTAACTCTCTTAACTTGATTTTAGGCTCTGGTAATGGTTGTAAAAAAGACACTGAAAAATATTATGTGCTTTTACAAAAACAACAAAAAAAACCACTCTCAATGTCATTGGACGTGAGGGAAGTTTCTGCAGAAAGTTAAACATTATGTTGGAACTTAACATATGGACAGAATAAGTAGAGATGAGCAGATGAGCTAAAGCAAGTGTGAGGAAATGTGGTTAATAGGATGTATGTAAATATTTCCTTAGATAAACTCTGAAGAAATGAAGAAAATAACTTAGGAACCAGCACGTGGTAAATTCTACTAAAAAGTCTAACAATGTCAATTAATAAAAGATGGAGGGGGAGTTCTTTTGTGATACAGTGGATCAAGGATCCAGAGTTGTTCCTGCAGCAGGGTTGCTGCTGTGGTGTGGGTTTGATCTCTGGCCCAGGAACTTCCATATCCAGCAGGCATAGCCAGAACAAACAAACAAACAAACAAAAAGTTCCCAATCCTTCTCTCCCCCACCACTTCTCACCCTTAGCAACTGTAAGTCTGTTTTCTTTGTCTGTGAGTTTGTTTCTGTTTCACTGATATGTTGTGTCATGTTTTAGATTCCTCATATAGGTGATATCATGTGGTATTTGTCTTTTTCTTTTCTCAATTTGATTTTTTATTCTATATTGGAGTAAATTTGATTTACAGTGTTGTTTTTTAGGTACACAGCAAAGTGATTCAATTGTATATATGCATATCCATCCTTTTTCAGATTATTTTCCAATATAGGTTAAACTCTATTGTTGTGGGTATGTTTTCTGAATGTTTATTGAACATTGTGTGTTACAATGTTGTGTTAATTTCTGTTGTACAGAAAAGTGATTCAGTTATACATATATATACATTATTTTTTGAATATTCTTTTCCATTATGATTTATCATAGGACATTGAATATAGTTCTCTGTGCCATACAGGACTGTGTTGTTTATTCCCTCCATGTATAATAGCTTACACTTGCTAACTTCAGCCTCCCACTCCATCCCTCTCCCAACACTGTCCCCTTTGTCAACCACAAGTCTGTTCTCCATGTCTTTGAGTCTGTTTTTATTTTGTAGATAGGTTCATTTGTGCCATATTTTAGATCCCCCATATAAGTGGTATCATATGGTATTTTCTTTCTCTTTTTGACTTACTTCACTTAGTATGATAATCTCTAGTTCCATCTATCTTGCTGTAAATGGAATTATTTTGTTATTTTTTTTATGGCTGTAGTGTATATGTAACATATCTCAATCAATTCATCTGTCAATGGACATTTAGTTGTTTCCCTGTCTTGCCTAATATGAATAGTGCTGTTATGAACACAGGGGTACATATATTTTTGAACTGTAATTTTGTCCAGATATATGTCCAGGGGTGGGATTGCTGTATCATATGGTATTTCTATGTTTAGTTTTCTATGGAACCTCCATACTGATCTCCATAATGGTCGTACCAACTTACATTATCACCAACAGTGTTGGAAGGTTCCCTTTTCTCCATATCCTCTCCAACATTTGTAACCTGTAGACTTTTTAATGATGGCCATTCTGACTAGTGTAAATTGGTACCTCATTGTGGTTTTGATTTGCATTTTTCTAGTAATTACTGATGTTGAGCATTTTTTATGTGCTTATTAAACATCTAAATTTCTTCTTTGGAAAAATGTATGTTTAGGTCTTCTGTCCATTTTCTCATTGAGTTACTTGGAGTTTTTGTTGTTGTTGAGCTATATGAGCTGTTTGTATATTTTGGAGATTACACCCTTGTCAGTCACTTCACTTACAAATATTTTCTCCCATTCTGTAGGTTGTCTTTTTGTTTTGTTTATGGTTTCCTTTGCTGTTCAAAAGCTTTTAAGTTTGATTAGGTCCCATTTGTTTATTTTTCTTTTTTTCTATTGCCTTGGGATACTGACCTAAGAAAACACTGATAGTATTTACGTCAGAGAATATTTTGCCTATGATTTTGTCTCAGAGCTTTATGATGACATGCTTCATGTTTAAGTATTTAAACCATTTGAGTTTATTTTTTGTGTATGGTCAGAGGGTTGTGTTCTAACTTCATTGATTTATATATAGCTGTCTAGTTTTCCCAATACCTCTTGCTGAAGAGAATGTCTTCTCCCCTTTGTATATTCTTACCTCCTTTGTTGAAGATTGATTGACCATAGGTGTGTGGATTTATCTCTAGGCTATCCTTTTCCATTGATCCTTATATCTGTCTTTGTACCAATACCGTGCTGTCTTGATTACTGGGGCTTTGTAGTATTGTCTGAAGTCTGGAAAGTTTATGCTTTATGCTTTGTTATTTTTCTTCAGAATTGCTTTCGCAATTCTAGGTTTTTCATGGTTCCATATAAATCTTAGGATTATTTGTTCTAGTTCTGTGAAAAATATCATGGGTAATTTGTTAGGGATTCATTAAATATGTAGATTTCTTTGGGTAGTATGTCCGTTTTAACAATACTGATTCTTCCAATCCAAGAGCATGGGATTTCTTTCCATTGCTTTAAATCATCTTCAGTTTCCTTTATTAATGTTTTATTGTTACCAGCATATAAATCTTTTGCTCCCTTGGCCAGATTTATTCCTAAGTATTTTATTTTTAAGGGTGTGATTTTAAAAGGTATTATTTTTTACGTTCCCTTTATGATAATTGATTGTTAGTGTAAAGAAATGCAATGGACTTCTGTCTATTAATCTTGTATCCTGCTATCTTGCTGACTTCGTTTATCAGTTTTTGTGTGGACTCTTTAGGGTTTTCTATGTATAGTATGTCATCTATATATAATGAAAATTTTACACATTTACTTCCAATTTGAATACATTTAATTTCTTTTTTCCTGTCTGATTGTTGTGGATGGGACTTTCATACCATGTTGAAAAGAAGGAGTGAGAGTGGGCATCCTTATCTTGTTTCAGATTTTAGTAGGAAGGCTTTCAGCTTTTCACCTTTGAGTATTATATTGGCTGTGGGTTTTTCATCGATAGTTTTGATTATGTTGAGATATGTTCTCTCTATACCCACTTTGGTAAGATTTTTTTTTTATCATGAATGGATGTTGAATTTTGTCAAATTTTTCTGCATCTGTTGAGTTGATAGTGTGATTTTTGTCTTTTCTTCTGTTGATGTGGTGTATTACATTGATTGATTTGTATATGTTGAAACTTCTATTATTCTTGATAGTTCCCAACAGGACACACTACTCCTCACTCTCATTTAATGCACCCATTTAACCCCTCTTGCCTTCTGAGTGCCCAGAATTCATTAAAAGACAAGTTCCTTCACAGCTCACTATCTCATTCTCCATCCCTTGCTCAGACACCAGTTCCTGCCTCAACCCTCATTAGGAGGCAGCTGGCCCGAAGATCACATGTATGAGATCAGATTTAAACCTCACTTGCCTGCCACAATTGCCTTTGGATGTTCCAGCATTAATCTTGGCCTTACAATGGCAGTAAATACTCTATAACTTAACTATAGCTGAGACCTCTTTCTCCAGCCTAATTAAACTTAAAGCCCCATACAGAAGCAGGACAGAAATCTTAAGGTAAAGAATGGGATATTAGGAAGCTCTGGTTTTGAAGGCTTTTTTCTCTATTGACAGACAAATTCAATTCTGGTCTAACTCTAGTCTAGCTAGAGTTTCCTTCATCCTTCCTGCTAACTGTGCTCCAGGTGCATCCTTCCCAGATGTTTTGGCTCCAGGGGTGAGGAATGCCTTCTGATATGGAAGAAAGAGAAATTTCTGCTGCTGGTGAGGGGTGAGCATGGAGTGGGACCAAGTCAGAGACTGATGTCCAGAGGGCCCAGAGAAGGGAACTTGTCTTTCTGGGAACAATAGAATAGAGTTCCCTGCAGAAGCAAACCTAGGGGTTCTCGGAGTGAAAGAATCCTAGAAGCAGAGTCAGGAGTAGAGAAAGAGCAGAATGGACCACAGAACAAAAGCCCTACTCTATAGCAGTCCGGTGGGAAAAATTCTGAGCACTTCTCTCCTTCCTTCATATGCCTTCTTCGCAATCTCACCACATTATTCCAGCTAAAATTGTTGCACTTCTACAACATTGCCTCTCTACTAAAGCACTTCTTTCATTTAAATTTTAACTGTGAATATTAAGATTTATGTCTCAATGCTTATAAATGTTTCTATGGCATATCTGTGCCATACCCCAACCCACATTTCCCTAGATATTGCTCTTTCCAAGATAAAAGGAACAAGAGTTCCCAAGTAAGATTAATCAGCTTCTCTTTCTGGACATTTTCCATAACATAATTCAAAAAAATAAATCCTATCAAACCCAGAAATGCAATCACTGTCCTCCTTAGGAAACTTTATAGCCTAAGTTTGTTAGGTAATGAGGTGAAAAAAGAAGATTGGATAACTATGATACTAAATGGGATTCTTACAACCACCTGGACTACTCAAATGTTATTTCAAAGTGCACTTGCTTTGTATTTTCCAGTAGGTAATACCAATGTATTTTGGTATACTGTTCAATGCTTACTATTTTTCTTATGAGTTTTTAATTCTCAAGCATACTTATAATAGCTATTTGAAAGTCCTTATCCATTAATTATTACTCTCACTTCTTGATAATTTTTAATTTTAGATTTTTCTCCTTCTCATAGCTTATAGTTTCCATCTTTGCATGTCTAGTAAACCTCACTGTATGTTAAATATTGTCAGTAATATTGCTGAGAGGGTAGATTTTTGTTTTTTTCCTTTAAACAGTCATTTTGTTCTGGTGGGCAGTTAGTATTCCTACAGATCAGTCTGACTTTTTGAGCTTACTTTTAAGCTTTATTATGGAGAATCCTGAGTTGAATTTATTCTAGAGCTAGACTAGCCCTATTTTTAAGGCATCGCTTTTCCGGGGTCTCCACTGAATGCCCAAAAGGTACAGATGTCCCTTCATTCTGGGTAGTTGATATGGAAACCTCTTCAAGCCCTCTAGAAACTCTAATAGCTGCTCAGTTCACAGTTCCCTGGTGGTTTTTCTTTTCTTAGTAGCTCTTCTTTGTCCAGGCTCATGAAGTTGCATTCAGGGAATATTCGAGCATATTAGTATGCAAAAACCAAGGGACCACTATGTAGATCTCTCTGTGCAGCCCCCTTCTCCCTGGCACTCAGCTCAAGGAGATGGCCAAGCTGTGTTTGAGTCCCCACCTCCTTGTGCTACAATCTCAAAAGAGCCTCCAGACAGAAAGCCAGGAGATCATTGGCCTCACCTTGTTTGTTTCCTTTCTTTCAGGGATTACTACAATTGCCTGTTGTTCAACATCTGAAAATAGTAATTCATACATACCTCCAGTTGTTCAATGTTGGGAAGACCAGTCCAGTACCAGTTACCCAATTGTGGCTGGAATAGAAAGTTACGTTAATTTAAATCTACACTCGGTCTGAATTGAGAATACACTTCTGGGATTTGTAGTGACGTTTAAAAAACCTAGTACAACTGCTTCTGCTATCCCTCTAGTAGGTCAACAAAAGAAGCCTGACTGGAGTTCCCGTCATGGTGCAGTGGAAACGAATCTGATAGGAACTATGAGGTTGTGGGTTCGATCCCTGGCCTCGCTCAGCGGGTTAAGCATTTGGCATTGCTGTGAGCTGTGGTATAGGTCACAGACTCTGTTCGGATCCTGCGTTGCTGTGGCTGTGGTGTAGGCCAGAAGCCCTAGCTCTGATTGGACCCCTAGCCTGGGAACCTCCGCATGTCATGGGTGCAACCCTAAAAAGAAAAAAAAAAAAAAATGCCAAAAGAGGCCTGACTAATTAGCCTACTTGTAGATATAAATTTTTCTTTGGTGGAACAAGTGGTGGCTGGAATGTTCAGGCTTCCTGGGGATTTTGTACCTGCATTTCTGTGCCAGCCTGAACAAGGTGTAGGTACTTAATGAAGCCAGTAATCTACACCCTTTGTAGTAGCCCTTTGGCTTATGGTTCCAATGTATTATTTGATCAGTAACTTTTCCTGGGGATTTTTGTTTTAATTGACTCAAACCAGGAAGTTAGACTGAATTCTGCTGCTAGAGTTTATTGCTTTTACCTGAAGTGAGCATTTTATGCAAGCTATAATTGTCTATACCATAGGTCAGATTTTGGACTTCGTCCAGCTAACACGGGCAGGTGATTGATATGACTGCTGTTGATAAGTGTTTGTTTGTGTAGCACAATGCTAACTGACCTTTAACTTTATCATTACCTGGAAGCCAGGTTACCAGAGGAGAGTCCCAGCCCTTAACCGCTTCTACATTTTTTTTTTTTACATTTTTTGTCTTTTGTCTTTTCAGGGCTGTACCCACGGCATATGGAGGTTCCCAGCCTAAGGGTCTAATTGGAGGTACAGCTGCCGGCCTACACCAGAGCCACAGCAACACCAGATCCCAGCCACATCTGTGACCTACACCACAGTTCACAGCAACGCCACTAAGCAAGGCCAGATTCCTAGTTGGATTCATTTCTGCTGCGCCACCATGGGAACCTCCCAACCCCTTCTAAATATGGAAGGTTCCAAAAATAATCTGACTTCTATAAATAACCAGATATGCTTAAGTCAGCTTGCAACACCCATTAAAGCATAGAGCAACTGGAAGTTTTCACTTTTCCTTAGATCCCCTGGGCTCTGTGAATTATAGATGCGTCAACATGGCAATGGCTCTATTTTCTTCTTTATAATTCTGTTCCAGATGGAGCTAAGAGAATATGTAGGGGTTGTAGAGATTGCTAATTTCCAGGCAAGTGCACTAGACAAGTTCTCAACAGATTCATTTCCTCTGACCATTCTCCCTTGCCTGAGGTAATACAAGCATAGGAACAAATACATAATCATCTGTGGACTCAGGGAAGTTGTGCTTTTGTCTTCACTTTATTAGGAATTCTTGTCTCAAATATCACCCTTTAGTTATGTATCTTGTCCTCTGCAGTCCACAATGCCTGCTTTTTAAAAAATAATATTTTTGCCAAACAAACTTTGGGAATGTCTGACTCTTTTGTTTTTTAATAAATAATGGTAGTCATTGAAAAAGGTTGAGATGGGTGAAGGTCATCAACTCTGCACAAATTTGCTACCAGATTATACTGAAAGAAAGTATCAGGTTGTAGGCAATTCACATATCCTAAAAATCTTTCACCAAGGGTGAAAAAAATTTCACCAGTGAGAACTCATTTCTAGCATTTGTCAGGCTAGTTAATCAGCCATTATTTTCACCTATAAAAAAAACCATTTCCAATATTTACTATGACAGTGCGTAAACTGTAGGGTATTTTTTGAGGTACATATAACAAAAGCATTTGAAATAACTTCTTCTGGAGTTTAGAATGTTGACTGACCCCCTGAACAGTGCATTTTCTTTTAGGGCCACAGATTGAGTCCATATTGAAGTTATTTTAAAGTGCAGATATCAAAACATATTTTCAAACCCAATTACAAATATTTCTGTTGGAAAAAGCTATAGTAAATAAAATTCAACAGGTTTGGGTCATTGTAAAACCTTTAAAACACTGTGTGCACTGTAAATTTCCAAAGGGCTGATGGGGAGGGTAGTGGTGGATCCAGCATGCAGAGTTTCCTAAACTTAGCTGACCACGGAAGCCTTTGTGATAGTGTGACTCATGAGACTAGTGTTCTTTGAAAACCAATTTTAGAAAATGCCTGTCTAGCTGAATTATATAAACAGATTTCAAGAGAAAAAAAACCTAAAGAGTGAGTATGGTGCAGTAATAGATGAGCTATGGTGACCTAAGTCAGGGTAGGAAAGGGAGAAATCTTTTTTAAAAATCCAACTAGAAATTTATGAGAGAAATGAAATAACTTGGTATGTTAGCGTAACTTTAGTACCTTGACTGTAGAGACAGGCAAAACCTTTAGAGATATGAATAATCCCATGTAATGTTATCTAACTATCCATATAAGTGTTGTGATCTATCCAGACATGAATAACATAAAAAAAATTCAGTGTAGAATACAGAAACTTGCAAATGAGATGAATTCGATCAAGTAGTGAAGCAAGCTCTGCGTGTGTGTGTGTGTGTGTGTGTGTGTGTAAGACCAGATATGCAGCAGATTTAAATCTGCTCTCCTTTACAATAAAAGCTCTCCCACAGAATTGTCTATTCTTACTGTCTCTATTTATTTTCCTCACATCCAATATTGCATTGAAATCAGTCTTGTCAAGGTCACCAACTGCCTAATTGCCAACTCAAGTGGGTGATTTCTACTCTTTTTGAGTCAATTTAATATATCTTTTGTTTTCAGAAGCTCACCTGCTTCATCTAAATTTTTGCATTTATTTGCATAAAATATTTCACAGTATCCTTTTATTATCTTTTAAACATCTACAGTAACCCCAAATTAGCTGTTGATTTCTATCCAGACCACTTCGAATACCTCTTTTGGAAGCTTCTAGGCCCCTTAAAGTATGCATTTTAATATTCACCACAGCACCTTTCCTTTAATTCTTTGCAGTATTTTCAGCACTACTATTTACGCAACTTTAACGAATCATTAATGATTCCAGTACTTTACAAAATACCAAATAAATTGCAGAGAAAGAATTTGTGATGGAATAAATTAAATGTATTACAAAAATCACACAGTTCAGAAGAGCATTCCAAAGTACACATTGGCTAATAGTCTTTGTGTTTTGAGCTAAAGCTCCTTGGCCAAGAGTGTAAACAACATCTGTAATCCTTGCTTTCATTTCCTGAGAATGGACCATAGTACTCAAAACAGGGGAACATAAAGATGTTAACAGACAAATAAATATGCTAATGTCAGCAAGAGATATAGACATATTCTTTAAAAACTTATCTCTGAAGTAAATAGTATTATAACAAATCAGTGCAGCATATAATGAGATATACTTGTGTATTGAAAAGGACAGAGA
>PVHT021183693.1:28678534-28694595 GCA_004024745.2 Catagonus wagneri | reverse complement strand
CATCTATGTTGCTGCAAATGGCATTCTTTCATTCTTTTGATGGCTGAGTAGTATTACATTGCATTTATGGACCACATCTTCTTAATCCATTCATATGTCAGTGGACCCTTAGATTGTTTACACGTCTTGGCTGTTGTGAATAGTGCTGCAATGAACACTGGGGTGCATGTATCACCTTGAATCGTTGTTTTGTCTGGGTATATACCCAGGAGTGAGAAAATCCACTTATTTAGCATTAGGTACTAGAATTTGTAGTTATGCATTATAGACATTGATAAAAGGCAGCAATATCTACTACCCAGTTGTAGGATACTAACATACCCAATCTCGGACTTCCCTTGTGGCTGACAACATAACTAACACACCTGGAGTTCCCACTGCAGCGTAGAGGAAACAAATCCAGCTAGTATCCATGGGGATTCAGGTTCAACCCCTGGCTTTGCTCAGTGGGTTAAAGGATGGGCATTGCCATGAGCTGTAGTGTAGGTCACAGATGTGGCTTGGATCCTGCATTGCTGTGGCTGTGGTGTAAGCCGGCAGCTGTAGCTCTGATTAGATCCCTAACCTAGGAACTTCCATATGCTTCGGGTGTGGCCCCACAAAAAGCAAAAACAAACAAGCGAACAAAAAAACCTAACATACCCAATCTCTACCTATCAAGTTGCTCCTTGTAAATTTTTCCTTGGAGTTAATGCAATCACTAGGAGAAAGCTGGGAAGAATGGCAAGGTTCTTCTCCGCTGGGCCCCAGACAAATGTATGGCCAGGGCCGACTTGTCATTAAGCACAATAACTCAGGTCCACTGAGCTTCTAGGGACTCACAGAAATGGTTTAATTTATTTCAAAAATCAGGAAAAAAAAGCCCAAACTTTTAAGTTAAATAAAATGTTTTGATATATAATATTGACATATCCTTCTTTATACTAACAAAGTCATAAAATGTAACAATGTTTTTTTTATGAAGGAAGGGTCCCACAAAGCAAAGAAGCCTAGGGCCCACAAAAATTATAGTGCTATTGTGGCTGTGGCCCAAGGGGAAGGCAGTTCTTTGATAGGCAGAATTTTGAAGTAGAAGACAGCACCACAAAGAGATGACTTTCTGGGGTTTTCCCATGGTAAAAAGAAGAGGCAATGCTTTTAAAAACCTCTCCATAAATTGACTCATCCTGCCCTAAGTCACAGGGCTAATCCCTAACATGTTGATACAATATGGAGTTTGCTTAGGGTGTTTGCTGATTAAGGAGGTAACGTGAGAAAGTGAGGGATGAAGAATGGATTGGCTGGTGCACACGTGTGCAGATGCAGAGAGAGGGCCCAAGACAGGTGTGGTACAAGCAGCAGCATCAGGCTTGTGTCAAAAAGGAATCAAACTTAGGACATTAATCATTTGAAATGGTGTATGTGTTGCAGGGGGTGGACAGTGTCTGAGAACTATATAAGTCATCGAAGAAACAGATTAGCACAAATTAGAAAAGTGTGATGCCGAACAGTGTCCCTGAGCGGGCTATTCTGCCTTATTGTCCTCATAGGATTGGTTGGGCATCAAAATCATCCAGAGGACTTTTAAAGTGAGGGACTCCACTGTAAAGTATAATATCTAGTGTCCCCCCAACCAGAAAATGTTTTATACCCTCCTTTTAAAAATCTCTTCCATAATAAGTCACTACTACTAACAAGTGTATATTGTATGTTTCACTGTGATGAGAAAAAACAGTTAATGACTGCTGACCTAGAAGACAAAGAAATACTGAGAGCCAACACTTCCTTTTTGTTTACTATGTTGTCACTACAGTGCTTTACATAATTCAAGTCATTTAGTTTTCACAATAATTCAACAGGGTGTTATTTATTATTGCTACCCCATTTTATAGGTGGAGAAACTGAGACACAGAGAGGTTAGGTAACTTGACTAGGGCCACACAGCCAATGAATGGCCATAGTGTTATGCAAACCCAGAAAATGTGGCTCTGGAATTGGTGCCACTTCTAGTCACTGAGTACAGAAGTCAGCAGTTAAAATGACACTCATTTATGTTATAATAACTGTCCACGTCAACCAGTTAGTAAATCACTTGTGTTTTTCTTAATTCTTTGTTTTGTAAAACCATAAGAAAGAACTCCCTTCATTACCATTGAAATAGAAATTCTGAAATCCTGGGTGGATCCAGCACTTTGTCTGGAGGAGCCCAGCAAACAACTATCTTGTTTCAGTCTTGTCAAATGAAGTAACTTGCCAAGTTATTATGTAACAGAATTTATACTTTTGAGATGTTACATGTACTGAAACAAGTATGGACTTATTTGTATTTGTAATCATTTACCACAGTGTTTTGACATGTTTGTAGTCTCTCCAGTGAGTTATGGAATTTAGTTCAAATAGATTTCTCAGCAATTGGATCTGAACACAAGTACTCAGAGAAACACTTAAGATCTTTCTCTAATTCACTACTCAATATACCAATATAAAGAGTTATTAGAAACCCATTGCCTTTGTTCCTCTCTTATTTTTCTCTCGTTCTACTGTGAACTAGAGTGGGTCTGCAGTGGCATCTACCTCCTCTTTCTTCAGCCTACATTGCTCAGCCCCATCAACTTCGCTCACATTGACCTAGACTGTTCAGCCATTGTGCATTATCTCCATGCACTCTACCAACCTAAGGAAAATTTTTACTTCTCAGGAAAGAAGGCTGTCCTTTTGTAAGCCTTTCCTCTATTAAAAAGTATTTCAACCAACTGGGAAGCACAGGGAATGCTTTTTTCTGAAGATACATCTGCCCTCTCCAAATTAGCTGTCTAAACCAAAAGCCAACTTTGATGTAAGAGTGGACAATAAATTGTTTTACATCCATGATGATCCATCTATTTGCAAGTGAAAATGGACCCATGACAAGTGTTGTGGAAAGCTGTTAAGGAAAGCAAAATGCTTTCTCTGCAGAGCTAAAATGGTATGGAAATACACTGCCGTATCTTTTTATTGAGTTGTGTGTATGTAGTATTTAGTGTATAGTTATAATAGTAAAAATAATAAATAATTATGATAGCTATTTGGAAAACAAAGTCACAAAAGAATCCATAGTTCCATAGCCAAAGATAATACATGTTAATCATGTTATTCATAGGTATATATCCACTCACTGAAAGGACATGTCCTGTTATCTGTCATGTTATGATTTTTTCTTTAATCAATATGTTGTGATGTTTTTCATATCATTAAATGTTCTTTTACTACATGATTCTTTATTGATGTATCTGGCCTAAAATAAATCTAACGATATCATTAATATATATTTTTGTTGAACTACATAATATTGCCATTCTTTGCAAGTCAAAATAGTTAAATATCATCAACTTCATGTGTTTCAATCTAATATTTTCCTCTTCCTGGATTCCTAGGTTATTTCCAATTTTTTATTTTATAAATAATGATAAAGTGGAAGTTTTGCAAATAAATCCCTATGCAAAACTGTGATTGTTTTCTTAGGATAAATTCCTGGTACTAAAATTGCTAGATCAAGAAGGATGGACATTTTTATGGCCTTAGATATGTGTGTTGACAACTTTTCTTCTAGATAATGTTGATTTATAATTTCTTTGGCTGTCTCACTGCTTTAAAAAAAAACCTTGGAAGTTCCCATTGAGGCTCAGCAGTTAACGAACCCAACTAGTATCCATGAGGATGCAGGTTAAGGCCCTAGCCTCAGTCACAGGGTTAAGGATCACACGTTTCTGTGACTATGACATAGCACCGGCCCCTAGCCTAGGAACTTCCATATGCCACAGGTGTAGCCCTAAAAAGACAAAAAAAAAAAAAATTTCCGTTATTATGTTCAGTCTATCCTCATGCTAATACCATGAAATCATTATGTGACTGTTGGTTACCTTCTCAGCATAGTCTTCTATTTCAAATTTTGGAAAACTATGATTTTGTATGTCCAGAATCTTTATTAATCCTTAGTTAACGTAGGTGTGAGCATGGAGCTTGCTCAAATGCAGTCACTCAACAATTTAGTTCATGAGAGCCTGGTTAAAGAACTGGAAAAAAAACGCCCTATATTCCCTTCAAGTCACTGCCTCTAAACTGCATTACGGGTATCATTCTAAGCACAGTATCCAATGCTTAATTTATGATTGCAAGTTAACATGTGCCAGAAGATGCAGCAGCCACTATTTGGTTTGTTTACTGAATGTCTTAGATGAAGAGTGGTGATACAGTGAGGGGAAACTGAGGAGTGACACAGTGAAGGTACAGGAATATACATATACATGTGTATGAGTGTATATTAGGGAATCCTGAAGCTCATTGTTCTATATAGGTAACAACTGATTGGGTGTAAAGGAAAGATGTTATTCTCTCTAAAGTATCAAGTTCTAAAAAGCAATTTTTTAAAAATGTGAATCAGCCATAATGGGTCAGAAGCTTAGATCACAAAAACCTATATCTGAAAAGTTCTTGCTTTAAAATCTTATAGCATATTAGAAATTATAGTAAGAGACTTAGGGACGTTGTTGTACTTGACTTGAAAAATGCTATATAAAAAAAAAAAAAACATTCTTAGCGTGTGGATAACCAGACAGTTTAGAATCAGTACCTCTGTAAAGAAATGAAAGCAAAAGCAACTTCACTTCCATATGTTGTTTGGGTTAGTGATAGTTTAGTTGCCACTTGAGGAGCTTTCTGAAATCCTTTTCTATACCAGTCACATAACTTAACCGCCTCCAATGTCTATTTGGCCAGTGGAGCTTACCTAGTAATTGCTAGTTTTACAGCTTCCAATTGTTTTGAAGGAAATTGCTTTTTGGAAACAAGAAAAGACTGTTAGGATCTTTAGACTCAGATTAAACTACATACTGTCAAAGAGAACCCTCCAATATGCACTTTACAACCTAATAGAATATACATCTATATAATTTACTTATACAGAAAATTGACAATATGCACATGGAGTTACCCAGTTACAAAGGAATTAGTCAACAGCATCTTTTTCCTTTCCTAGAAAAAGCTAACTCACACTAGATGTTTTTTCATAAAGAATATGTTTTTAAAATCACCTGCACCTCTCCCCCAACAAGCTGTGCATGTGTAAATCTGTAATAACAAATGAGTGACAGCTCTGATCATTAAAGCTGAAATGAATTTATCTTAAATTTGGTTAAAACAACATTGGAATGACAACTAAAAAGTCAGTAAAGGTTTTTAAAAACTACAGTAAACTACAATATTGAGACTAGTACTCATGCAAATGCTAGTGAAAGTGTGAGTTAGTATAACCTTTCTGAAAATAACTTGACAGTATGCTATAATAAACTTAAAATGTTTATAACTCTTAATCTAGTAGTTCTGTTGTTTGACATGTGAGAAAGATTCATGAACAAATGAAACATTCACAATATTATTTTGATTGTAGTATTTGGAAGCAATTCACATGTTACAGAAATGGAGTTCCCATCGTGGCTCAGCAGAAACAAATCCGATTAGGAACCATGAGGCTGAGGGCTTTGCTCAGTGGGTTAAGGATCTGGCATTGCCATGAGCTGTGGTGTAGGTTGCAGACATGACTTGGATCCCGCGTTGCTGTGGCAGTTGTGTAGGCCAGCAGCTATAGCTCCGATTAGACTCCTAGCCTAGGAACGTCCACATGCCACAGGTGTGGCCCTAAAAAATGACAAAAGACAAAAGTAAATAAATAAATAACAAATGTTACAAAAATGGATAAAAAGTTAAATATGGGGAGTTCCCATTATGGCTCAGTGGTTAACAAATCCGACTAGGAACCATGAGGTTGTGGGTTCCATTCCTGGCTTTGCTCAGTGGCTTAAGGATCCAGCATTGCCCTGAGCTGTGGTGTAGGCTGCAGACGCGGCTCGGATCCTGCATTGCTGTGGCTGTGGTGTAGGCCGTCAGCTACAGCTCCTGTTAGACCCCTAGCCTGGGAGCCTCCATATGCCATGAATGCAGCCCTAGAGAAGGCAAAAAGACAAAAAAAAAAGTTAAATCCAATCATAGAATATTATCTAATAAATAGCTTTATAAAATGGAAAATAAAAAAATATTAAGTGGGAAAAGCAAAATATATAATATATGCATGTTACGTATACATATATACATAAATCTTTTCCTACATTGTTAATTCTTTATCACATTTTTGTTACAATAGACTTACATGAACGGGAAAAAAATCTTGAAGGAAATACACCAAAGAAACAAAAACAAAAGACCTAGGGCAAGTAGGATTATTACTTTCTGTTTCACATTTTTCTGCCTGTTCTAATTCCTTTAAGAGGAATATATAAGGAGTTCCCATTGTGGCTCAGCAGAAACGAACCCGACTAGTATCCATGAGGATGTGGATTTGATCCCTGGCCTCACTCTATGGGTTAAGGATCTGACATTACCATGAGCTATGGTGTAGATCGCAGACGCAGCTCTGATCTAGTGTTGCTGTGGCTGTGATGTAAGCTGGCAGCTGTAGCCTCGATTTGACCCCTAGCCTGAGAATCTTCATATGCTGTGGGGTGGCCCTAATATGTATATGAGTTCCCATTATGGCTCAGCAGATTAAGAACCCAACTAGTATCCGTGAGGATGGAGGTTCAATCCCCGGCCTTGCTCAGTGGGTAAAAGGATCTGACCTTGTTGTGAGCTTTGGTATAGGCTGCGGATGCAGTTAGGATCCTGCATTGCTGTGGCTGTGGTGTAGGGTGGCAGCTGCAGCTCTGATTTGACCCCTAGTCTGGGAACTTCCAAATTCTTCAGGTGTGGCCCTAAAAAGAAAAAAAAAAAGAATATATATTAACTTTCATAAAATAAAAGTTGAGAAAGAAGAAAAGCATAGAAGGAAGTAAAGAAGGAATAAAGGGAGGGAGGAAGGAAGGAAATATTGATTTCAGAGTGGTTTGGAAGTTAAGTATCTTTTTAAATAAAGTATAATTCTAAAAAAGAAGAAAACATGAAAATTTTGGTTGAACTACTAAATGTGGTAATAAATATATGATTATTTCTCCTTTTCAAACTGTTCCATGGTATGAGGAAGAAAGACACATGAGTTGAAACAAAATGAGAGCTAATAGTTCACATTCAGTGACCTATTGTCCCTGGACTTTATAGACGAAAGATCACAGGGGCAAGGACAGTGCTAGTGGTGTTTTCTGTTTTTCTTTTTTTTTTTTGGCAACTTCAGTGACAAGGTATTAGCTACCTTGAACATAGTCAATTCTCTTCTCTTTAATGAGGCACTTCCCTGCCTGATCAGTTTATACAAATGCCTGGCACATAGATTCATCTGCTTATACTACCTTGGCTTGGTATTTCACTTTCTAAAGGCCACAGTATGTTTCCATGTCTGTTCCTGATACTACCTACCTTGCCAGTAATTCACTGATTCTAGCAAAGGAATGTATATTAGTCCTGGTTCCTGCAAAACTAGAAACTGATTCTGGCTAACTTAGTAAGGAAAGGAGGTCATTGAAAGAGTGTTGGGTTGCTGACAGAATTGGAGGGAAGGCCAAAGATCCATTTCCTGGCAAAAACAAAAGAAAGTACAGCCAAGCACAATTTCATGGGAATTGCCTCTTAGTACATCATCTCTCTTGTCATGGTGGATACACACAGCTGGCCAAGTCTGGTGAAGTATTGCTGCACTGAAGGGCTCTTTCCCCCTAGATGCTGGAATCTGGACTCCACCATGGCTGCAGCCGCAGTGACAGAGCTGTCTGAGTCTACCTTAAGAGTCACAAACTAGTCAAGGCATTTGCTCAGCCACTCCAGCTGCCATGGCCAGGGCAGGTGTCTTGTCCATCTCCCCTGGCTTCTGTAGCAGGAGTTGAAGCCTGTCCTCTCATTAATGTTGACAGTCCCCTTAAATAAGAAGGGTGTTTAGAGAGTGGGCAGCCAAAATGTCAACTAACCATTGTTGAGTTGTGACAGTGATGAAACACAGACCATAGCTTTTGCTTTTGTAAAATAATATTGTCTGACTTAACATGGTGTTAAATAGATACACAAGGCTACTCAGCCATTAAGAAAAAGAACGAAATAATGCCATTTGCAGCAACATGGATACAAATAGAGATTCTCATACTAAGTGAAATAAGTCAGAAAGAGAAAGACAAATACCATATGATATCGCTTATATCTGGAATCTAAAATATGGCACAAATGAACCTATCTACAAAACAGAAACAGACTTAAGGACAAGGAGAACAAACTTGTGGTTGCCAAGGAGGTGGTGGTGGGGGAACTGGGATGGACTGGGAGTTTGGAGTTCGTAGATGCAAACTCTTACGTTTAGAATGTATAAGTAATGAGTTCCTGCTGTATAGCACAGAGAACTATATCCAGTCTCTTGGAAGAGACCACGATGGAAGATAATATAAGGGAAGGAATGTGTGTGTGTGTGTGTGTGTGTGTGTACACACACGTATGTATGTATAACTGGATCACTTTGCTGTACAGCAGAAATTGGGACATTATAAATCAGCTATACTTTAATAAAAAGAAAAATATACACAAGATAACAGAAGACAGGATCATCAGAGAATTAGAAAGCGAGTGGAGAGGTGACATCTTCCTGATGGGCAGAGACCCAGTACCTGGTCCAGAAGCATTGCACCTGGTCACAAACTTTGTGTGAAGAGAAAGGTAATGTGAATTAAGAATATACACAGACTGACTGGGGATCTGAAATGGCTTAACTAGTTGTTAGGAACCTGGAAGAAGCAAGAATGTAAAGTCAAGAGCATAGAAATCCAGAGAAGAAGCACATGGGTGGGCCAGTGGGAGGATGAGGATTTTTGTGCTATGTGTTAATGTCCACCAGAGAATATTCATCACAGAAAAGGCACTGAACAAACAAGTGGACAGGATGACTCAGCCAGTAAATATCAGCCAGCCACAGTCTCAGCCACCCCAGCTGTGCAGTGAGCTCATAAAGGGAATAACCATGATAAGAGAGAGGGAGTCAGACATGCACCCAACTGCCCAGATTTTCTTTCATCAAACAGACCACTGCTGAATATCCACCCGTGTCAGCACAGAGATGAGTGCTGATCCTGTGACATGGCACCATTCCTTGAAGGGGCCCACCAGTCTCTTGGATGATTATAGGTTGATTACATTAGATGTTTTCTACCCTAGAATGTTTCTTCCTGTCTGAGTAAGGGTTTGCCTCTTTTGTTTATGATATTTCCTTTTTTTTTTTTTTTGTCTTTTTGCCTTATCTAGGGCCGCACCGGCAGCATATGGAGGTTCCCAGGCTAGGGGTCTAACAGGAGCTGTAGCTGCCGGCCTTCGCCACAGCCACAGCAACGCGGGATCCGAGCCGTGTCTGCAACCTACACCACAGCTCACGGTAATGCCGGATCCTTAACCCACTGAGCAAGGCCAGGGATCGAACCCGCAACCTCATGGTTCCTAGTCAGATTTGTTAACCACTGAGCCACGAAGGGAACTCCTGTTTATGATATTTCCATCAGCACCACCACCCAAGGCCAATCAGCACCTAATCCATCAACATGCGATCCCATATAACATCATCTCAGACCATAGGATTCCCTTTATAATACAGAAGGTGAGTTGGTAGGAAAATGGCAATGGGATCCACTGACTCAACCGTGTAATGTTCCATCCGGAAGATGCTGACCACTAACAGAGTGCTAGAATGGCTTCTTGAAGTTTCAGACAAGCCACCAACTTGGAGATAATGCCCCCGAAATGATGAGGTACTAAACTGCAAGATGCAATATATACCAATGGCCAGTATGTGATACTGAACTCTGTAAGTAGAATACAGTAAGTCGGGGAAATAAGTAGAAGTAGAAAGGGCCCCACTTAACATCACTTACAGACTCATTTGGGAAATTTTTACTTCCAATTCCTGCAACTCTGTGGGTCTGAATCCCCTGGTTCCCAAAAGGAGGTCAATTACACATTCACGTAGTAAGAGGGTGACTAAATTTAAAGCTACAGCTGCCCTCCTGGTCACTTTAGGTTGCTTGTGCCAATAGAGCAGGCACAAAGAGAGCACACCGGCAGGAGTAATTGACTCTCACAGTCCTGAGAAGGCAGAGCTTATGCTACATAATGGGGATATACTTGGCTCTCAGGTGTCCCACTGGGGCATCTATTAGCATCCATGCCCAGTTTTGGCTGCACATGGGCACGGGCAGCAGCCATAGCCTGCTTAGGCCACGATCACCAGTGGGCTCAGACCACCCCAGGGATGAAGGTCTGGGACACTTAACCAGACCAGCCCAAGTACTAATAGGGATGGTGATCTGAAATGAGTGTAGTAAGAAGATAATTGAGCACCCCAGGATTTTGTGGGTGTATCCCACCAAATCTTTTCATAAATTTCCCCAGGAATTGTGACCAAAAAGGATCCTGAAGAATCTCTGCCTAGACGAAGTGAACTTAATACAAGGAGCAAGTAGATTTGACAAGTATGTGGGGAGGATAGAGTGGAGCTGGTGCCCCAGCCTTACTGGCTGCTTGGCCTCCAGGGAATTGTCTTTAATCAGCAAGAGCTGCTGCAGTAAGTTAAGCTCTTCCTCCCTGCCTCAGGAGCAGTGTGAAGCCAATGCCGACTGAGTACAAAAAGGCAGCCCATTGTCTGAGTGTGGGTTAAAGGGGCAGGGGAGTTCATGCTCCAGAGCTCCCCTTGGGATCAGCTGGAGGCTGGGCCCCTGCTGAGGCCTCCTCCTTGCCTAGCTTTCCTCCCCTGCTCTATCCTGCATGCTTTTAGCTCCCCCCTTCCTGAGAGCACGCCCTCAGTAGACTGTTTGCACAGGAATCCCCATCTCAAGCTCTGCTTCTAGGGTGACCCTAAACAGTCACCACTAAACAGGCTTCTAAAAGACTTATTAATTACAGACAACTTGCTATCTCGGGTGACATTTAAATTGTACTTCCTTAAAAAGATGTGCGTCACCAATTAAAATTTGTGTATTTGGGTCATTTTTCTCCAGTTGTCAAGTTTTTCCAGCTCATGCTTTGG
Organism: Catagonus wagneri; assembly: GCA_004024745.2. NCBI lineage: Eukaryota > Metazoa > Chordata > Mammalia > Artiodactyla > Tayassuidae > Catagonus > Catagonus wagneri. Next base: position 28,683,605 of record PVHT021183693.1, on the reverse strand, counting down.
GATAAACAAACTTTTCAAGGTAATTCATTCACAAAAGAAAAAAAAATGGTGAGAGATTTTGTGTTCAATGGCTTGAAAAATACTGCATTGTATATTCTTCTCTTGGAGATTCGCTGTACACGGGAGCTGTGAAAGACTGTGAGGTAGCAGTGCCCAGTGGTTAAATGGCCATGGCAGATTTGTGTTCAAATCCTAACTCAGCCCCTACTCATTAGTGAGGATCATTACTTAACTTTTCTGATTCCAAATTTCTTACACGTAAAATTGGTTAGCACACAATTCATAATTGCAGTGCCAGAATTAAATGACCGAATGCATAAAAAGGCACTTAGCACAGTGCCAGGGACAAAGTAATCTTCTATCAAACATAACAAGTACATAAATAAAAATAAGTGCCTTGCATTGCAGGGGCGAGAGAGAGGACTGTTTAATATCCTTTGACCATAGAAACCATTTTACATAAGACCCAGAGAAAAATCATGAGTTGCACTTTACAAAATGCTGATCCAGTGAAATTGAGCCACGCTTACTTACCACAAAGTGGAGACTATTATCTGAAGAATTTGAACTGGGTAAATGGTTAAGCAAGATAACTTCAGCCAAATATCCCTATTGACAGTTCAGAGATCTGTTGTTTTTAAAGGAGTCATTATTTTAATTCTAAGAAAATTAGCATCTGCCTTGCTAGTATTTCCCAAATCAACATCAGTTTTCCACCGTGGGTACATGATATTCTAGGGAAAATATATTTGACAATTGTTTTAATAACATGTTATGTGTTGACTTGAAAAACTATAGTCCTCCTGCATCTCAGGTCTGGGTGATCCTACTTTTGCAGCGTCCCCTGAACTCCTGAGAGAATATCCAGAGGGCAGCAAGTGGCTGAAGCGTAAGAGGCTCCACTCTTAGAAGTAAAGATTTGGCCCAAGATTCAATATCAGGAAAAGCAGTAGCCAGAGCCTAAACATCCAGGCCAAGGTGCTTGTGCTTTGTTTAGCAGAGAAAGGAGGCTTCATACAGAATATTTTTACAGAATTAAGACAATAAAATATTTAGAAGAATAATGAGTAATTTTCAGAAAAGGAGATTCAGTAGATATAGTATTACTTTCCTAGGTGCTGCCTTAACAAAACATCTCAGATTGGGCGGCTTAGCAGAAATTTATATATATATATATATGTAAATTCATATTCTCAAAGTTCTGAAGGCTAGACATCTAAGATGTTAACAGGCTTAGTTTCTCCCATGGCTTCTTGGCTTGCACACAGTCTGCTTCTCACTGTGTCTTCACGTGGCTTTTTCCCTGCATGCCCATCCCTGCTGTCCCTTCCTTTTCTTAAAAGGATGCCGGTAGTATTGGATTGGGGCTCCATTCTTATTACTGTCAATTCACTTTAATTACCTCCTTATAGTTTCCATCTCCAAAAAAGTCACTTCCTAAGGTACTGGAGATTAGTTTTCAATATATGATTGGGGGGATATAATTCAGTCTATAACAGGTATAATCTACATCCAACGTAATTTTTGAAATGCCCAAAACTCTGTCTCCTGAAAAATATTTATTAGCCTTGAATTCAGGCAGTAAAAGAGTTGCATCTATGAACATTGACTTCTGTGCTGTGTGGCAGGGCATGGTTTCCCTCTTGCACTCCTAGGAAAATGCTGTCCGTATTTGGAACAGTCATTCTAAAATCATCTATTCATTTAGGAGAGAGTAGACCTCCTCTCTCATCCAGCCTTCCTCCAAAGCCTACATGGATCAGATTTATGCATTTCTATGTGGAGGAAGAGCCAATCTAGAGTCTGGAAATCAGAATTTTAGTCGTGGTTTTAACTCCATCTATTTGGATAAATTTTAGGAAAATTACCTCGCTTCTATAGGGCAAGGCAAACTCACCCTGCAGCATGCACTCGGGAAAGAGGCTCCCTTTCAGCCTTTTTTACTTAGGTTCAAAATATGGCAAAGATTATTGACATAGTATTGTTTTTATGCAGTTCTTTTGATACCACATCTAACATTTGGATGGCATGCAAATTAGCAAACAGATTACTATGGCAAGAATCCAGGCTTACAAGACATGGAAGTAACCTAAATGTCCATCAACAGAAAAAGAATGTGGTGTATTTATGATGCAATGGAATACTACTAAGCCATAAAAATGAATGAAATAATGCTTTTTGTATCAACATGGATGAACCTAAAGATTATCATATTAAATGAAGTCAGACAGAGAAATACAAATATCATGTGATATCACTTATATGTAGAATCTAAAAAAATGATACAAATGAACTTATTTACAAAACAGAAATAGATTCACAGATAAACTTACAGTTACTTGGGGAGGGGGTTCTACATTTAGTTTTCTTGAGGAAATGCCATGCTATTTTCCATAGTGGTTGTACCAATTTACATTCCCATCAACAGTAGGAGGGTTCCTTTTTATCTACACTCTCTATAGCATTTATTGTTTGTAAACTTTTTGATGATGGCCATTCTGACTCATGTGAGGTGATACCTTCTGGTAGTTTTGATTTGCATTTCTCTAGTAATTTGTGGTGTTGAGGTTCATGTGCTTTTTGGCCATCTGTCTGTCTTCTTTGGAGAAATGTCTATTTAGATCTTCTGATCGTTTTTTGATTGTGTTTTTTTTTTATATAAAGCTGTGTGAGATGTTTGTATACTTTAGAGATTAATCCCTTGTCAGTTGCTTCATTTGCAAAGATTCTCTCCCATTATTGGGTTGTCTTTTCATTTTGTTTATGATTTCCTTTGCTGTGCAGAAATTTTTAGGTTTAATTAGGCCCCATTTCTTTGTTTTTGTTTTTATTTTCATTATTCTAGGAGGTAAATCAAAAAAGATATTGCTGGAGCTCCCGCTGTGGCACAAGGGGATCCGCAGCGTCTTGCTGCTTTGATCCCCAGCCCTGCGCAGTCGATTAAGGATCCAGTGTTGCTGCAGTTACAGCTTAGATCTGATCCCTGGCCAAGCAACTCCATAGGCCGTGGGATGGCCAAAAGATAAAAAAGATATTTCTTCGGCTTATGTCTAAGAGTGTTCTGCCTATGTTTTCCTCTAGGAGTTGTATAGTATCTGGCCTTACATTTAGGGCTTTAATCCATTTCGAGTTCACTTCTGTGTGTGGTGTAAGAGAATGCTTTAATTTCACTCTTTTATGTGTAGCTGTCCAGTTTTCCCAGCACCACTTATTTTTTTTTTTTGCTTACCTTTTTTTTATTTTAAATAGTTTTATTATATAGTGGGTGATAGCATAAAAGAGACTTCCAAGGTTTTACAAAGAAAAATATGAGGATGTACATGAGTTTCTTATTTTACTCTCAGATTAACTAGATGTTATTGGGTTTTATAATCATGGTCTATTTGAAATGTAATGAAGTATCTTCTTCAGTAATACTTTTATCTGCTGCTTTTATCAAACAAAATATCCCAAGGATGTTAAGGTCAATTTATATATATTTTTTTCTTAATGAATTTTATTACAATTATAGGTGTACAAAAATCATCACAAGTCAATTTGATAGTATTTGCATCCCAAACCTTCAGTGCATCCCCAACCCCACAGATTGTCTTATTTGAAAAACCAAAGGTTTTCCAAAGTCTGTGAGTCATTGTCTGTTCTGCAAAGAGGTTCATTGTGTCTTTTTAGTTTCCACATGTAAGCGGTAGCATTGGGTGTTGCTGTCTAATTGTCTGACTGGTTTCACTTCGCATGATAATTTCTAGGTCCATCCATGTTGCCATAAATGTTGTTATTTCGTTCCTTTTAATGGCTGAATAATATTCCATTGTGTATATGTACCATATCTTCCCTATCCACTCCTCTGTCGATGGGCATTCAGGTTGTTTCCATTACCTAGCTATTGCATAGAGTGCTGCAATGAACACTGGAGTACAGGTGTCTTTTCGAGTCATGGTTTCCTCTGGATAGATGCCCAGGAGTGGGATTCCCAGCACCACTTATTGAAGAGACTTTCTTTTCTCCATTGTGTATTCTTGCCTCCTTTGTCACAGATTAGCTGACCATAGGTGTGTGGGTTTGTCTCTGGACTTTCTCTCCCATTCCAATGATCTGTGGTTCTGTTTGGGTGCCCGTACCATAATGTTTGATGACTGTAACTTTGTAGCATGGTCTGAAATCAGGGAGCCTGATTCCTCCATCTCTGTTTTTCTTTCTCAAGATTGCTCTGGCTATTCAGGGTCTTTTGTGTTCCCTTACAACTTTAAAAATGTTTTTGTTCTAGTTCTGTGAAAAATGCCATTGGTAATGTGATAGGGATCGCACTGGATCTGTAGACTGTTTTGGGTACCATAGTCGTATTGACGATACTGATTTTTCCAGTCCAGGAGCATATTATATCTTTCCATCTGTTTGTGTCATCTTTGATTTCCTTCATCAGCATCTTGTAGTTTTCAGAGTACATGTGTTTTGCCTCTTTAAGTAGGTTTATTCCTAGGTATTTTATTCTTTTTGGTGCAATGGTGAATGGAGTTGTTTCCTTAGGAGACTAACTCTGATCTTTTGTTGTTAGTGTATAGAAATGCAAGAGATTTCTATGTATTGATTTTGTATCCTACAATTTTACTGAATTCATTGATGAGCTCTAATAGTTTTCTGGTAGCAAATTTAGGATTCTCTTTCTTTCTTCTTTATTTATTTATTTATTTATTTTTCATATTAACAATGAATTTTATTTCAGTTATAGGTGTACAAAGATCATAAGTCAATACGATAGATTTTGTGTCCCAAACCCACAGTGCATCTCCCCACCCCCCAGATTGTCTTATTTGAAAAACCAAGGTTTTCCAAAATCTGTGAGTCATTGTCTGTTCTTCAAAGAAGTTCATTGTTTCTCTTTAGTTTCCACATGTAAGCGGTAGCATTGGGTGTTGCTGTCTAATTGTCTGACTGGTTCCACTTCGAATGATAATTTCTAGGTTCATCCATGTTGCTATAAATGTTATTCCGTTCCTTTTAATGGCTGAGTAATATTCCATTATGTGTATGTACCATATCTTCCCTATCCACTCCTCTGTCGGTGGGCATTTAG
>PVHT021183693.1:28654108-28677534 GCA_004024745.2 Catagonus wagneri | reverse complement strand
ATGGGTGGGGCTTTGTCTCTGGATGAGATTAGAGGCTGGCTGTGTGCCTGAGGGGTCTTTAGGCAGCCTGATTAGTGATGGGTGGGGCTGTGATCCCACCTGGATTAATGTTTGGCCTGGGGCTTCTCAGCGCTGATGGGAGGGACCAGATTTTCCCAGAAATGGCCCCCTCCAGAGAAATGCAGGCTAATGAATGTTCCCGAGAGCTTCACCTCCAGTTTCCTTCCCCCACAACAAGCCACAGTCACCCCTATTTTCCCAGGAGATCCTCCAAGAATTGCAGTAAGGTCCACCCGGATTCCTATGGAGACTGCTTTGCCCTGGGACCCAGTGCACGTGAAAGTCTGTGTGTGCCTTTCAAGGATGGGGTCTCTGTTTCCCCCAGTCCCGTGGAGCTCCTGCACACAAGCGTCACTGGCCTTCAATGCCAGATGCTCCGGGGGCTCTTTTTCCCTGTGCCCGATCCCCAGGCGTGGGGTTTTGACGTGGGGCGCAGAACTCTCAGTCCTGTAGCTAAGTCTCTGTGATGCAGTTACTTTCCAGTCTGTGGGGCTTCCCACCCGGGAGGTATGGGGTTGCTTCTGTCGCGTAATCGCCCCTCCTACCTCTTGATATGGTCTCCTCTTTGTCTTCTGGAGTAGAATATATTTTTTGGAAGTTTACGGTCCAGTTGGTTGAAGGCTGCTCAGCATTTGTTTGTAGTTTTGCTGTTTTTCGGGAGAGAAGTTGAGCTCCAGTCCTTCTATTCCGCCATCTTAATCCAATCCCCCATAAGTCATCTATTTAGGATTTTCTATGTAGAGTATTATGTCATTTGCAAAAGTAAGTTTTACTTCTTTTCTAATTTGGATTCCTTTTATTTTTTTTTTCCTATGATTTCTGTGGCTATGACTTGAAAACGATGTTGAAAAAAAGTGGCGGGGGTAGAAGTTCCCACTGTAGCTCAGTGGGAACAAACCTGCCTAGAATCCATGAGGATGAGGGTTTGATCCCTGGCCCTGCTCAGTGGATTAAGGATCTGGCGTTGCCGTGAGTATGGTGTAGGTCATGCTGTGAGCAGTGGTGTAGGTCGTAGATGTGGTTCAGATCCCGGGTTGCTGTGGCTGTGGTGTGGACTAGCAGCTGTAGCTCCAGTTCAGCTCCTATCCTGGGAACTTCCTTATGCTGCAGGTGTGGCCCTAAAAAGCAAAAAAATAAAGTGGTGAAGGTAGATATTTTTGTCTTGTTCCTGGTCTTAACAGAAATCCTTTCCACTCGTCACTATTGAGAATGATGTTAGCTATGGGTTTGTCATAGTTTCTCTTTCTGCCCACTTCCTAGAGAGATTTTATCATAAATGGGTGTTGAATTTTTTTTTTTTTTTTTTGCTTTTTTAGGGCCCACCTCTGACATATGGAGGTTCCCAGCGGTGCAAGCTCTGAGCCACATTTGTGACCTACACCACAGCTCACGGGAACTCCAGATTCTTAACCTACTGAGCAAGGCCAAGGATTGAACTGGAAATGTCATGGTTCCTAGTCAGATTCATTTCCACTGTGCCACGATGGGAACTCCCTGGGTGTTGAATTTTTCAAAGGTTTTTTTCTGCATCTTTTGAGATGAATATATGGGGTTTTTTTTAAGTTGTTTGAAAAGATTAATATAGTTTGGCAAATAATTACTAAGTTCAATGGTATCATGAAGAAAAGCAACCATGTTAGTATATAATATACTGTGACAAAGAATAGAATAAATATTTTAGATCTAGAGAGAACTGTAGAAATGATCTAGTACCAACTCCTAATTTTGAAGTTTAGAAAAGCAAAGAAAAGGTAAGACTATCCCAGACTTTCTTGAAGAAGGTTGAGAGGACTTTTTTTAGAAGGTAGTATGGTATGAACATGCAGTACGCTAAGAGATCTATGAACAAAACTGAGAATTCACAAAAGGTCTATGCATATATCCATATCCATATCTATCTATCGATCGATTGATCGATCATCAGTCTATCTATGGATCTTTGTGTGTGTGTATACACAACACTCAATATGTGACAGAGTTGGTATTTGAGATGCACAGGAAAAGGGTGGATTTATCACTAAAAGATCCTTGGAGAGCTGGCTATCCATATGGAAGAGACTGGAATATCCTACTTCACTCCACTCCAAAAATAATAATATAGTAATAATAATAATTCCAGATAGCCTGAAAGCATAAATGTTAAGATCTAAATAAATGGAGTCATATTCATGACTTGGAGTAGGAAAGATTTTTTTTAAACAGAATATAAAGCACAAAATGTAAGGAATAGATTAATAAATTTGACTACATAAAAATTCAGAATATCCACTTATCAAAATAAATCATTTAGAGCACAAAGAAATTACACAGAAATACCAGAAGATAATTGAAACATATATAAACAACAAAGGACATGAATCAAGAATCCATGAAGATTTTTCATAAATGAATAAGAATAAAACAATCTAATAGAAAAAGAACGTTAAAAATTTGAGGAATTCCCTAGTGGGAATTAGTAGTTAGGGATTTGGCATTGTCACCGCTGTGACTCAGGTTCACTCCCTGGCCTGGGAACTTCCACATGCTGTGGGTATGGCCAAAAAAATTTTGAATATGGGACCCTAATGAACAATAACATATCCAGAGATACTCAGTTTCATTATAAGGAATTGCAAATTAAAGCCGCAATAGCTTCCCACTATTCAACAAACAGACTTGTAAAAAAAAAAAAAAAATCGCCTGCCATGCCAGGTGTTGGTGAGTATGCAGTAGTATAGGAACTCTTTTATTGCAGGTGGGGTTAACAGCTGGAACTAGCATTTGGAAACTTCACCTAGTAAAGCGACATGAATATAACCTATGATCCAAGTAAATGGACATGCTCATGAGGGCATGTACCCGTATAAGGTTGCTCATGGCAACACTAACTAGCTGGAAACTGAGAAACTACCCAAAAGTCATTTAACAGTTGAGTGGATAATTTAATGGCATATTCATACAATGGAATATTTAAAAGCAATGAGAATTTTAACAGACCACAGCTTCATATGTCACCATGAATGAATCTTAAAATTTTTAAGATTGAGGAGTTCCCATCGTGGCATAGCGGAAATGAATCAGACTAGGAACCATGAGGTTGCAGGTTGAATCCCTGGCCTCACTCAGTGGGTTAAGGATTCAGCATTGCCAGCAGCTGTGGTATAGGTCACAGATGCAGCCTGGATCTGGCATGGTGGTGACTGTGGCCTAGGCTGGCAGCTGTAGCTCCAGTTGGACCCCCTAGCCTGGGAAACTCCATATGTTGTGTGTGTGGCCCTAAAAAGCCAAATACACACACACACACACACACACACACACACACACACACACACACATAAGATTGAGGGAAAGAAGCAAGTCACACAGGAGCATTTACTATATGTTTCCATGTATACAGAATTCAGAGAGTAAAACTGTTTATTTTTTTTTCCTTTTGGTACACTGCAGGTTTTATCTGCTAAGTGGAAATAATTTTTATTGCTGCTGTTTCAGTGGGAAGAAAGAGATTACACTTGTGGACATTTTAAATTTAAATATATATCAAAATGTGCCATTTGATATACAAAAGAATCTGAAAAGTCATAGATCTGTATGTATGTGTATAACTGTATCACTTGCTGTACACCCAAACTAACACAATATTATAAATCAACAATATTTCCATTAAAAAAAAAAAAAAAAAAACGGGTGCCGGAGTTCCCATCGTGGCTTAACAGAAATGAATCTGACTAGCATCCAAGAGGACAGAGGTTTGATCCTTGGCCTTGCTCACCAGGTCAAGGATCCAGCACTGCTGTGAGCTGTGGCCCAGGGCACATATGCAGCTCAGATACAGTATTGCTGTGGCTGTGGTGTAGGTCGGCAGCTACAGCCCGGATTAGACTCCCAGTCTGGGAACCTCCATATGCTGGGGGTGAGGCCCTAAAAAGATGAAAAAAAATGAAGAAAAAGGAAAAAAAGATGCCATTGGGTGACATTTTAGGAGAGCAGGTGAAGTGCTAAGTAACCCACTGGATAAGGTTTTTCAGCTTAAGTTCTGTCCTTTTTTCTTTGAGCTCAAAACTGCCTAACCTTGAGTGAGCTATTGAACTTTTTTTTTTTTCAGAGTAAAACTGTGTTTTTTAAAGCAAGAAACTAAGGATTGCTAAAGTCACAATAGCTCTTTTCTCTGGGAGCGATGAGAACACACAGGGAATATCCAAGTTCCTAGACAAGGTAACAGAACTTTAGAGAAAAATGCTTAATACCCAGAAGACTTACTTATATGAGGAGTAATCTCTCATACCTTTCCCAAAGTATCTGCACAATAGAAGAGACAACCTTTTCTGGGAGAACTACTAAGGCTGGGAATCCATCCAACTACTAAAACTGCTGATCAAATCCAAACAGAAACTATTTGAAGTTAAAATGTAATATTAAATGGAATTGTAAACTAAAGCTATTTGAGGGAAAATGAACATGAGAAAAATTATTAATAACAAGTTCCTATCTTTACTAACACCATGCCACAACGTTGCTATCTCTGTCTAATCACTGAGCCAAAGCTATGGCATGGTCTTTGTTTTTTCCTTTCCTTTGTTCTCCTTTTTTCCTTTAGTCAACTTATAAGATTATATTCAGTAAGTTTGAAAAGGATCTTTCTTTAAAAAAATTATTGGAGTATAGTTGACTTGCAATGTTGAGGTAGGTGTACAGCAAAGTTAATCAGTTACACACACACACACACACACACACACACACACACATATATCCATTCCTTTTCAACTTTTTTTTTTCCTTATGGGTCATTACAGAGTATTGAGCAGATTTTCCTTTTGCTATATAGTAAGTCCTTGTTACTCATATATTCCATTTATATTAGTGTGTATGTTTAAATCCCAGCTTCCCATTTTATGAATCCCTATATTTCCCCTTTGGTAACTATAAGTTTGGTTTTGAAGTCTTTTGAGTCTGTTTCTGCTTTGTGAACATGTTCCCCTATATTATTCTTTATTAGATTCTACATATTAGTGATCTCATAAGATATTTGTATCTCTCTAACTTACTTCACTCAATATGATAATCTCTAGGTCCATCCATATTGCTGCAAATGGCATTATTTCATTCTTTTTGTGTATGAGTAATACTCCATTATATGTATGTACCACATCTTCTTCATCCTGTCCTCTGTTGATGGACACTTAAGTTGCTTTGATGAACTGGCTATTGTAAATAGCGCTACAATAAACTTGGGATGCTTGTATCTTTCCGAATTACATTTCTCTCTGCATATATGCCTAGGAGTAGGATTGCAGAGTCATAGTATTCCATATTTAGTTATATATTTAGTTTCCTTGAGGAGCCTCCATACTGTTTTCCATAGTGGCTGCACCAATTTACATTCCCACGAATGGTGTGGGAGAATTCTCTTTTCTCCACACCCTCTCCAGCATTTACTGTTTGTAGACTTTTTGATGATGGCCATTCTGACTCATGTGAGATGATACCTCATTGTAGTTTTGAGTCGCATTTCTCAAATTTGGTGAGCAAATTTTCGTGTGCTTTTTGGCCATCTGTCTGTCTTCTTTGGAGAAATGTCTGTTTAGATCTTCTGACCATTTTTTTGATTGTGTTGTTTGTTTGGTTTTTTTTTTAGATATAAAGCTGTGTGAGATGTTTGTATATTTTAAAGATTAATTCCTTGGTGGTTGTTTCATTTGCAAAGATTTTCCTTCATTATGTGGGTTGCCTTTTCATTTTGTTTAGGATTTCCTTTGCTGTGCAGAAGTTTTTAGTTTAATTAAGTCCCATTTCTTTGTTTTTGTTTTTATTTTCATTACTCTAGGAGGTGGGTCAAACAAGATACTGTTGCAATTTTGGTCAGAGAGTGTTCCGCCTACGTTTTCCTCTAGGAGTTGTATAGTATCTGGCCTTACACTTAGGGCTTTAATCCATTTTGAGTTCACTTCTCTGTGTGGTGTAAGAGAATGCTCTAATTTCATTCCTTTACATGTAGCTGTCCAGTTTTCCCAGCACCACTTATTGAAGAGACTTTCTTTTCTCCATTGTGTATTCTTGCCTCCTTTGTCATAGATTAGTTGACCATAGGTGTGTGGGTTTGTCTCTGGGCTTTCTCTCCCATTCCAATGATCTATGGTTCTGTCTGGGTGCCAGTACCATATGTTTGATGACTGTAGCTTTGTAGCATGGTCTGAAGTCAAGGAGCCTGATCCCTCCAACTCTGTTTTTCTTTCTCAAGATTGCTTTGGCTATTCAGGGTCTTTTGTGTTCCCTTACAACTTTAAAAATGTTTTTGTTCTAGTTCTATGAAAAATGCCATTGGTAATGTGACAGGGATCGCACTGGATCTGTAGATTGTCTTGGGTACCATAGTCGTATTGACGATACTGATTTTTCCAGTCCAGGAGCATGTTATATCTTTCCATCTGTTTGTGTCATCTTTGATTTCCTTCATTAGCATCTTGTAGTTTTCAGAGTACATGTGTTTTGCCTCTTTAAGTAGGTTTATTCCTAGGTATTTTATTCTTTTTGGTGCAATGGTGAATGGAGTTGTTTCCTTAGGAGACTAACTCTGATCTTTTGTTGTTAGTGTATAGAAATGCAAGAGATTTCTATGTATTAATTTTGTATCCTACAGTTTTATTTTTTTGTCTGTTTATGGCCACACCCACAGCATATGGAGGTTCCCAGGCCAGGGGTCTAATCAGAGCTGTACCCACCAGCCTACGCCACAGCCACAGCAATGCGGGATCTGAGCCGCATCTGCAACTTACACCACAGCTCATGGCAACGCTGAATCCTTGGCCCACTGAGTGAGGCCAGGGGTCGAACCCACAACCTCATGGTTCCTAGTCGGATTTGTTTCCGCTGTGCCAGAACAGGAACTCCTGTATCCTACAATTTTCCTGAATTCATTCATGAGTTCTAATAGTTTTCTGGTAGAATCTTTAGGATTTTTAGCTTTTCACTATTGAGAAAAGCTGTGGCTTTACCATATATGGCCTTATTATGCTGAGGCTGGTTCCCTCTATGCCTACTTTCTGGAGATTTTTTTACGAGAAACAGGTGTTGAATTTTGTCAAAAGCTTTTTCTGCATCTATTGAGATGACCATATAGTTTTTATTCTTCATTTTGTTAATGTGGTGTATCACATTGATTGATTTCCAGATATTGAAGATTTCTTGCATCTCTGGGATAAATCCCGCTTGATAATGGTACATGAGCCTTTTAATGTATTGTTGGGTTCGATTTGCTGATAACTTTTTGAGAATTTTTGTGTCTACGTCCATCAATGATGTTAGTCTGTATTTTTCTTTTTTGTGTGGTGTCTTTGTCTGGTTTTGCTATCAGGTTGACAGTGGCCTCATAGTAGGAGCCTGGTATTGTTCCTTCCTCTGCAATTTTTGGGAAGAGTTTCAGAAGAGGTTTTAACTCTTCTCTAAATGTTTGATAGAATTTGCCTGTGAAGCCTTCCGGTCCTGGACTTTTGTTTTTTTAATGTTTTTGAATCATAATTTCAATTTCAGTACTTGTGATTAATCTATTCATATTTTCTGGGTTTTTTCCTGGCTTATTCTTGGATGGTTGTACCTTTGTAATACTTTGTCCATTTCTTCTATGTGTTGCACTTTACTGGCATTTAGTTGCTTGTAATAGTCTCTTATGATCCTTTGTGTTTCTGTGATCTCAGCTGTAATTTCTTTTTCATTTCTAATTTTATTGATTTGGACCCCCTCTCTTTTTTTCTAATGAGTCTGGCTAATGGTTTATTAATTTTGTTTCTCTTTTCGAAGAACCAGCTTTATGTTTCATTGATCTTTACTATTGTTTGTCGCTATCTTATGTATTTCTGCTCTGATCTTTATGATATCTTTCCTTCTACTAACTTTAGGTTTTGTCCGTTCTTCTTTCCCTAATTACTTTAGGTGTAAGGTTAGGTTGTTTGGGATTTTTCTTGTTTTCTGAGGTGAGATTGTATTGCTATAAACTTCCCTCCTAGAAATGTTTTGTTGTGTCCCTTGGGTTTTAGATCATCGTATTTTCATTGTCATTTGTCTCTAGGTATCTTTTAATTTCCTCTTTGATGTCTTCAGCGATCCATTAGTTGTTTAGTACCATATTGTTTAGTCTCCACGTGTTTGTGTTTTTTGCAGTTTTTTTTCTTGTGGTTGATTTATAGTCCCATGGTGTTGTAGTTGGAAAAAATGCTTGGTATGATTTTAATTTTCTTAAATTTACTGAGGCGTGATTTGTGGCCCAAGATGTGATCTATCCTGGAGAATATTCCCTGTGAACTTGAGAAGAATATATATTCTGCTACTTTGGGATGGAATGTTCTGTGGATATCAGTCAAGTCTGTCTGGTCAAATGTGTCATTTAAAGTCCGTGTTCCTTTGTTGATTTTGTTTGTTTGGATGATCTATCTATTGATATAAGTGAGGTGTTAAAGTCCCCTACTATTATTGTGTTATTGTTGACGTCTCCTTTTATGGTCATTAGTATTTGCCTTATATATTGTGGTGCTCCTGTGGAAAGGATCTTACTACCACCAGTAACAGTTGTCTTTGATCAGTGGAGAAACAAGCTGATTAGTTCAGTTATAAATACACTTTCCCATGAAAACAAATTTGTCCCATTGCTCATTTGGCAGGAATTGGTTTCATTTCATAAAACATATAGTTTTATGACATCTGATTTTTTTTCCAGGTTTATTGAGAAGTAATTGACATACTTTGCTGTATAAATTTAAGGTGTACATCATGGTGGTTAGGTTTATATATGCTGTTAAATGATTGCCATATAGATTTTGCTAATGTACTTCTTGTCATATAGATACAATGAAAAGAAAATAAGGGAAAAAAGAAAATGGGAAAAGAAATTCTCCTTGTGATAAGAACTCTTTGCATTTACTCTCTTAACAACTTTCCTATGTATCATACACCAGGGTTAGCTATAGTCATGATGTTGCACATTTCACTCCTAGTACTTACCTTATAATTGGAAGTTTATAACTTTTGACCACCTTCTCCCAGCTCCTTTTCTCCAGACCATTTGGAACTACAAATCTTATCTCATGCTTGATAAGTTTTTTTTTTAATTCCCCGTAAATGTGAGATCATAACAACAATTTTCTTTCTGTGTGACATCCAATTTTAATTGAAATAGAAATTTGTTAAAGTAGACTGATCAGTTCTCAATGTGGATAAAATATAGACCTTTTACGTTGCTTTTAAAAGAAACTGGCATTCATATATTCATAAGTGAAACAAAATGTTATAATAACTTGGCATGTTTTAATCCTCGGTAGAGTTCTTGGTAGAGAATGTGACTTTCTTCCATTGAACGTGAAGGATGAATTGACCACTTCTATGTGCTTGAAGGTGAAAATATTGAATAACTGAACTGAGAAGGGACTTCAGGACCGAAAATTGAAGCAGGCAACTCCATAAAGTAGAATTGTGAAGTTTATTGTGGGTAATTTATGTACAAGCAGGACTGAGCTGAAGACAATCCAGAGGTGTTGGCAGCTTCAGAGCTGTATGCCTCTGAAAGGGGTACGGGAGAATTCAAAGGGGCCAATGCTAAAGGCAGAATCTGACTACCAAGTAAGAACCCCTCCCCCGTGGGTGTCTCATAACCACCAATTAACTGTATCAGCTAAAAACATTTTTTTTCCAGCTTTCATATCAGATAAAAGCAAGGGTAAACATTGACAGGGAAGCTATCTGGCCTGGGAGCATTCTTTGTGAGTAAGCTGAAGCTCAGTCATGCAAAGAGGCACAGGCAGGACTATGTGCTTGGGGTGAAACTGACAATGTGGAGTTGTCACCCATAAGTAAGGTGACTGCAGAAGGGTCTCTGCTTTAACCTATCTCTATTCTTGTTCCAAAATACCTGATGTTTGTCAAAGGTGTTTATCTGTTACACCTCAAAGGAAACTCAACAGTCAACTGCCCTACAAAGTTCTAGCCTAATTGCAAGAGGAGTTCCTGTGCAGAGGAAACCTAGATATGTCTTCTAGTTACCTTTGCTTCATTACCATGCTAAGCTCTCTGGTCAAAGCAGGGGCTTGTTTTACCTTGCTAGACACAGTAAGTCCCCTATGCAAGGGAGCCTCTGGGACTGCGATGCCCTAGCTGCTCATGAAAATCTCCACCCTTTCCCCCAGTCTCTGATGATGCACCTGCCTCTGACCCCTTAGAAGTCCCCCACTTTCCTCCCTTTGAAAAGAAGGTATCTTTAGAATATGAGCTCTCAGTTCTCCGTTCCTCAATCAGTGACTAAACTTTCTGCTCTCTTTTGCTGAACCGATCTTGTTCAACTGCCACGGGCTGCACCGAGCAAGAGTAGGACCCAGCTGGGATTTACCAGATCCCAGAGGGTCAGTAACAGAGTCAGGGTGGTTCAGCCACACAGTCTTTCCAGCCCATGCATTTTTCAGTAGTGGTATAGTCTCGAAATCACTATAAGAGATGAGTTTTTCCCATCCTTAGAGCTCTTTGACTACGATACCTAAAAACTGTCTGATTTTACAATCGATGTATTATGGGCAAGGATAATCTGGTAATCATATTCCAGCAGTACCTAAAATCAACAGAATTCTGGAGTTCCCGTCGTGGCTCAGTGGTTAACAAATCCAACTAAGAACCATGAGGTTGCAGGTTCGATCCCTGGCCTCGCTCAGAGGGTTAAGGATCCGGGGTTGCCGTGAGCTGTGGTGTAGGTCGCAGACGTGGCTCCGATCCTGCATTGCTGTAGCTGTGGCGAAGGCCAGCGGCTACAGCTCCTGTTAGACCCCTAGCCTGGGAACCTCCATATGCCGCAGGTGTGGCCCTAGATAAGGCAAAAAGACAAAAAAACAATTAAAAAATTAAAATAAAATCAACAGAATTCTTTTTCAAGGAACCCATTCATCTGTTATTAAAAGGGGATAACTGAAAAGTAATAGAAATCATATTCAGCTGTTACGGAAGTGTATTCCAGTTGCTTTCATTGAGAGATTAACTACAACTCAGTCTCTAGAGGACTCAGTCACAACCTTGCCATCCTGTTGTTATCTCTCCTATACTGAGAGTTCCTGCTACTTCACAAATAGGACTGCTAACCTCCTGAACTGCGTTATGGCTTTTGTAGGCCCCAGGTACTTTCCCGGGCCCCTTATTTTATAAAATATGTTATGTTTTATGACCATATTGGTAAAAAGACAATGATAAGCCAGGTTGGATTCTTTATTATTATTTTCTTTTCCTTCTGACTCTAAAAGAATTTAAAACGATTTCCCGGGCCCCTCAAAGTTGAATGGTTCTTAGGCACTGTACCTGTGGTACCTGGTGGCTAAGTCAGCCCTATGCAAAGCAGCTGAATCCTTGTAAGTGCCAGGCATTGTGTTAACTCAGTTAAATTCATTGTCTTATTTAACCTCCACACAACTCATGTGATGTAGATATTAGTGTTATTCCCACTTGACAGATGAGAAAACTGAAGCCTAAAGAAGTCCTAGGAACTAGAGAAGTAACCACAGGCCTCTCCTATTTACGAAGCCCATGGCCTTTATAGCTGCTCCAGATCAGCTTCCAGGAATTGAAAACTTGGTAGTTTATTAACCCAGAGAGTGACCTGTCTGGACAAAGAGCCCTGTTTCCTTCTGAGATCAGACTCCATGCCAACTGCTTCACCAGCTATAAAGACCTGCAATAACAAAACACAAACTGACTGCCAGTAATGCAGCTTTTGGCTATGATCCAAACACAGTCAGCCTGGCTTTTCTCACACCAGAAGTCTTCCTTGAGAAACAAAATCTAGAATTGCTGGATTTTTAAAAGAATTGTTAATATTGTACGAGTACATACTCAGGCTTTCTTAGTTAAACTCACTTTGGAAAACAAAGCCACGTCCAGTGTGTAGTCGGATTCCAGTCATCGCGCTGCCCATCCCCCATGGAAGTTCACTGCCTCATTTCTGGCTGGGTGCTTCTGGTCAAGTAGGGAAACTGATCCCTGTGCAGAGCTGAAGACCTACCTGGCAGGAAATGTCAGGGTATAGTCCAAGACAAAGAAAAAAGACATAATCCATCTGCTGCCATTACCCGAAGGAAATGCGACAGCAATCCATTTCAGTCAAGGGACGAGCAAAACAACTCAGCCACAGGTACATCTGACAGAATGATTAACCTCAGTCTCAGTCGGACATAGTGACCTCCATTAGGTAGATAATGGAGGTGCAAACAGATCGTGGGCCTTTATTTCCTGGCCAATTACACAGCCCCATTTTCCTCTGTGTTCAGTAGAAGTGACCTGAAAGCCTTTGAGACACCAGTCCACAAGGTGTATAGACATACCAGCCCTTCAACATCTATTCTACTCTCATATTTCTCTTTAGAGAAAATATCCTGCAGCCAAAGGCCGCTGTTTTACAGACCTGCAAAGACTGTTTAGCTGGACTCTCGAATGCAGAGGGAAAGCCTATTTCCTCACTGGCATTTGCAGTGGAATTTCCTCTTTCAGACAACAATGAATGTGGCCCATTATCTGAAAATGAGGCAGAACACATTGTGGGTGGGGCCCTTTTTTGTTCACATAGCTTTTATGAGTTTGAAAGTCAAACAGACTTATGATTTGGCTACTTTTAAGTTAAAATATTATTTTTTTGGTTAAAATTCTATCCACAGATGTCTGTGAACACAAGAAAGCCCTGGGGAAGGGTAGTTCCCCACAGGAGACCAAGTGTTCTTTCCTGGAGAAAGAGGAAAGTTTGTAAAACCTATTGAAACATAGGAAAAGCATTGGTGAATGTGACAAATTTTATAGACATTTACCACGTGTGCCAGCTTAATGCTGAGATCAACACCAAAGGCTCCTGCCCTCAGGCCTCTCACAGCCTGTCTGGCAGGCATTCAAGGCTTGGTTCTGCTTTCCCATGAGCCAGGCTAGCTCCAGACCCTCTTTCCCACACCTATATGCTTATAACCAGCTCAAAAACAAACTTCCCAGCCTGCGATTTTCCACCGGCTTTGCCTAGAACAGGCCCTTTTGTGGTATCTGGGACCTAGTGAGCTGTCTCCTGGGGTGCATTATGGAAATTCCTCACCACTTCCTTTCCATTATCAAACTTTCAGGCCTGCCCTCCTGTGCCAGGGCCTGCCAACCAGGCATATCTCCAGGAAGCCCTCTCGGTGTCCACACATGTGCACTCCCTTCCTGCACCACTGCCACTGCATGGAACTCATGCTGGGCCCTTTCTCTCTCTCTGTCTTTCTTTCCATCCTTTCATACAGCAATGTACTGCTTACTTACTAAGTGCTAAGGATGAGGGACACAAATGTTCAGCTCATAGAAATAACTTTGAGGGGAGCAGGCTTAGGTTAGAACCAGAATGTGAGAAGGAAATATCCTGAGTTTCAATGATGCTGTGGATTTCCAGGGCCAAGCACTGGGGAAATCTGCCCTGTGTCTAGACATAATGTTAGGTGAGCCGGTAATTTCCTTTGTTTCAAGTGGGTGTTTATCTTTTACTTTGGTCTCCTAGCATGCAATCTTTTTCTATATTAGGAGTTCCCCACTTTATGAACATCCCACTTCTCATCAGAGAAGCACTGGGAATCGAAGAAAATAGTATGGGCCTCTGACTATTCCGGGCCTCTGTAAGGGAGTCCAACCTATAATAAATATTAAATGCAATAAAGTATCATAGGTTCCTTGAAAACAAAGAGACAAA
Source organism: Catagonus wagneri (assembly GCA_004024745.2). Lineage (NCBI taxonomy): Eukaryota > Metazoa > Chordata > Mammalia > Artiodactyla > Tayassuidae > Catagonus > Catagonus wagneri. The sequence continues at coordinate 28,663,781 of PVHT021183693.1, read as the reverse complement.
ATACAATGCGGGAGGTGTGTATTCTATAAATATGAATAACAGAAAACTGTTACCCCATGAGTTTGCTTTTTTTTTGCTTTTTAGGGCCACACCCACAGCATATGGAGGTTCCCAGGCTAGGGGTCACATCAGAGTTGTAGCCACCAACCTACACACAGCCACAGCAACTCCAGATCCGAGCCATGTCTGCAACCTACACCACAGCTCATATCAACGCCGGATCCTTAATCTACTGAGCGAGGCCAGGGCTTGAACCTGCAGCCTCGTGGTTCCTAGTCGGATTCGTTTCCGCTGAGCCACGACAGGAACTCCCTCATGAGTTTACTCTGAATTCCCTTCTCCCATCAGGTGAACCTCCTGATCATGTCTATCATTCTCTCAGGGCTGGACTCACTGAACCTATCTGTCTTCTGTGCTTCAGGCTAACAGTAAAAAAACCTGGAGGAAGGGGAGGAAACCACTCTTATCTCACATCCTTGGGTGTATCCTAAATGCCTCACAACTCTTAGAACCCCACCTTTACAGAAGAGAAATTTGGGTCAGAGAAGTTAACTGGCCTGCCCGAGAGCACCCAGCTCCTAAGATCTTTTTCTGAAAGGCGTGACCAAACACGCCTCAACAGTCTCCAGGGCTACTCGATCTTTTCCTCTTCTCAAGACTATGGCCCTTCTGCTCTGAAATGGAGAGAGAAGACAGTGTCAGCCAGGGGAGCAGAGGCATGGCCAAGTTCAACATTCTGAAGGGATGACAGCATGGGGTTTAGGGCGGGAGCCTGCACACTGAGTGGGTGGGGAAGGCCAAGCACAGAACTACTTATGCATGTCCTGATGGTTTTATTTTCGTGCTCTTTCCACTTATACCTCTTTAAGTATACTTGACTTATAACAAGCACCACGTTTCTTTAAAACGAGTGTGAAGGGGCCACTTCTGGAGGCTGTGCTCAGGGACCGTCACTGTGCTTTCTGCTCCCTAATGCTCTCTCCTATCAGTTCCTCTCAACCTCTGCTCTTTGCAGAGGAGCTTGAAGTCCTGACATCACCCGCCACCGCTAACAAGGGCTACCTGGAGGGCTGAGCTGAACCCTAGCCCTCTATTTATAGTAGTTCCAAGAATTGGTCCAGGGGTGTGTTAGCCCCTGCCCTCATCTCCATCACACTCTGCTCTCAACCATCACCAAAAAAAGCAAATCTTACTGAATACACAGCATCTGATATGCAACTGCGGCTACAGCGAGGTGCTATAGCCATGCCCCCTCCCCCTGCTTTGCTGTTCTCACCAAATACCACAAGCCACTTTACAGAAAGCCTGCAGCCACCCCTAACATTTTCACATTTGCCAAGGCCTTTTCTTCCCTTTTGAGCTGTCAGTTGGTGGTGTTATCAGTTATTATTTCTGCTTAACAAGAAATCTCCTCTTTCATCCATCCACCTACTTACCCAGGGTTCACTGGTAGGAAAATTGCATTTCCCAGTTTGTCCAGGACGGTCCTAATTTATGTTTTTGGTCCCCGAATAGTTGTAACTGGTACCCTTTTTTACTGCCCAAAGTAACCCAGTTTGGGAGATAAATTATTTGGTCATCCTATACAGTGAGTACATAACACAGTCACTACGATAGATGCTAGTGATGCAGTGATACACAGAACAAGGTTTCTCCCTCCTGGGATCTTACAGATTCAAGAACCTGTCTCTAGGTTATACTAGGACCTCTGAGTGGGTGTTGAATTTAATGACTTACCCTAACCTTTCTTTCCCTTCTTGGGATCTCAGCCTCAATTAGTCATTCTCTGTGGCATTTTCTCACCCCCTGCCAAGTCTTTCTCCCTTAGTGTCCCACAAGAATACACATACCTTTTCAGAGCCCCATGTGGGTTTATATTACCTTTCAGTGTCTCTTGGGGACAGTCCTGTGTGGTCCCTCCATCACCCACCTGGCTGTGCTCCATTAATGTCTCCTGTGAACAATGCCATGTGCTTCTTCAGTGTCCATTTGGACTAGTGTTCTCCTTTTGTCTCATGGTTGCCACTTTGTACCTATCCATTGTCCCATGTGGATATTCCTGTGGGTCGTTCTAGTGTTGCATGTGGACCTGTGAGTTCCCCTTCAGTAATGCATATACTACCGTGGTCCCCACCTTGAAGGCTGCATGTCCTGGAGGGTTACAGAGTAGCAAGGGGTCCTTGGGTGCATGTGTGTGCAGAGAGAACGTTGTGGATGGTTAAAAGGGGCTCCTCTTATTTAAAAGATTCTGCCTCAGAACCACCTGGTAAATTTGTTTTTTAAAAGTATGATTCCTAGAAGTTTCTGCTGTGGCGCAGCAGTAACAAATATGACTGGTATCCATGAGGACATGGCTTGATCCTTAGCCTCTCTCAGTGGGTTAAACTGGTATGTTAACCAGTGGGCTGAAGGATCCAGCATTGCTGTGAGCTGTGGTGTAGGTCACAGATGTGGTTCGGACCTGGCGTTGATGTGGCTATGGCCAGCAGCTACAGCTCCGATTTGACCCGTAGCCTGGGAACTCCCAAATGTCTCCAATACAATCCTAAAAAGAACCCCCCCCCAGAAAAAGTTTTATTCCTAGACTTCATTCTAGATGTACTGAATCTGAACGACTAGAATTGAGTCCAGGAAATTTCATTATAAACATGTTTCATGGTGCTATAGTCTGAATGTTTGTGCTTTCCAAATTCATATGTAGAAGTCTAATACCCACTGTCATGGTATTAGGAAATGGGCCTTTGGGAGACAGGTCACGAAGTACTCATGAATGGAACTAGTTTAATAAAAGAGGCTCAAAAGAGCTCTCTCCTCAAGTGGGGTGGAGTCCCCATGGAGCCCCCTGTTAGGGCAATACTCAGCAGGGTCGTGGAGGCAGGGTCACCCCGCTATCCCAGACAGGCAGCACCACCAGCATTGGGAGCTTTGGGCACACTACACAGGCACAGAGCCCCCACAGGGGTGGAACCATCCACAGCCATGGAGTCAGAGCCACACACCCTGAGCCTTGGCAGCCCAGCCTCTGTCCCAGTGGATCCAGAAGCTACTGGATTTCAATTGGTATTTTAAAAGGATCTTGATGTGCAGTTTGGGTTGAGAACCACCAGTTTGGTCCCCCTCTCTTCTAGTCTCTCTCTTCTCTATACAGTATCTTTTCCTTTTCTTCTAACAAAATTCTGATTTTGTTCATTTATCTGTCTTTACTCTCCATGATCCATGCAGTTCCCTTCCTTAGAAGAAGCTAATCCCACTCTTGACTGTAGAAGTTATTTTTCATTGTTAATTAATACTTACTGTTATAAGAACTATCTTGGAGTCTTTGGGAAAGAACATGCGACCAAGATAATAACATATGACACACACACACACACAGGTCAACATAAAAAAAAAAATGCTCAACATCCTTAGTCGTTAGGGATATGCAAATAAAACCATAATGAGATACCACTTCACATCCACATGAATGGCCATAATTGTAAAAACTGGCAATATCAAGGGTAGGTGAGGATAGGGGGCTGTTGAAACTCTCATACATTGCTCATTAGAGTGAGAAATGCTGTAACCGCTTTGGAAAAATGCTGGTAGTTTCTTTAAAAAGTTAAACACATATCTTGTGACCAGGAATTACATTCTTAGGCATTTACCCAAAGAAAAGCTTTTGTGCAAAAGGACTTGTACAAAAATGTTCAAAGCAGCTTTATTCATAATTACCCAAAACTGAAAACAATCCTAATAGCCATCAATAGGAGAATGGATGAACAGTAAAAGGCAACTAATACATGCAAAACAGGATAAATCTTAAAACCATTATATTAAGGAAAAAAGCCAGAAAGTGGTTGATTTTGCTTTTTTGGGTTGTTTGTTTTGTTTTTTTTTTTGTTTGTTTGTTTGTTTTTTGCTTTTTAGGGCTGTACCTGCGGCATATGGAAGTTCCCAGGACAGGGTTCTAATTGGAGCTACAGCTGCTAGCTGGCACCACAGACACAGCAACGTGGGATCCATGCTGAGTCTGCAACCTACACCACAGCTCACAGCAATGCCAGGTCCTAAGCCCTTTGAGCAAGGTCAGGGATCAAACCCATATCCTCATGGATACAGGTCAGATTTGCTTCTGCTGCGCCACAATGGGAAGTCCCTGAGTCGCGAGGGTTTTTAACTGGAAAGGTACATAAAGTGACTTTCTGGAGCAGTGAAAATATTCCATTGTTTTGAATAGTGGCTACACAGATGTATACAAGTGTTTCAAAACTTACCTAACTGAACATTTGGATTTGTGTTTTAATTTTAGTATTATTTACACCATACACACAAATGTGCATGTCTGTGTCCCTGCACACACACACACACACACACACACACACACACACATTCTGTTCATTTTTGTTGGCTAAAACAAGCTAGACACAATAAGAATGCATACTGTATGGTTCAATTTATATAAAGTTCTAAGCTGAAAATTAATGTGTGGTGATAAATTTCAGACATAGTTGCTATGGGGTGGGAAAAGGATGAATGAAAATTTTCTGGGGCTATCATATTGGTTTATATCTTGGTTACACAATTTCATATGCTAGACTCATTGTCCTTTGTGTGTCAATTTGGCTGGACCACAGTGTCCAGATATTTGGTGAAACATTATTCTAGATGTTTCTGTCAAGATGTTTTTGGATGAATTTAACGTTTAAATTGATGGACTTTGAGTAAAGCAGACTGACCTCCACAATATGAGTGGGCCTCGTCCAATCAGTTGAAGTCCTTAATAGAACAAAGACTGACCTCCCTAAGCAAGAAGGAATTCTGCCAGCTGATAGCCTTTGACTCAGACTACAACAACAGGTCCTCCCTGGTTTTCCCGCCTGCCAGCCCACCCCCTGCAGATTTTGGACTTGCTAGCTTCCCTCCATAATTACATGAGCCAGTTCCCTAAAATAAATCTCTATATATATTTGTACTACTGGTCTGTTTCTCCAGAGAACCTTGACTAATACAGCACTTAACACTGAAAATCTGCACATCTTATTATGTTAATTTTACTATAACTGTAAAAAAAAAAAGAGATGAGGAAGGATTAAGAGTGAGAAGGGAAAGTATGCCTTTGTAATTTTCAGATAGGAAGAAGAAAGCATATAGCCTAATGAAAAAAATTGAAATTAGAAAGGAGTCATGACAGTTTAGGTACACAAAAAGGAAATCATTCAGCCACTGAGGATTTGGCTTCAGACACATGTCTGCACCACCAAAACTCGAACTGTCTTTGAACTGTACCAAAGATTCCTTTGGCCACATTCATAACAACACCTGCAAGCTAGAACCTTCTCGTCTCAAGGTCTCCCCCTGTAACTAGCAACCGTTTTGGATCCCAACCAGTTCTTAGTCAACAGGCACCCTTGCTTCCTGCCAGCTCCAATTGCAATTCTGGATAAACAGCTCTCATAACTAACTGTAAGTTTGAGGTTTTTGCCTTAACATTAGCTTAGTCTAGTGGAACAAAATACAAGTGCCTCTTTAATCTGTGTCTCCCAGGCAGCAGTCCTAACAAACCCCAAATAAACACCTTTTCATTTCAACCAGGTCTCTGTTTCTAAAATTTTGGTTAACAGACCCTGTTTTTTGATGCACCATTATACAAGTCTTAGTCCATTTGGGCTGCTATGCCAAACACTGGGTAGCTTACCCACAACAGAAACGTGTTGGTCAGGGTTCCGGAAGCTGAGAAACCCAAAATCAAGGGATCAGCATGGTCACATTTTCATGAGGACCCTCTTCCAGGTTCAGAGCCAGCAACTTCTCTCTGTGTCCTCACGTGGTGGAAGGGGCTAGGGAGTTCTGTGGGATCTCCTTCAGAAGAGCACTTAATGCCATTCATGAGAGCTCCACCCTCATAACCTAATCACCTCCTAAAGACTTTCTTCAAATGCCATCCTAATTGGGGGGGGGGCTAGGATTTCAACATACAAATTGATGAGGGACACAAATGTTCAGCTCATAGAAATAACTTTGAGCCACTGAAGCTGCTGGGCCTCAACACCCCCTGAAAGGAACTCAAGGTGGAGATCAGAAGTGAGACACTTTGTGCTCTGGGAAAACTGGCAGAACAGGTCTTCAGATAGGTATTTTCAGGACAAGATTTTGTGAGCCCAGTGCTTGCATCTCTTCATATCTGGAAAAGCACTAAACCCCTGCATGGTGATGTCTGCTCCTCATAACTAGCAGTAAACTTCATGAGACTAGCGGCTAACTTCTGTAAAATGTGTGCATTGTTGCATGTATCTCTCCCTTTACCAAAATCACATATATGCCGACATTTCCCCCTACCTCTTTGGAGTGGTACTTCAGAGCTAGCTGAAATGCTTCCTCCTGGACTGTAGTCTTTATTTTGCCCCAAATAAAACTTAACGGCCAACTTTTAAGTTGTGCATATTTTTAAATCAACAGTTTTCCCCTACTGAGGAATTCAATCCATGTTAAGTTTCCTCAGAAAACTAAAAAGTTACCATAGGATCCAACAAGCCCACTCCTAGGCATATATCAAGAGAAAAGTCTAATTCAAAAAGATAAATGCACCCCAATGTTCATTGCAGCACTATTTACAACAGCCAAGACATGGAAGCAACCTAAATGTCTATCGGCAGAGGAATGGAAAAAGAATATGTGGTACATATATACAATGGAATATTACTCAGCCATAAAAAGAATGAAATAATGTCATTTGTAGCAACATGGATAGACCTAGAGATTATCAACTATCATGATAATCATAGTTTGGTTATCATACTATTAAACAGTCTTTCACTGTTTGACCTATGAAGTTGGTCAAACAGTGAAAGACAAACATCATGTGATATGACTTATATGTGGAATCTTAAAAAAAAAAAAACAGTACAAATGAACTTATTTGCAGAACAGAAACAGACTCACAGACTTTGAAAAACTTATGGTTACCAAAGGGGACAGGTGGGGGTGGGAGGGATGGACTGGAGGTTTGGGATTGGCATATGCACACCTAGGTAAATGGAATAATTGGCCAACAGAGACCTGCTGTATAGCACAGAGAACTCTACCCGGTATTCTGATATAATCTATATGGGAAAAGAATCTGAAAGAGAATGGATGTGTGTACATGTGTAACTGAGTCATTTTTTTGTACAGCATAAATTATTGCAGCACTGTAAGTCAACAATACTTCAATAAAACTTTAAAAAATGAAAAAATAAAAATAAAAATGGAGAAACTATGGTTCAGGCATCCAAAATGGAACTGAGTGGCCACTGTGGGTGAGGTTTCAGACACCTTCTTGCATCACTGAGCGTATGAATTTTCTGAACTATATAAAACTCAGGGATACCACCAGCCTGTTTCGAAACAGCATCTGCTAGCAGCTGCACACCATCCCCCACCACCCCGCCTTCTGCCACCACAACTATGTAATCACTTGGACGATCAACCAATCTTTGCTTAACAAGTACACTTACTTCTTGCCAGCTCTAATCCTAATTCTAGACAAAGCATTTATGAAACCCTGTTTTATGTAACTTCATTTATGCAATATGGGTTTTTTGCCTGTATAAGCCCCGCTCTTCTTATTTTGTAGTCCAGTTGAACACAATTTTAGTGCTTACTTGGATTTGTGTTTCCAGGGCTGTGGTCCCAACAAACCCCAAATAAACTTTTTTTCTGCACACTCATTTCTCTGTTGTTGACATTCTTTACATATATATATATAGTTAATGACCTTTTCTGTTACTTCGTCCTTTTTATTTTTGAACTTATTTTTTCTTTTTTGGCCACCCTACAGCATATGGAGTTCTTAGGCCAGGGATCAGATCTAAGCTGCAGTTTTGACCTACACCACAGCTGCGGCAATGCCAGATCCTCAACCCCTGGTGCTGTGCCGGAGATCAAACCTATTTCCCAGCACTCTAGAGATGCTGCTGACCTCACTGATCCCGTTGTGCCACAGCAGGAACTTCCATTCTTGGTTAACACCCCTTAGTAAATCCTATCACTTGCTTGATAAGGAAACTAAAGCACCAAATTGTGAGCGACTTGGTCAAGGTCTAGTCTATGCTCAGCTGACCTTGACTCCAAAATTTAGATTGACTCTAGCTCAGCTTCATACATCTCTTGTGCTCCTTGAACTATCCAGGGCTTATCTTCTTATGGAAATGACAGTAGTCAAGATGACAAGACCAAATGTGCAATTATATAATTATTCAAGCCTTCTCATGTTAGATCTAAGATATCCCAGTGGCCAAGTTCCACAGCTAAGCCCAACATCCGTAAGACAGTGAAATATGTTCTCTACTGAGAGGACCTGCAAAGTACATGGGAAAAGGCGTGAATAGAGGTTGGAATAAAGAATTGGCAACAATAGTGAAATTGACATCAACCTACACCCTGTCTCTATTCCCCCAAAACAAAAATGTTAGCTAGTGGCTGGTAGTGGTTTAATAGTTTGTTTCATGACTATTAAAATCTTATCAGAAGAAGTGAAGTTTCAGAGTTACATGAAAGATTAATTTGATTACCTCGTATTACTTTATGTAAATGTCTAACATTAGTTTAACTATCTGTTAGGAAGTGAATAATTTACATCAGAGGGCTTCATCACAGAATAGTGGGTCACAACTCATGGGCTAAGTCCCCCCGGGGAATTTTTGAAAAAATTCCTGAGTCCTCCCACTGGAACTTGTGACTTAAAGGGTATGGGTTGGGGCCTAGGCATTGCTGTTTTTAAAAACCTTCCAGATGATTCCAACATGCAGCCAGGATTGAGAATCTTAGGCAGAGTGTGTACTAACTAGTTTAAATTATCCCCTAAGTCCTGTTACTCGATGACTTGACACCCACCGTGGCCTCTGGCATTCTCCTGAGAGAGCTTGCTCTCCAGGCATGGGGCTACCTCAGTCTGTCTTAGCCATGCCATCCGCACAGCATAGGCTCTTCTGTTTACCTAATAAAGGTCAGAGGTTGGTTCACTGGGAAAAGTCGTGACTTGTTAATAGTGAATGTTAGAAATGGCATCTTTTTGTTGGAATGAGTGATGTTTAAGGCTTGTAAATGGGCTAACATATTTTAAAAGCATTCACAAAGGAAGTGTAAGAATCTAGTGAAGCATCTAGGCCAGGGGTTAGTACTCTTGCTGTAAAGTTCCAGATAATAAATCTTTTAGGCTTTGGGGGGCAAAAAAAAAGCCAATCGAGTTAGAGCTGTACCATGGAGATATGTAGGGAGCCAAGCAGCAGGGGGAAGCTGCGAGGGCACCACATAGAGTCTCTGTCCCAGGTACTCAGTCTGACCATGTGTGTGATGTTCATTCCCATAGTGCCAAACAGCCCTCAGCAACACTTAAGCAAATGAGCAAAGCGACTTGGGTTTAAATCATTTTCAGGGGTCACAAAATGCTATTATCCTTTTGATTTCTTTTAAACCATTAAAAATTGTAAAAGTTGACAAAAATTAATTTTTACCTTACTTCAATTAAAATTATAAATCATTCTGGGGAGTTCCCGTCGTGGCGCAGTGGTTAACGAATCCGACTAGGAACCATGAGGTTGCGGGTTCGATCCCTGCCCTTGCTCAGTGGGTTAACGATCCGGCGTTGCCGTGAGCTGTGGTGTAGGTTGCAGACGCGGCTCGGATCCTGCGTTGCTGTGGCTGCGGCGCAGGCCAG
>PVHT021183693.1:28623120-28643090 GCA_004024745.2 Catagonus wagneri | reverse complement strand
GGTGACCAGTAAAGTCAGCTCTGTTATAGGGCAGTTTTGAAGAGCATGTATGTTTGTAGGAAAAGAAAAATCAGTGTAACTGTAACCATGCCTTTTACTTCTAAGTCTGCATAAGAGACTGGAATACTGTTGTATTTGGAGCTACCATGTCTTAAGCTTTATCTCTGCAATATAAACAGAGTGAGTCTATGTCTCCATACACAAGAAGTTCCCACAATTTGCTCACGTTATAAGTTGGCCTTGTTTTAAGACTGAACCATCTGCTTCTTTACTGATCTCAGTCATTTAATTGCCTATATATATTCTCAAGTTTTTTTTTTTGAATTCTATAAAAATGAAGACTTCAAATAAATCTGAACATCTCTCCACTTGCACACATTTTTCCTGATTGGATGTTTACATAAGTGTACACTTCTCTATAGACATTCAGAGGAATCTATTGAGAGTATCAGAAAGGAGAATGAACAGATATTGTGCAAATACTATGTTTCAGAAACTTTCAAAGTATTGCCCTATTTCATCCTCATAGAAATCCTATAAAGTAAATATAACTACCCCATTTTATAGATGAACAAACTAAGATTCAGAGAAGTCAGGTGGTTTGTCCAAGATTACAAAGCTAGTAAAAGGTAAAGCCCAGTTTTGAACCCAGGCATTAAATAGATGCTCAATAAATTGTAGCCACTGTAACTGGTATTAAGAAGTCTCTTGAAGTTGTCACCCTCATCAGGAATTTTTGCAAGCAAAAATGAGTCTGAATCTCTTCGGGTGACTGCATAGGGTTCGGAAAAGCATATTTAACATGAGTTTTTCCTAAATCACATCACAGTTTCCACTTTGGCTAGTGAAAATGTACAGAAAATACAGTGGGCAAGGATTAGGGGAGGGTATGTGTTGAGATGCGCTGAGTGATGCTGAATCGGATCCTCATGATTATGCCTGTAGACCAGCAAGCACAGACAAGAAATTTTATGGGCTGAACCTCTAAAGTCGATATCTGCCTGAGAAAGTTTTATAACAAGGGGCTGCCTATTCCTGTGGCATCATAGATGGGAAAGAAAAAAGAGAAGTAGGGCCTTATCCACCAGTATCCATAAATGATCCTTTATGCTATTTGTGATTTGAGGAAAATGATTGTCATGAACTAATGTCTGGGCAGCAAAGAAGGTCACTGCTACACACCTTGAAGTCTCTGAGCCAGCCAGCAAAGGGGTCCTTCTACTGAGCTCAAGCCCTGCCAAGGACTGGCTGGTCCTAGCCTAGACAACCAAAGTATTTGCAACGGTGCCAAGGGCAGTTGAGTGGAAGCCACTTCTCAGAATCAAGGGCCTTTAGAACAGAAGAGCAGTGCAATAGTTGCCTCTGCTTCTAGAGGTGTGCAAATAAAAATAGCACCTGCCCCCAATGGTCAGATGTGGTTAGCAAGAGAACATCCCCAGCCTGAGGTGTGCTGGAGGAAATTCTACTTCAAAGTGTGAAAGGATGTGGAAAGGAAAGAGGGAGCGAGACACGGCATATTAATCATCATTAGTCATTCTTGGAATAACCGTAGTGCTCCTCACCTGGGTATCAGTCGCCCATGCTGGCTAAGATCTAGAGAGGAAACCATCAAATATGAAACAGGCGGAAATGGGGTGTAGAGTGGCTGGGGCTTTGTACTGTTCAGAAATCAGTATATAAGTGGAAAAATACCTAGGAGGAACACATGATCTCTAGAAGGCAGGATTATGGATACCTTTTTTCCTTTTTATTTTTCTGTATTTTACCAATTTTCTACAGTGAACACTGTAAAAATTGCTATCCATATAATTTTCATACAGCTCTAAAGGATAAGTTAAGACATTGTTACATAGTTTTAAGAGAAACAACCATGTACAAAATTGACCACACACAGTCTGATCTCAACCTTGTAAACAAGAGAGATCATCCAAAGATAAATTAGGGGTGGAAACAGGGTAGATTTGTGTGTGTGTGTGTTTTGGGGGGTATTTTACCTTTAGAAAAGTATTCTATAATTTTGTATATTTTCCAGGCTGCCTGTGTAACCTCAGTATGTCTAGGCTTCATTGTATCTGGGGTAATAGTGGAGTCTCACTAGCTTTTTAGACTTCCTCCAATGTGTACTTAGGACCTTACTCTGTTTTCAGAGTTCTCCCTCCCACCTCCTAAAAGTGTTTCTGAAAATCTGCAGACGGTATCCAGAGACCACCTGGGCTGGCCCCTGCTCACTTCCACCTTCTCAAACCCCAATTCCCAGGGGCTGCCAGCTACCCGGACCATCAGATCCCAGCACCTGGCAAGTATGCCTTGTCCCGCCTCTGGCCCGGCCTCCCAGGTCTTTGCCCCTCTCAGGTTAAGACAGTTGCCAACCCCTGTGAAGAAAAGTTGCTCCCTCCTTTCTGCATCATGCACAGTGTTTTGTTCCAAAAAGCTAGAAAAGTGTGTAGGCCGGTTTATTCAGTTTCAGCAAGTCGATGCCTGGCCAAAAGGCACACCCAATCCTGGCTGGGCTGGGGTGATGTTTAATAAAGCTGTTCTTCCTGGAACTGCCTCCAGGCCTTGCAGCCAAATCGAGCTCTTCTTCTCTGCTTCTGCCCCAGTTTTTTAGACATTCTTTTATTTCTAAATTGAGTTCCTTCCTTAGAAAAGCTTTTCAGCTCCTGCATAAATTGCAGATGAAAATTAATGTCTTGGGGGTGGGTAGGGACAAAGAAATGGTGTCAAGTGGCCCCTGCTGTCACCCCCACTCTATCTACTAGGAGAATGTTTTACTCTTGTAATTTTAAAAAGGAGGAAAATAAACATTGACTTGAAAGTAAATGAATGTTCTGTGCCAGAGTGTGGTGAAGGAATTAATTAACTCAGGCTTGTCACTTTTGCACTTGAGAGACCTGAGGAAATGTCCAAGGTATGTGGACTGACAGTTTAGATCCGTATGATTCCAGCTGAAACCTCTTGTAAATATTTAAGTTATTTTGATTTGGAAGGAGATTGTGTTTCTATAGCAGAGAGCAGATCATCGTTAAATTTGATCCTTCCTTCAAGTTTTTGAGTCCCCTAAGTTTAAATAACAGATAAAAATGGTTATTTCCCAGGAATTCCATTGTGGCTCAGCAGTAACGAACCAACTAGTATCCATGAGAATGCAAGTTCAATCCCTGGTCTCGCTCAGTGGGTTAAAGGACCCAGCATTGTCATGAGCTGTGGTGTAGGTCGCAGACATAGTTCAGATCCTGTGTTGCTGTTGATATGGCATAGGCTGACAGCTACAGCTCTGAACTGACCCCTCATATTGCACTTCCATATGCCTCAGATATGACTCTAAAAAGCAAAAAAAAAAAAAAAAAAAGCTACTCTCCCATTTCTTTCCCCAGAGAAAGGTACTTCAATGGATTTTTACAGGGAAATAACATCTCCTGGATCCCAGTTTTAAAAATGAAAACAGGAAAAAAAAAAAAACCAAACAATTGTCTGACCTTGCACAAACGTCCTGTTTTTCCTTTGTGATATTAATCAGTTGTCATCCTGGAGTATTCTGGGTGGTTGGGGGATGTGTATGCGAGTGTGTGTGTGTGTGTGTGTGTGTGTGTGTGTGTGTGACATCAAACACAGACTTTGTTGACAATCTGGCCGTTGTTAACGCTTACTCTCAATCAGGAGGAGGGAGCAAAACTTCAAATGGTGTTTCAAGTCTCTGTAGGTGAATCCCTAGCTGGTGTGGACATTTAATGAGGCAAAATTCAAATTTCTAGTGGCAGTGTGGTCTGGATTCTGTCATCCAGAGGGATAGAAATCCCAACACTAGAAGCTACTCAGAAAGCCAAAGCTCAGGTCAAATAACAGAATATTACCTGCCCCCCAAAGTGTGTGGCTAATTTTTTATTTAGGATCCTGGAATCTAACCAGACTCTGCTGCCTACTTTGTACCTAGGTGGGTTTCCAGCTGTAGAACTGGATGCACGCCATGTCAGAGCTGGAAGGGACCTCAGAGATCACCATGGGGGACCAGCTCAAAATGCAAATGAAGAAGAGATGTCCAAGAGAAGAAGCAGTTGGTTGAGGGCACAGAGCTATTCAAAAGCAGGGGCAGTGAAGAGCATTGCAACCCAGGCTGCCAGGCCCCTACCTGTTTCTTTTCTACCACATCCAACTGCTTATCTTTGTTCAAAGGGCAAAGGACAGCATGCTTGTTTTTCCATCAAGCCAGGAGCTTATCCAAGGTGCTAAGACTTCTCTGACCCGGCATGCATTTCTGTTGTTTTAGCTTCTAAATGAACAAAAATTAAAAGCCCTTGTGCATAATACTGTGTTATATTCATCTCAACCCAGATTCAGGACAAGTACTCCAAAAGTGGCATAGCTTGCTTCTTAAAGGAAGATGACAGTTCCTGGGACCTCACCGATGATGAGAGTATGCTCAGCCCCTGCTGGCAGGTGAAGTGGCAGCTGCGTCAGTTTGTGAGAAAGGTAGGTGAACCACTGGTTACTTCACCAGCAGGCACAGGAGGTCAGAGGGGAAGGAACATATTAAAATTGTCAAGTCTAGACTCTTCATTCCTAAAAAAGGAGGAAACTGGGGCCCAGAGTGTTAAAGTGATTTTCCCCAGATACATGGAACTGGGAAAATGTGAAACAGCACCCAGTAGTGGACTGGGCAGTAGTGGACTTCTGCGCTAGAGTTTATTTCTCTCCCCCAAAGAGCTTCTTCATCTAGTCTAAACTTTTCTGTCTCACATTGTGGAAACCTGGCACAGGGAGAGCGATGTGTTTGAGGTCACACAACAATAAAGGATGTGTGTGATTTTTATTGTTATTATTATTCAAAAGATAAGCCAAATAATGGTGTTATATTCTTCGTGCATTGTTGTTCTCTGGAATTAAGTCTTTATTTATTTTTGTATGCATATAGAGATGAAGAAAGAGGAAAGGAAGAGGAAAGAGAAGGGAGACTTTGAGAAATTGAAGGTGATGGCATCTCAATTTACAGTTAGTAAATGACACATTAAAAATATTATCTGTTTGTGAAAGCCGCTTACATAGGATCTCTAGCATTAATTTCAGGTTAGCTAACAGTTTATTTCAGTAAATGTAAGACCATAATTTTATTCTCAGTGATATGCCATGTAGAATAGTTTCTTCTCTCAAGCTACTTCCTTTGTACAAAGGCATTTAATAATATTTACCTTCTGCCTCTCCGGAAAGGTCAGCTGAAAACATAGACATGAATATACTCTGTAAACTATGATGCACGAACATTGTTTAAAAAATTACTGGGGACTTTCCCAGCGTAGGAAGAAAATATATTTCCAAGAGGTGATTGTAAGTCTGTTGACTGGTGCTCAGTGTGCATTTGCATAGCAACAGTATTGCGCTGGCGGTTATAACCCTAAGCAATCCTCACAGTAAAGCCCAGATGTCACCTGTGATGCTCTTTCTACAAGAAATGAAATCAGGCTTCTACCTGGAAGTCCTAGACACACATCTGCCCCACAACTGCCCAGGAAGTCTGGATAGGGCGCCCGCTGCACACCAGCTGTGCTGGAGCAGCTGGGACTCCATCTCCCCGAGTCACAAGGACCTGGAAAGACCCATGGTTGGGAAGGATCCTGAGGAACGTGAGGAAGGGAACCCCACAGTCCCTGGGGCTAGAGGGTGTGGCAGAGGAGAGAAACTCAGAATTAGAGTAGAAATCTGGAGACGGCGAAGGGGGCCAGATGCTGGGGCCAGCAGTGGGGAGAAAAGAGAAACAGTGCGGGTGGTCTTTACATGTCTCTTTCCTGCTCTTTACACCCGCCCTCCATCCTCACCTCCTGTGGCTAACTAGAGAAGAGAGGGGCCGCGAGAGGACACATAGGGCTGGGTGAGAGTGTAGGAGGGGGAAAGAGCTGCCCATTTTTCCAGCACCATGAACTGAACAGAGAGTTTCCTGAAAATATCCTATGCTCATAGCGTGTATTATTTCCTTTAATACTCAGACTGCTCCATAAGGAAGGAATCATTATCTTTTTTTAAAAAAAAAAATAGATGAAGAAATGAAAGTTCATATCAGTTGGGTAACTCGAGCAAAGTTTCCCGGGCTGATAATGAACCAATTTGAATGCAGGCCATCTGATTATATTGTAATCACTCTTGTCCTGCCTCCCACACTGTAGGAATTACCCTTCTCCTTTTTTTGCTCCTCCCTTTTCCTTCCTTCCTAGCCCAGAGAAAGAATAGCAAGAGAGCTATTGTGCTGAGGCTGCCCTTTTCTTTCCCTCCCCCCCATTATCTGGGGTCAGGTCTTTTGACTGGGGGTGGGGAGGGGAGCTTAGGATGTGAGAGTACAGAGGAAGTGAGCTGCTAACAGCTAAACAACGAGCAACAGTGACAGGAAAGGTGGGCACATCCCCTGGGGAAAAACGGAATGGAGGGAAGGTTAAAGCCATGATGTGGGTTAGACCCATGTCAGGGTCTGTTCACTTAACAGAAAATTTCGGTTTTGCTCTTTCTTACCGCACTGATTAGCACAAAGGAAGTGATAGGAGGTGTTCAGTAAGATAGGGGAATTTGGTAAGATATCTTTGTGTTGGGAATGTTTCTGTCACAGTCTCAGAAATGAGAGAGTGACGTGGTACTGTCAGGTCACCGCTGGATGGGCTGTGCATGTCTTTGGGCGTCATGAGAGACCTTTAGTCTTGAGTCTGTCCAATAATTTAAAGCCCTTGGACTCTACTACATAGTGCACTTATGCACACATGCACACACACACACATACTCCACTAATACACACATACATTGCAGACACGCACATGCACTTATATACACATGCATGCAGATACAAACACAGTGCACTTATACACACACATATGCAGACAGACGATCAGAAAGTGAGGTGGCATGGCTGCCACACCCCCCAGCCATAGGTGCTCTGGGGAACATTAGGCTGACCTAACTTGAAGAAGGATGACTCCTTCCACATGTGCTTTTCTAGGTGTGGTCTTTCAAAGACTTCATCCAGAAACACAAGTCTCCCAGAGAGAGGACCATTCTTTGATCACCATGTAGGGACAATTGCGTCTAAATTCACCCCATGCAGACTCTATACTTGAACAACTTAAACCTGCCCAGGTTGATATTTGGTAAACATCAGCCAGAAGAACCATAGGCAATCTGTAGTCAGTTTAAATGTTTAGGGAAATTAACAAGCTTTATTCAATACTATTTGCAGATGATTTTGAGAACCTATGAGGAAACCATTCCTACAGTTGCAGGTAGTATTTTTTTGTTGTTGTTGTTATTTTAATTCTCTACTGTCAGCCTCTTAATAGGATGACTAGCCCTCCATCGTCTTTTTCTCTGCTCCCATCCACACATCCCACCTCTGATCCCTGCTCAGTGTCTCAAGTTGCTTAATTCTATTTCCCTCTTTGCATTGGCAGCTAGAAAGCTCTAAACCAAATCAGTGGCCTACCTGTGGCCTGGACTATATTTCACTTGAATTTTACTCTTCTAATGTGGATTTTCCTTTCACCTCAACCTCTTCAAACTATTTATTTTTACCTGCTAATGTATTGTAAATAAACCATCTAAATCCTTTCTGGAGCATGAAAAAAAATATAAGGGCTTCAAAGTTACCCGTCTTCTATGCTTCTGACTACCACTAGGCTCTAAGACTTTCTTTATGTTAAAGTCCCTTGCTTCATCATGAGCTTCCCAGCAATCCTTCTGTGCACCCAAAATTCTTATCCTGTGGTCTCCACACCTTGGCCATCTCCGTCTGCAGCCAGCAGCCTGCTCTTGACCCACATGACTTTCAGTGTGGTTGTCCAGGCTGGCTTCTTTGGCCCTCTATCTGGCTTCTTCCATGCCTGAATTTTCACATAACCCATTCCTTCTCATCCTCCATCCTCATCACCTACTTGTCACCTCTTCAGAGAGAACTTCCCTGACCAACTCTCTAAGTAAGTTCCCCCACATTCTACTTTTTTTTATCACACTTACCTTGTTCACTTTCCATATTTATTGTAAAAATCTGTGTGCTGTCTGATTCCCTACTAAGAGTCACAGGACAGAAAACATACCTATGTCTCTTACCTCTCTATATATCTGTTTTTTTTTTTTTTTTCCTTTTAAGGGCCATAGCCACAGCATATGGAAGTTCCCAGGCTAGGGGTCAAATAGGAGCTACACTTGCAGGCCTACGCCGCAGCCACAGCAAAGCCAGATTCGAGCCAGGTCTTTGGCCTACACCACAGCTCATAACAACGCTAGATCCTTAACCCACTGAGAGGGGCCAGTGATCGGACTCACATCCTCATGGATACTAGTCAGGTTCGTTACTGCTGAGCCACAACGGGAACTCCCTGTATCTAGTTTTAACTATGCCTCAGGCCTAACAGATTCTCTTTTATCCCTCTGGCTCTTACCTGCACCACCTCTGGCATGAGCGTGTGCGTGCACGCACGTGTGTGTGTGTATTTTGACTGAGACGAAATTCACATAACATACAGTTAACCGATTTGAAGTGCGCAGTTCAGTGGCAGTTAGTGCACTCACATCGTTGTGTCACCACCATCTCAGTCTACATGGAAAGCTCTTAATACGTATTTTAAAAAGCATTACATAAATAAACACAATTGATGAATTAAATTTGCTCTTTCTTCACATTTGGCTCACCCTAGCCCCATTTTCCTGAATAGACCTGAATGCATGTACCAGAGACTTAACAGTCCTGGGATATACCAGCCTGACAGAGAAGAACAGTTTTTTAATATATAGTTTGTTGCCAATGTCTTCTAACTTTTCAGCTGTCCTTTTGCAATACAGTAAGCTTCGTCATCACTTGACAAGCTCCACCATCCTTTATCAAATGGGCTTTATTAAATGTGAGGGCAAGACCTGGTCCCAGGGTCTAAGCATCCTTTCTGGTCATTTCGCTGAAGGCAAAAGCAGTGGTAGGACTGCTGAGCACCCCATCTCTTCTAATGGGGAACACCAGATCCCTGGTCCACAGTAGATGTATGTACTGTTTTCAGTGTTGGAAGAAAAGAATTTTTTTATTTATCCCAGGTGGGGCGTAGAAATCACATACTCCTCTATACCAAGATGTATCCATGACACCCAAATATACTTTTATTCACAAGCTTCTTTTCCAGGAGCTGTTTGCTACAGTCAGACAGTCAGTAGGAAATGTCCTCTCTTTAGAATTTACTTTTTTTTTTTTTTGCATTATAGCTGGTTTACAGATTTCTGTCAGATTTTCCAGCTGCACCATGTGGTGACCTGATTACATGTACATATATGGATTTGTCGCATGTACTTAGATATAGTTCCCCGTGCAATACAGTTGGAGCTCCTTGCTATTCCATCATTAAAGCACTAGTTACTTTTAAATCGAGGCTTTCCCCTATCCTCACAGTGACCTCAAATGTGCAGTACTTGTAATTGGATTCCATTATTGAATATTGTAAAACACAAGTGTTAAGGTCTAGAAGCAGTCAAGGCATTATGAATTATTTATCCATCGAGGTTAAAAGTAAATGGACACATCAACCTTGGAAGCTGAGCATCCTGAGAATAACATGTAATTGACGCTGTGTCTGGTCTTCAGTATGTACAAATGCCCACTGCCCACCTATCCTACATAAGTAACAACACCAGGCAGGGAGGGAATCTCATTCCCATTCATTCCTCCTCTATGGAATTTTATCTCCTCTTTTCAGTGTCCTCTGCTACTGGCATAGATGAAAGCTTCCTCTTCTCAGACCTGATCCATTACGGTTGTCTGGTAATTCAATCATCTCTAGCTCTCTCGCTTTCTGTCCATCAAACCTCACTCTTAGGTGTTTAGCCTAAAGCACAACACATATCTTTCTCTTCCCTGATCAGAACCTTCAGAGGCTTCCCATGTCTGTAAGATCTAAATCTTTTAGTCTAACATTCAAATCCTCTGGAGTGTAACTCCTCATTCAAGCCTGAAACTGATCTCCTCTGATGCCTGTGTCCTGGGAATGCTTTGCATCCAGCTTCGGGGATGCTGTTCCAGCTCTGTGGGAATGGCCTTCTCCCATGGCTGTGGGTCCCAAAGCCTCCTCATCCTCACCCTGGTCAGATCATTGTCCCTCACCTCAAATGCTCCCTTGCATTCATTTGTCTCTAGTTCTTTCTCCATGTTCCCAGGAGAGTGCCTGGCAATGATGTGTTGGACACTTTGCTTTGCCAGAGTAAGTGAATGAAAGGATCTTAGCACAAATTCTCCTCTGACCTCAGCTCTCCAACAAACAGGAAGCTTTCCCTCTCTTGAGCACCCATCACCCTTTTTTCTATGTCTTATAGGTAAATTTTCACTTTCGAATTTATATCTTTCCCCAAAACTCTATATCCCTTTGGGGATCAGTCAGTGTAATCAGTGATTAATCTTTGAAGCCCCTGTGGGGCAATGACTTGTCCCTGGACATATTTACTTGATGAAAGCATATAATTTGCCATAACGACCAATGTAAGCATCCTTGGAAGTTTGAGCCAATCTTTTAAAGAGTTGTTTGTTGAATTTGTACCCTTTAAGGCTGTTCCAAAATACTTTGAATAGTGGTCAATAAATGTTATTTTTTTATTATGATCTCATGAATCAGTGATTTATATGCTTATATGCTGATGATCATGACTGTAATGTCATTTCATATTCCTTTTGGGAGGTGGTGGAAATGACAGTTGGATGCCAGTTTGTAGCGTCTATGGACAATTATCACTGCTACACCTTTAGAATAGGTATTAGCTAGCAAAGAGGAAAAAAATAACTGAGATGATGAAAATTGGTATCACTCTGATTGTTTCTACGTATAACTCAAAGTGGAGATTTGCCAGCACCTGGGTATTTATGCACTTTAAATGACTCAGCAGAAGTATTGCAAGTCCACAGTTTTGTTGTTGTTTTGGAAAAAGGCCAGAATCTTCACTTTCTTATATTCTGGTTGAAACTTACCTCTGAGATATAAATAGATTATAGCCCAATTTAGTGCTTATTCTTTTCAAATTAAATGTGGGCTGAAGTAGACTGATCCTAATAGAAAAAAATATAGGTTGATTTTATGAAAACCCATATAATCAACTTTGGAAGCCCTCTGTGCTTATTTGCTTGATTGCCAAGAGCTGTGAACAGCAATGTATTTGAGAAGAAGTTTGACAAGTGCTGATGATTCTTTGTCATTTCTTTTTTAGAAAAGCAACAAAATATTCCTCGCCTAGAAAGAGAAAAAGGTCCGCAGAGGGTGGCTGCTCACATAACCGGGACCAACCGGAAAAGAAGCACATTTCCAGCTCTAAGTAAGAGAAACAATGACTATGTGGTTTAAAGGAAGAGAGTGGAAGAATTTGTTCCAAATAACTTATTCTTTTAATTTGTATCCGAAATGTTTATATTTCTATCTACAGAATGCTCAGTAATCAGGTCTCAGATTGACTCTTTTCAGAAGCAAGATTGCAAGATGAATAACTTGGTACTGCCTGGGGAAAACTGGCCTCAAGAAAATTCTGAAGTGGGAGAACTTTATCTTTGAGTTTCCCATACACCCTTTTTTGCTTCTCTTCCATTTCCCTCTCCCCCTCCTTACCCCTTCCCCTTCCTCTCTCTCTCTCTCTCTCTCTCTCTCTCTCTCTCTTTCACACACACACACACACACACACACACACACACATTTTCATTGAATCTTTTCTCCTCATCAAAGGTTCTAAATCAGGTCATCTATCCCCATGAGTCACTCAGCCCTCCTATTGGCATTTGTGTTCAGTTGAACCACAAAATGTTGGCAAATATTTGACCACTTTGCACTTACAGAAATGTCAGTTTCATATAGTTTAATCCTAAATTTTAACTGTAGAACAAGTGTCCACATAGTGGAGCAGTTAGCGCCGGGCTCTTGTAATCTAAATACCCACATTGGAATCCCAGCTATTCCTTACCTTAAAAAGCAGAGAGAATCTTTAACTCATAAAACAGTGAAGATTAATGCAAACTGGTGCATTTCAAGTATTCAGTGTTTATTATCATGAAAGATTTTGTCCCAGGTTAAAGAAATTTCAGGCATGAATTAATGAAAAGTGGTTAAGTTTTTTTTTGATTTTTGGTTGATTGGTTTTTGTTCGTTTCCCCAACCCCCCAAGCAGTTGCTTTCATGATATTCCTGAACTCGTGTTTTGTAAATGATTGCCAGGTTCTGCTTATGAGTGAGATCATTATTTCACTATAACTGTTTACCAGTCATCCATTAATATGATACTTGTTTTAAATTTTTGAACAACTAAATTTTGTATCAGTCATGGAGATGGGCCCCAAGTTTAAAGGAAAATCATATTTTAGTAAGGCCCTTTTTCATTCAAATCTTGGGAATTTGAAGATCCAAAGATCTGAAGACCTTCATATCTGGGCTCTTATTGCCAAACTTTATACCCTGTCTCATTGGACTAGAGATGCCTCCTGCTTGGATGGTGCTTTTGGCTCTGGGTTGCTCACAAAGACCAGGGAGGGATCCAAAGAGACCGTAAAGAATTGCAGGGATTTTCTAAGCTCTAGGCTTGAGGAAATAGAAGTGTTTCTTTTGGCCTGTCTCTACATTGTTGATTTGAGCTCACCAGCATAGGAAAAGAGACAGAGATTCCAGACAGAAATTCTGCCCGGGAGTAAAGATCTTAGTGACTAATTCCCATGCTACCATTCAGGACTGAGAGTAGCAAATGTGGAGGTACAAGAAGGAAGAGACTCCCAACAGATCTCAATGGTACAGGTGCCTCTAGATTTCAGTACGACAAGAATTTAGACTCCTTGGTAAGATTGAAAGGGCAGGAAGTTTTATGTTACGCTGAAATCCTTGACAATCCCAACCAAAAAAATCAGAAATTTCCTTGTAGTGCAGGGGGTTAGGGCTCCAGAGTTGCCACAGCTGTGGTGCAGGTCACAACTGTGTCATGGGTTTGATCCCTGGCCCGGGAATTTCCATATGCCTGGAAAAAAAAAAGAAAGAAAAAAAATGGCTAGCCACAGATATTGGGAAATTCCTTGCTTTGCTTCAAGCTAACTTTATTTCTCTCTAAACTTCATCCAGGCTCCAAAAATGAAAAAGCTTTGGGCCAGAAGATAAACTCCTGGGAATCATCAAGAAAAGGACATTCATTCTTGAATAATTTGCACTTGAGGAATGGAGAGCTTGTTATCCATCAAACAGGGTTTTATTACATCTATTCCCAAACATACTTTCGATTTCAGGAACCTCAGGAAATTTTGGGAACAGTTTCAACAGAAGAGAACAGAAAGAAAAACAAACAAATGATACAGTATATTTACAAATTTACGAGCTATCCTGACCCTATACTGTTGATGAAAAGTGCTAGAAATAGTTGTTGGTCTAAAGATTCAGAATATGGACTCTATTCTATCTATCAAGGTGGAATATTTGAGCTTAAGGAAAATGACCGAATTTTTGTCTCTGTCACCAATGAGCAATTGATTGACATGGATCAAGAAGCCAGTTTTTTTGGGGCCTTTTTAATTGGCTAAATGATCTGCAAAGAAAAAACCGTGCTCCAAGAGTAACTTTACGGAGTTGTATACTGTGAAAACATTCCAACAGATCCAATAGGTTAAGGCAGCCTGAGCAAAGCAGCTTCAACCTAAAAGCTCAACAACACAAGTTTTGAAAGGTGAAAAGTGACCAGTTCCTTCCAAGAAAGTGAAACTGCCTTTTGGAGACCTTTTGGAGCTCGGCCTGATGTTTTGCTAACAAACATCTAGAAGATTCTCTGTCTCCAAATGTGTGTAGCGATTAACATCTTCTGCCTTTATCATCTATTCCTGTGAAGATTCTAGAAGAAAGAGTAGTGGTCCATCTCAAGTTGGAGTAAGGGACAATATTCCCAAAACTGAAGAGAAAAGGGCAGCACTGAAAGCTCACAGTCAATATATGCAGTATCAATATAAACATAACAAATTAAAGTTATGTTTAGTGAACAAGGAACTACTTTTGAATTGCTTGTGCTTTTCTCTACCAAAAATCAGGCTAGCCAAAAGCACTGAGGGTATTTTTGATAAAGGACTCTAAAATAAAGGACCCTAAAGTAAGTGATAAAATATGGAGATACCTCAGAAAACTAAATCTAGAACTACCGTATGACCCAGCAATCCCACTCCTAGGCATATATCTGGACAAAACTTTCATTGAAAATGATACATTCACCCCTTTGTTCACTGGGGCACTATTCACAGTAACTAAGACATGGAAGCAACCTATATGTCCATGAATGGATGAATGGATTAAGAAGATGTGGTATATATACACAATGGAATACTACTCAGCCATTAAAAACGGACAAAATAATGCCATTTGCAGGGACATGGATGGAACTAGAGACTGTCATACTAAGTGAAGTAAGTCAGAAAGAGAAAGACAAATACCATATGATATTATGTATCTGGAATCTGATATATGGCACAAAAGAACCTATCTACAGAAAAGATACAAACTCATGGACATGGAGAACAGACTTGTGGTTGCCTAGGGGGATGGAGAAGGAGTGGGATGGACGGGGAGTTAGGGGTTAGTAGATGCAAACTATTGCATTTGGACTGGTTAAACAATGAGATCCTGCTGTGTAGCACAGGAGTTATATCTAGTCACTTGTGATGGAACGTAATGTGAGAAAAGGAATATATATATATATATATATGTATGTATGTATGTATGTATGTATGTATATACACACACACACACATATATATATAGAATATATTCTCAAATCATATATGATTGAGAATCTCAATATATATATGATTGAGACACATTGCTGTACAGCAGAAATTGACAGAACATTGTGAGTCAACTAAAAAAAATTTTTTTATCTTTTTAGGGCTCACCCACGGCATATGGAGGTTCCCAGGCTAGGGGTCCAATATGAGCTGCAGCCGCCTGCCTACGCCAGAGCTACAGCAACACGGGATCTGAGCCACATCTGCAAACTACACTACAGCTCATGGCAATGCTGGATCCTTAACCCACTGAGCAAGGCCAGGGATCGAACCTGCATCCTCCTGGATGCTAGTCAGGTTCGTTAATCACTGAGTCACGACAGGAACTCCATGTGAGTCAACAATAATTTAAAAAAATAAATAAAATAAGTGATAAGTTCATCAGGGAATTTGGGCTCAGGTTAGAAGGAGGAGCACAGTGAAAGTGGAAATGATAGACACAGTTAAATCAGTAAAAAAAGACCCAAATAAAGATTCATCCCCAGAAGTTCCAGCTTTGGCGCATTGGGTTAATGATCAGGCTTGTCTCTGTAGAGGCGCAAGTTTGATCCCCAGCCCAGCACAGTGGGTTAAGTATCCAGCATTGCCACTGCTGTGGCATAGGCTGCAGATGCAACTCAGATTTGATCCCTGGCCCAGGAACTTCCATATGCCGTGGGTGCGGCCAAAAATGAATGTGTGTGCGTGTGTGCATGTGTGTGTGTGTGCATGTGTGTGTGTGTGTGTATACATGTGTATATATATATATATATATATATATGTAAGATTGTATCATTTATTCACCCCTGCCAAAAGACAGCAGCTCACTGCCTAAACATAGTACCACAGAAAATGTATTTGTGCATAAACAAATGGCTGATTGACTGAATACCTAATTGTATGGAAAAAATAAAATATCCCCTGCCTAACCCCATACAATGAAAAAACTTTGGAGAATTTATAAAGTAATATCAAAGTGGAAAATCCTTTAAAACCAAGATTTAAAACCCAAAGAAGACTTCCCTTGTGGTGCAGCAGATTAAGGATTTAGTGTTGTCACTGCAAGGGCTTGGGTTGCTGATGTGGCACAGTTTTGTTCCCTGGCTCGGAAAGTTCCATATGCTGCAGGTGCGGCCAAAAAAGAAATGAAGTTTGCTTTTAATAACCTATATGGGAAAAGAATCTGAAAAAAAATGGACATGTATACATGCATAACTGGATCCTTTTGTTGTACAGCAGAAATTATTACAACATTGTAAATCAACAATAAATAATACCATATAATTAAAAAAACAAAAAAACTCAAAGAAAAAGAAAACTGATGATGTCCACTTACAGTTAGGTAAGTTTTAATTTTATTCTATATTTTTATACTAAAATATAAAATATGTTACTTTTTTTAATAAAATTTACATGTTAAAATATGTAGTCTTTGTTTATCTAGTACTTACATATGTTTTATATTACTGAGATTACTAATGATGGGGAAAAGGATTTTCATGGTATCTTGTATTTGACGTGTCTTAGAGAAGCAAGGGATAAATTGCTCACTTTTTATATAATGTGATAAAATATATCAGGCCTTGGAGTTCCCTCATGGCTCAGCAGTTAAAGATCCAGTGTTGTCACTGCTGTGCCTCTGGTTAGAGCTATGGTGTATGTTCCACTTCCGCATGCCACGGGTGCAGCCCCCACCCCCCCAATTATATATGTTGGATATAAAATATCCAATATATTATATCTTATATTTTTATATATGTTTTATTTATTTTAAAAAAGGATATAAAATGTCCTGTCCTTTATGGTTAGTTAATGCTTTTGTTATAGGTTGAATTTTGTCCCCCCGCAAAAGATATGTTAAAGTCCTCCTCTCCAGTACCTCAGAATGTTCCCTTATTTGGAAATCAGGTTGTTGCAGATATAATTTGTAAAGATAAGGCCATAGTGGAATAGATTGGGCCTTAATACAATATGACTGGTGTTGTAATTCTTTAAAGAAGAAAATTTGGAAGCAGAAGCAGACACACAGGGAGAACTCCATGTGGCAACAGAGGCAGGTTGGGGTGGTAGAGCTGCAAACAAGGAAGACCAAGGATTAATGACCCTCAGCAGAAGCTTGGAAAACAAGGAAAGATCCTACCCAGTGTCTCAGAGATCTGCAACACCATGATTTTAGCCTCCTGGCCTCTAGAACTGTATGAGAATAAATTTTTGTTGCTGAAAGCCACCCAGTCTATGGCACTTTGGTTCAGCAGCCCTAGAAAGGTAATACAGCTTTTCATACCATGCTTAAGAAATCTTTTTATTTTCTTTTTAGGGCCATACCCTCTGTACATGGAAGTCCCCAGGCTGTGGTCAAATTGAAGCCGTGGCTGCCATCCTACACCACACCCACAGCAAAGCCAGAACTAAGCCACGTGTGACCTACACCACAGCTCATGACAATGCTGGATCCTTAATCCATTGAATGGGGCCAGGAATTGAACCCAAATCCTCATGGAGAGTAGTAGTCAGGTTTATTATCACTGAGCCACAATAAGAACTCCAAGAAATCTTTTCGACAGATGTCACACAGGTTATCACCATCTGCATTTTTTTTCTGAAAGCTTTAAAATTTGGACTTTCATAGTTTGATAGTGTCATTTAACTGTAATTCATGTGGATGCCGTTTTATGTTTTATTTCAGTAGCCAGTAGTCCAGCACTATTTGTTGGCTAGTCCACTCTTTCCCCCATTGATTTTAATGCTTAGCATCATACACCAAGTTTCCAGGGGTCTGTTCCTGTTATCAGTTTTTTTTTCTTTTCCTCTTGGCCTGGTTGTCCATCCTTGCACCTGTAGCACCCCCATTTTGTTTAAATTGTGGTAAAATCAGAGTTCCTGTTGTGGCTCAATGGGTTAAGAGCCCAGTTAGTATCCATGAGGATGCAGGTTTGATCCCTGGTCCTACTCGGAGGGTTGAGGATCCAGTGTTGCCGTGAGTTGTGGCATAGGCCAGCAGCCGTAGCTCTGATTCGACCCCTTACCTGGGAGCTTCCATTTGCAGCAGGTGCAGCCATAAAAAGAAAAAAAAATATGTGTGTACATACACACACACACATATATGTATACACATACATATATATATACAT
Source organism: Catagonus wagneri (assembly GCA_004024745.2). Lineage (NCBI taxonomy): Eukaryota > Metazoa > Chordata > Mammalia > Artiodactyla > Tayassuidae > Catagonus > Catagonus wagneri. The sequence continues at coordinate 28,625,207 of PVHT021183693.1, read as the reverse complement.
GCACATATATATATACACACACATTGTGAAATTTACATAAAATTTAACCATTTTTGAGTGGCATTAAGTACATTCATATTTTGCAAATATCACCAGTATCTATCTCCAGAATATTTCATTATCCCAAACTAAAACTTCATAACCATTAAACAATCACTCCTTGATTTTCCTTCCTCCAGCCCCTGGTAATCACCATATGACTTTCTTTGCTAATTTGACTGTCTTAGGTACTGTACCTAGTGTAAACAGAATTATGCAATATTTGTTCTTTATTTGACTTAGCGTAGTGTCTTCAAGGTTCAATCCATGTTGAAGCATGTGTCAGGATTTCATTGCTTTTTAAGACTGAATAATATTGCAATGTAGGTATATACCACATTTTGTTTATTCATTTATCTGTTGACTATACTCTGGTTTTAACAGTTCCTATTTGCTTTTCTATAAATCTTGATCTATGTATGTTCCACTTCTTAGGGCTGTTTCAAAATAACATGGGTATTTTGTTTTTTAAATCACAATCTTTGTACAACATAAGTATCTTTCATTATGACATTTTCAGGCAAAGTTGAGAAGGGAAAAGTTACATATGCATGTATGAAACTCAGTTTGGCAGTTTTCAACAAATATTCTGGGAAAATACTCAAATTACATTCTAAATATAATATGTCAAAGCTACATTTGTGAACACTGTGAATAATGGCTATGGCCATCTCAGAAGGAAAACATTCCATTTGAACTGAAGGAGAAGGAGCTGGGAAGGATTGAAGGAAAGTAGTCAGAGTCCTTAGATTTTATGGGATGGGCCCATAGAGCTGTTGAGCTATGGACATGTGATGGTCCTCAAAACAAGGGAAGAAGGATCCCAAAGATGCTTTAGAGAACATTGTCTCCCTCTTTGGAATCAAAAGGTGGGATTCTACCCCTTGGGTTACCAGACAAACCTTGCCCATAGCTGTGGGAGTGGTGCCACCCAAAGCTATGAGAAGAATGCTTCCAAAGCAGTGGAGGCTGGACCCCTGCCCAGCAGAGCCATGGAGCATGGCTACCTTCACCTAGATGTCAAAGAATGGAGATATCTAGAACTGTGGACACCCAACCCTGACAGAAGACCACAGAGAGGGTGAGATTAATACAGACAGCCCCCGTTAGGGAAATGGCCAGTGGAGCCATGAGGATGTGGCTGCTCTCATGATCCCACACCAGAAGAACCCCCTCCTCCCCCTTACCCCCCCTCCTCCCCCTTACCCCCCCTCCTCCCAGTGAGAATTGCCACCTGGCCCGCCCCCAGCAAAGCCATGGGACGGGGATACCATCTCAGAAGATGGTGCCCCAATCCCATTGGGCCTGGTAGTCAGAGTATCCAGTTAAACGTTATTCTCAAGCCTTAAGATGTGATGTTTGTCTTGTTGGGTCTGGACTTGCTTGGGACGTGCTGCCCCCTCTTTGCTATTTCTCCCTGTAGGACTGGGAGAATTTACCCTATTACATGCTGCCTCCTATATTCTACTGTTGGCTGCTTCTTATGAATTTTTTTTCCTTAATGAATTTTATTTCAATTATAGGTGTACAAAAATCATCACAAGTCAATTTGATAGCATTTGCATCCCAAACCCTCAATGCATCCCCCCACCCCCCAGATTGTCTTATTTGAAAAACCAAAGGTTTTCCAAAATCTGTGAGTCATTGTCTATTCTGCAAAGAAGTTCATTGTGTCTTTTTAGTTTCCACATGTAAACGGTAGCATTGAGCGTTGCTGTCTAATTGTCTGACTGGTTTCACTTCGCATGATAATTTCTAGGTCCATCCATGTTGCTATAAATGTTGGTAATTCGTTCCTTTTAATGGCTGAGTAATATTCCATGGTGTATACGTACAATATCTTCCCTATCCACTCCTCTGTCGATGGGCATTCAGGTTGTTTCCATGACCTAGCTATTGCATAGAGGGCTGCAATGAACACTGGAGTACATGTGTCTTTTCGAGTCATGGTTTCCTCTGGATAGATGCCCAGGAGTGGGATTGCTGAATCAAATAGTAATTCCATTTTGAGTTTTCTGAGGAATCTCCATACTGTTTTCTTTTTTTTT
>PVHT021183693.1:28590262-28618004 GCA_004024745.2 Catagonus wagneri | reverse complement strand
AGGAAGTGTTCTAGTTTCATTTTTTTTACATGTAGCTGTCCAGTTTTCCCAGCACCACTTATTGAAAAGGCTGTCTTTTGTCCAATGTATATTCTTGCCTCCTTTGTCATAGATTAGTTGACTATAGATGCGTGGATTTATTCTGGGCTTTCTATCCTGTTCCACTGATCTATATTTCTGTCTTTGTGCCAGTACCATATGGTTTTGATGACTGTAGCTTTGTAGTAGAGTTTGAAGCCAGGGATCCTGATTCCTCCAGCCCCATTTTTCTTTTTCAGAATGTCTTTGGCTATTCTGGTTTTTTTTGTGCTTCCAAACAAACTTTAAAACATTTTGTTCTAGTTCTGTGACAAAGGTTCTTGGTAATTTGATAGGGATTGCATTGAATGTGTAGATTGCCTTGGGTAGTATAGTCATTTTGGTAATATTAACTCTTCCAATCCAAGAGCATGGTATGTCTTTCCACCTGTTCATGTCATCCTTGATTTCTTTCATCAGCGCCTTATAATTTTCAGAGTACAGGTCTTTTGTCTCTTTAGGCAGGTTTATTCCTAAGTATTTGATTCTTTTTGATGCAATGGTAAATGGGATTGCTTCCCTAATTTCTCTTTCTGATCTTTCATTGTTAGTATACAGAAATGCAGTTGATTTCTGTGTATTAATTTTGTATCCTGCAACTTTGCCAAATTCATTGCTGAGCTCTAACAGTTTTCTGGTAGAGTCTGTAGGATTCTCTAGGTATAGTATCATGTCATCTGCAAATAGTGATATTTTACTTCTTCCTTTCCAATTTGGATTCCTTTTATTTCTTTTTGTTCTCTGATGGCTGTGGCTAGGACTTCCAAAACTATGTTGTGCTGAGAGTGGACATCCCTGTCTTGTTCCTGATCTCAGCAGGAATTCTTTCAGCTTTTCACCATTGAGAATGATGTGAGCTCTGGGTTTGTCATAGATGGCCTTTATTATGCTGAGGTAGGTTCCCCATGTGCCCACTTTCTGAAGGGTTTTATCAGAAATGGGTGTTGGATTTTGTCAAAGGCTTTTTCTGCATCTATGGAGAGGATCATATGGTTTTTATTCTTCAGTTTGTTAATGTGGTGTATCACACTGATTGATTTGCAGATATTGAAGAATCCTTGCATCCCTGGGATAAATCCCACTTGATCGTGATGTACAATCCTTTGAATGTATTGTTGGATTCGGTTGGCTAATATTTTGTTGAGAATTTTTGTATCTATGTTCATCAGTGAGATTGGCCTATAATTTTCTTTTTTCGTGATATCTTTGTCTGGTTTTGGTATCAGGGTGATGGTTGCCTCATAGAATGAGTTTGGGAGTGTCCCTTCCTCTGCAATTTTCTGGAAGAGTTTCAGAAGGATAGGTGTTAGCTCTTCTCTAAATGTTTGATAGAATTCACCTGTGAAACCATCTGGTCCTGGACTTTTGTTTGTTGGAAGTTTTTTAATCACAGTTTCAATTTCAGAACTTGTGACTGGTCTATTCATATTTTCTATTTCATCTTGGTTTAGTCATGGGAGATTGTACTTTTCTAAGAATTTGTCCATTTCTTCTAGGTTTTCCATTTTATTGCCATATAGTTGCATATAGTGGTCTCTTTTGATCCTTTATATTTCTGTGATGTCTGTTGTTACTTCTCCTTTTTCATTTCTAATTTTATTGATTTGTGTCCTCTCTCTTTTTTTCTTGATAAGTCTGGCTAAGGGTTTATCAATTTTGTTGATCTTTTCAAAGAACCAGCTTTTAGTTTCATTGATCTTTTCTATAGTTTTCTTCGTTTCTATTTCATTGATTTCTACTCTGATCTTTATGATTTCTTTTCTTCTACTAACTTTAGGTCTTGTCAGTTCTTCCCTCTCTAGCTGCTTTAGATGTAAAATTAGGTTGTTTATTTGAGCTTTTTCTTGTGTCCTGAGGTAGGCTTGTATTGCTATAAACTTTCCTCTTAGAACTGCTTTTGCTGCATCCCAGAGGTTTTGGAGTGTCGTGTCTTTGTTGTCATTTGCTTCTAGGTATTTTTGAATTTCCTCTTTGATTTCTTCAGTGATCCATTGGTTGTTTAGTAGTATGTTGTTTAGTCTCCACGTGTTTGTATTTTTTGCAGTTTTTTTTCTTGTTGTTGATTTCCAGTCATATAGCATTGTGGTCAGGAAAGATGCTTGATATGATTTCAGTTTTCTTAAAGTTACAAGGCTTGATTTGTAGCCCAGGATGTGATCAATCTTAGAGAATATTCCATGCGCACTTGAGAAGAATGTGTATTCTGTTGCTTTTGGATGGAATATCCTATAAATATCTTTTAAATCCATCTGATCTAATGCTTCGTTCAGGGCCTGTGTTTCCTTATTGATTTTCTGTCTGGATGACCTGTCCATTGCTGTAAGTGGGGTGTTAAAGTCCCCTACTATGATTGTGTTATTGTTGTTTTCTCCTTTGAAGGTTGTTAGCAGTTGCCTTCTACATTGTGGTGGTCCTATGTTGGGTGCATAGATATTTAAAATGGTTATATCTTCTTCTTGTATTGATCCTTTGATCATTATGTAGTGCCCTTCCTTGTCTCTTAAAATGTTCTTCATTTTAAAGTCTATTTTTTCTGATACAAGTATCGCTACTCCGGCTTTCTTTTGATGCCCATTTGCAGGAAATATTTTCTTCCATCCTCTCACTTTCAATTTGTATGTGTCTGTAGAAGTGAAATGGGTCACTTGGAGACAGCATATATATGGGTCTTGTTTTTGTATCCATTCGGCTAGTCTATGTCTTTTGGTTGGGGCATTCAGTCCATTAACATTTAAGGTAATTATTGATGTATATGTTCTTATTGCCATTGTATTAACTGTTTGAGTTTTTGTTGCTCTTTTTTTCTTCCCTTATTCTCTTGTTGTCTCCTCTCACAAGATGGCTGTCTTTAATGTTGTATTTGAGTTGATTTTTCTTATTTGTTTGTGTCTCAACTGTAGATTTTTGGTTTGCAGTTACCCTGAAGTTTTGATATAGGAGTCTATATATAAACGAGATTGTATTAAGTTGTTGGTTTCTTAATTGCATGTGCTTCTCCGGTGACCTGCATTTATGTTCTCTTCTCATGATTTCTGATTTTGGTAGCATAATTGTGCATGGATGATTAAGTATCTTTACTGTATATATGCCTTTACTGGTGAGCCTTGTCATTTGTGGTGTTTTTGTTTCTGGTTGTGGCCTTTTCTGCCTAGAGAAGTTCCTTTAGGATTTGTTGTAAAGCTGGTTTAGTGTTGCAGAAATCTCTTAGTTTTTGCTTATCTGTAAAGGTTTTGATCTCTTCATCAAATCTGAATGAGAGCCTTGCTGGATAAAGTAATCTTGGTTGGAAGTTTTTCCCTTTCATCACATTTAATATGTCATGCCAGTCCCTTCTGGCCTGCAGAGTTTCAGCTAAAAAAACTGATTATAACCTTATTGGGGTTCCCTTGTATGTAATTTGTTTCTTTTTCCTAGCTGCTTTCAATATTTTCTCTTTGCCCTTAATTTTGGTCATTTTGATTAATATGTGTCTGGGGGTGTTCCTCTTTGGGTTTATTTTATACGGTACTCGTTGCGCTTCCTGGATTTCACTGAGTGGTTCCTTTCCCATATTAGGGAAGTTTTTGGCTATTATCTCTTCAAATACTTTTTCTGTCCCCTTCTCTCTCTCTTCTCCCTCTGGCACCCCTATAATACAGATGTTGGTGCGTTTAACATTATCCCAGAGTTCTCTGAGACTCAGCTCATTTCCTTTCAATCTTTTATCTCTTTTCTCTTCCACATCCGTGATTTCCACTAATCTGTCCTCCACCTCGCTGATCCGTTCTTCTGTCTCCTGTATTCTACTGTTGGCTGCTTCTAATGAATTTTTTATTTCAGTTATTGTATTTTGCATCTCTTCTTGTTTAATTTTTATAGCTTGTATTTCTTTGCTCAGTGTTCCCTGTAAATTATCAATCTTTGCCTCCAGTTTATTTCCAATGCCTTGCATTATCTTCAACATCAACAGTCTAAAGTCTCTTTCTGGGAGGTTGATAATCTCCTCATCTCTGAGCTCTTTTTCTGGGCTTTTCTCTTTCTCCCTTATCTGGGTTAGAGTTTTCTGTCTTTTCACTTTTATAGGTTTTTGGTGCGGTGACCTTTTTGCCGACAATAGAGTTGTAGCCTCTCTTAGTTCTGGCATTTGTCTCCCCTGTGGCTAAAGTTGGTATGGAGGGGGCTTGCTGTAGGCTTCCTGATGGGAGGGACTGATGCCTGCCCACTGGTAGCTGGGATTGTTTCCTATCCCTCTGATGGGTGGGGCTTTGTCTCTGGGTGAGATTAGAGGCTGGCTGTGTGCCTGAGGGATCTTTAGGCAGCCTGTTTACTGATGGGTGGGGTTGAGATCCCACCTGGATTATTGTTTGGCCTGGGGCTTCTCAGCACTAATGGGAGACACCAGATTTTCCCAGAAATGGCCATCTCCAGAGAAATGCAGGCTGATGAATATTCCCGAGAGCTTCACCTCCAATGCCCTTCCCCCACAACAAGCCACAGTCACCCTGGTTTTCCCAGGAGATCCTCCAAGAATTGCAGTCAGGTTCCACCCGGATTCCTATGGAGACTTTGCTTTGCCCTGGAACCCAGTGCATGTGAAAATCTGTGTGCGCCTTTCAAGAATGGGGTCTCCATTCCTCCAGTCCTGTGGAGCTCCTGCACACAAGCCCTGCTGGCCTTCAATGCCAGATGCTCCGGGGGCTCTTTCTCCCTGTGCCAGATCCCCAGGTGTGGGGATTTGATGTGGGGCTCAGAACTCTCAGTCCTATGGGTGAGTCTCTGTGATACAGTTACTTTCCAGTCTATGGGGCTTCCCACCTGGGAGGTATGGGGTTGCTTGTATTGCATAAACACCCCTCCTACCTCTTGATGTGGTCTCCTCTTTGTCTTCTGGAGTAGAATATCTTTTTGAAATTTTCCAGTTCATTTGGTTGAAGGTTGCTTGGCATTTGGTTGTAACTTTGTTGTTTTTATGAGAGAAGTTGAGCTCCAGTCCTTCTATTCCACCATCTTTATCCAATCCCTATGAATTGCTTCTCTGCCTGTTGTACCGATACATGCATCTCCGAGTACCACAGTGACCCACTATGGACTTCTCTGGTTGTCACCACCAAGGATGATTAGGCATGGTGGCTTCATACCATACTGTTCTTTTCACATAGGCCTGTGTCTGGACTCACGAAGGGTCAGGTTCTTTATGCCACCATGCAGAAGGAGTTCACCAAGAGACAAAGTGATAGGCATGGAACAGATTTATCAGGATAGGGAGCTGGTAAGAAATGCACGTGGGCAGGCAAAGAAACTGTACCCTATTATCTGTCCTGCTATTGTATTTTGGAAGCACATAATTTATTTCACAGATTCATATTACCTCAGAATGAGTCATACCTTGAGTCTCAGGCATATCTGATTTAGGTGATATTTATGAGACTTTAAACTTAGACTTTTGAGTTGCTACTAGGAGACATTAAGGCTTCAGAACTACAGAGTTGAAATGAATGTATCTTGTATCCAAGAAGGACATGAATTTGGGATGTGGGGGGGGGACTAAGGACATAATGCGATGGTCTGAATGTTTATTTCCCTCCAAAATTTGTATGTTGAAATCCTAATGCCTTATGATATTAGAGCTGGGGCCTTTGGTAAGTGATGACCTTCATGAATGAGATTAATGCCCTTATACAAAAAGGCCTGAGATAAGTCCCTTACCCCTTCTGTCACATGAACATACAGTGAAAAGTCTGTGACCCTGAAGAGGGTGACCACCTGAACATACTGGACCTGGTTTTAACTTCTAGCTTCCAGAACTGTGAGAATTTATTTTGATTATAAACCACCCAGTCTATGGCATTTTATTATAGCAGACTGGATGGACTAAGTCATTCTCCATTAGAAATCAAATAATTACTGAATGAATTTAAAAACATAAAATAAAATCCAACAACATGTTCTCCACTGGGCCTTGCTTCAGATTTGAAGAGATACATAGGCTGAAAATGGAGGAATGGAAAAAGATGTTCTATGCAAATGGTGACCAAATACCGCCAGGGGTGGCTACACTTATATTAGCCAAAATAGACTTTAAGTCAAAAACTCCCTAGAAACAATGAAGGTCATTAAATAATGATAAAAGATCAATTCAGTGGAAGAGATAGCAATTATATATACATATCCAACATCAGAACACCTAAATATATAAAGTAAATGCCAACAGATCTAAAGGGAGAAATCGACAATTCAGTAATACTCAGAACTTTATTACCCCACTTACAATAATGGATAGAATACTTAGAAAATCAAAAAAGAAACAACTGACTTTGTTGTTGAACAAAATATTGAAGGAAATTGAAGAGACAACAAAATGGAAAGATGTCCCATGTTCTTGGATTGGAATAATTAATATTGTTAAAATGCGCATACTACTTAAAGCAATCTGCAGATTTTATGTGATCCCTATGAAAATTCTCATGACATTTTAAACAGAGTAAATAATCCCAAAATGTATATGGAACTACAAAAGACCCCAAATTGCCAAAGCAATCTTAAGAAAAAGAAGAAAGCTGTATCACTCTCCTTGTCTTCAGGCCATGCTACAAAACTGTAATAATCAAAACAGCATGGTAGCGGCACAAGAGCAGACACATAGATCAATGACACGGAATAGAGAATCTGGAAATAAACACATACCTAGGGCAATTAATCTACAACGAACGAAGAAAGAACATACAATGGAGAAAAGAAAATCTCTTCAATAGGTGGAGCTGGAAAACTGGACAGCTACGAGTAAAAGAACAAAATTAGAGCATTTCCTCAACACAGTATATAAAAATAAACTCAAAATGGATTAAAGATCTAGATGTAAGACCTGAAACCATAAAAGTTCCTCTGTTTGCAAATAACATGGTATATATGTAGAAAGTCCTAAATATTCAGCAACAATAATAAAAACTATTAGAACTAAAATAAGTTCGGGATACAAAATCAACATACAAAATTAAGTCACATTAACTGACTTAAGTTTCTATACACGAAGAATATCCAAAGAGAAAATTAAAAAATCAATTACATTCACAATAATAAAAAAAGAATAAAATACTTAGGAAAAATTTAACCAAAGAGATGGAAAATTAAGGAATAAACTTAACCAAAGAGATGAAAGATTTCTACCCTAAAAATTATAAAGCATTGATGAATCAAATTAAAGACAGATAAATATATTCACAGATTAGAAGACTGAATACTGTTAAAATGTTCCTTACATGCTACATGATCTACAGATTCAATGTAATCTCTATCAAAATCCTAAGGCCATTTTTTTTTCTTCTCAGGCGCACACATGTGACATATGAAAGTTCCCAGCCTAGGAGTCGAATCAGAGCTGCAGCTGCCAGCCTACACCACAGCCACATCAAAACTGGACACAAGCCATATCTGCGACCCATGCTGCAGCCTGTGGCAATGCTAGATCCTCAACCCACTGAACAAGGCCACGGATCTAACCTGTTTCCCCACAGATGCCATGTCGGGCTCCCAACCTGCTGAGCCACAGCAGGAACTCCACTGATGTCATTTTTTTATGAAAATAGAAAAATATTTTTAAAATTTTTTATGGATCCATAAAAGACCTTGAATAGCCAAAGCAATGTTAAGCAAGAAAAACAATGCTAGAGGCATCACACTTCCTGTTTTTAAAATATATTACAGTCGTCAAAAACAGTGTGGTACTGGCATAAGGATAGTAATGAAAAACAGTGTGGTACCAGCACAGGGATAGACAGATGGACAAGTGAAATAAAACTGAGAGTCCAGTAGTAAACCCATACGTCTTTGTCCAGCTGATTTTTGACAAGGCTTCCAATGCCCTTCAGCAGGGGGAAGAATAGTATCTTCAATAAGTGATGCCGGAACAACTGAATAACCGTATGCAAAAGGATCACCTTGGACTTTGACCTGACACAATATAAAAAATTAACTCAAAAGACCATGGATGATATAAGAGCAAAAACTATAAAATTCATAGAAAACCTAGAGGTAATATTTGTAGTTGACGATGGATTTCAGATACGATGCCAAAAGTATGAATAACAAAAGAAGAAAACTGACAAACTGGATTTCATCAAATTAGAAACTTTTGTACATAAAAAGAACATTAGCAAGAAAGTTAAAAGCCAAACTACAGAATATGAGAAAGTATTTGCAAATCATATGTCTGATAAGGGACTTAAAGCCAGACTACATAAATAACCCTTACAACTTAACAACAAAAAGGCAGACAATTAATGATTGGATAAAGATCAGAACCAAATGAGACATCAATCTATGGCTACTAGGATGGCTACTATTTATTAAAAAAAAAAAAAAACAGCAGACAATAACGAGTGTTGGTGAGGATGTGAAGAAATTGGCAACATCGTTCTTTGCTGTTGGAAATTTAAAATGATGCAGCTGCTGTGAAAAAGCAAATCAAGTTGATGGTTTCTCAGAAAGTTAAACATAGAATTACCACATGACCTAGCAATTTCACTAAGAGTAAAAATGAAAACAGATACTTAAACTACTTGGAAATGAATGTGTATAGCAGCACTATTTACATTAGACCAATGGAAGAAACAACACAAATATCCATTTTTATTTAGATGAATGAATGAAAAAAGCAAAAAATGATATATACATACAATGAAATATTACTCAGCCAGAAACATTGTTTATGGTACATATATATGAATCTATAAAGAAAATCATCAGTCTGAAAAGACGTGATTCCAGAGTGAAGGGAGCGGATGTGACTGCTGTGGATCTCAAGGGAGCATCGGAGGTAACGGTAATGCTCGGGTTCTTAATCTGGATGTGGGTTCCCACTGTTGGTTCTCTCTAGCATAATTTTTCATACTTCAATGCATGTATTACTAATATTTTATAATTTAAATTTTATCTGAAGGGTATAGGTAATCATGACAAACCAGAGATTTGGGGGAACTATACATTATTCTTTGATCCACCAATGTGGGAGTTTCCGTGTGGTGCCGCAGGTTAAGGATCCAGCACTGTCACTGCAGTGGCTTGGGTTGCTATTGTGACATGGATTGATCCCTGGCCCGGGAACTTCCACATGCCATGGGTATGGCCAGAAAAAAAAAAAAAAAAAAAAAGGAAAAGAAAATACATGATCCACCAGTGTGTGTTTTTTTTTAAATACTTTATTGATCTTTTTAAATTGCAAAAGATATTCATGAGGTTGTGATGAGTGAAATGTAGAAAAGTTGAAGGAACAGTTAAAAATGAATCCTCCCACCATGAAAAATCCAGTGATTAAAATGATGTGTGCTCTTACATCTCTCTGCTCTCCCAGGCATATACAGCCAAAATTCTATCCTTATTAATTTGCTCTATAAATGTGAATGTATATTATAATATACACATACACACACGTATGTGTGAGTTTGAAATTCAGTAACTCATCAGTTTAACTGTAGATAGACCCCTATCTAGGTAAAAACATTCAGGTCTAATAAATTCTTCTTAAATACTAATTCCTCATGGAATGACTAGATCCTAATTTAGGTGGCTGTTAGTTTCTGCCCGGTTGTTTGTCACTACAAATAATGCAGATGAACTTCTTTGTCCTTGGTCCTTATATCTAGGTCCTAAATTGGAATTACTGTACCAATTTAACATTGTAGATGTTAAAAATAGCTGTCTGATTACTTTCTTAAACTTTCGCCAGCAGTTCCCAGCCTGGGCAGCAGGAAGGGTGATACTTGGCTCCCCACAACATCATTGGGAGGGGTGCTCACTATTTCTGCTGCTTGCTGACCTGGTGAGTGAAAACAGTATCTAATTTGCATGTTAAGCACTAACAGTCTTTATTATGGTCAGTGAAGGTGAGCTCAGAGATTATCAATACCTCCTGAGGGCATTTCGACTTGCTGATGCCTGGGCTCCCCCCACCCCACCACCTACTGAATCAGTGTCTTTGGAGAGGGGCCCAGGAATCTTTTGTGTTTGTTTTAATTTCCCCAAGTAAACCTGATACAGCAAAGTGGACACATATCCATCCACAGGCAACTGGAGATCATGAATAGAGCCTTTATCTAGAATTGAGAAAACTGAATTTCAAAAGCTGTGATTTATTAATTATTTAAGAAAGTAATGTACCCAGAAAATCATTATGGTTAGAAATTCAAAAATTCAATTTACATGAAAAATTTCATTCTGTGAATTAATACAAGGGACACCTACATGTAACTTCCTCTGCTTTAAAGATAAAACCCAAGACAGGATGCAATTATGAAGTGGATATATTAAAATGACAAGTGGAGTTCCCACTGTGTTGCAGGGAAAATGAATCCGACTAGTAACCATGTGGTTGAGGGTTTGATCCTTGGCTTCGCTCAGTGAGTTAAGGATCTGGCATCAGCAAGAACTGTAGTGTAGTTTGCGGACGTGGCTCGGATCACAAGTTGCTGTGGCGTAGGCCAGCAGCTGTAGCTCTGATTCGACCCCTAGCCTGGGAACGTCCATATGCCATGGGTGTGGCCCTAAAAAGAAAAAAATAATTAAAAAAATAAAATGACAATTTTCTGGCCTTTGTTATTCCTTTTATCGGCTGCACTCACACCATACAGAAGTTCCTGGGCCAGGGATCTAATTCAAGACATATCTGTGGCCTACGCCACAGCCGTGGCAACACCAGGACCTTAACCCACTGTGCCAAGCAGGAACACCTGTTAATCCCTTCTTAGCATCAATACTATTCGATCTTTTTGAAAATAAAATAAAATCAGGGGCATTCTGATCCATTGTTGTTGGACTCTATCTCATGAAACTTCCTCACTTGAAGAACAGAGGAAAAACAAAAAACGGCTACTTCAGTTTTGTTTAGGATGTATCTGGGCAGAGCAAGGCAAGGGAATTTGAAAGACAATGACCCTTTAGGAGAGGCCAGCTCAGCTGTTTAAGAGGTGCCTCTAAGACCAGAAAGGGACCGCCTTACTTCCACATGCCAGGAGCAGCCACCAGGTGGCGAAGTTCTCTAATTTTCCTCAAAGCCCGAAGTGTTCAGGGGTGGAAGAAAATAAATCACTTCAAATTCTCTATTTGAATAAAACTAAAAGGGAAGTAGGCAAGGATGCATGCTGCTGCCTCTCGATGTCTCAGACAATAGCACCCACATTGTAGGGGATTGTGAGTAAATGCCTAATATATGAGAAGTGCTGAGACACTGTCTAGCAGGTTCTAAGGACATAGTAAACTTCTTTTAAAATATGAAAAGTTAAAATTAAGAAAACCTCAGGTATTACAGCCTCATTTTAATTGTTTTTTTGCCGAGTTCCATTTCAGACTCCTGTATATTCTTAAAATCCTCTGCAAAGTCATATCTCTGTCAAAATTTAAAATGATCTAGTTAAAAGAGATATATAAGTAGAAAACAGCATGTGGGAACTTCTTGCGGTTTTTAAATTTTTTATTGAAGTATAGTTGATTTACAATATCATGTTAGTTTCAGGTGTACAGCACAGTGATTTGGTTATACATGTATATATAGCAATTCTTTTTCAGAATTGCTATGTATTTAGATTTTAGAATAACATTACAGGTCATTATAAAATATTGAATAGAGTTCCCTGTGCTATACACTAAGTCCTTGTTGGTTATCTATTTTATATATAGTAGTGTGTATATGCTAATCCCAACCTCCTAATTTATCCCTCCCCACACCCTCCCTTTCCCCTTTGGTGGCCATAAATTTGTTTTCTTCCTGAGGCTCTTCCCGTGTGTGTGTGTGTGTGTGTGTGTGTGTGTATTTGAATTCCACATATAAGTGATAGTATGTGATATTTGTCTTTCTCTGTCTGACTTATTTCACTTAGTGTGATAATCTCTAGGTCCATCCATGTTACTTCAAATGGCATAAGAACTTCAAGTTTTGAGTGAAAATCAATCAAGTTACCAAGCTCCCAAGTTTATGAAATGGATACATTCAGAGACTGCACAAGAGTATTCATTTTAAACAGAGACTCATCACAGACTTCCTTAAAAGGTAAGTTTCCTTTCTATCTTAAGAATTTGATTCAGCTTGTTAAATTCAGTTTGCCCCAACTGCTCTGTTGAGTAGTGAACTGAAGATATTATCCTCAGGATAAATTGTGAAGCTGATCATTTGGCCTCTGAATCCTTTCTTCCTCTTTTTGTAGATTTCCCTCTTTCCTATAAGCTCCCCATGCCATCTGTCTCCAGATCCCCTGCAGGAGGGGTGCAGGTAGTAGGTGAGGATTGGGAGGAAATGCAATACAAAGGCCCTTCACACCCCCCCCCCCCCCGGAAGCTCATCACAGAACTGGGAAGGAAGAGTGACCTGGATGGGGTGCTGTTTGCACTTGGACAGTCTTCTCCTTGGGGGCAGCTTCCACTCTAGGGAGATAATAATAATGTGGAAGAGGAAGAGGAGCCGTGTATTGAACTATTCCTCTATTCGGACTACTCTGGTTTGCATGTTCACTTAATTCCCACAAGAACCTTGTGATGGAAGGATGAGAACAATCATGTGAGGAAACTGAGGTTTCAGATTTAGTAGGTGAAAGAGCAAAGTCTTGACCTTAGGTTTGTTTGATTCCACTGGGAAGGAATATGTTAGTCCAGAAGCAAGGGGTTAGGTGAAGATGAAATTTTCAATGTAACTCTGGGAAACAAACAAAAAAACAGTGTTAGCATGAGCTCCACCGACTCAGCTATGAACATAGCCTACTTTTGTGACACTTGCCCCCTAATCAAGAACAAAGTGTTTTAATATTATCTCTTAAAAAACAGACTGCTAATATAACATACTAGCATATACATTGACATCAGATAGACCTGATTTTCCATGTAGGAAAGATTAAAATATTGTGATTATGTCTGTTAAAAGAGACAAATAGGACATATGGGGTGATTTTATACTAATGAGATAATTTTTTTATTTTTTGTGACAATGGCAATTTAAAGTCATAATCACCACAATTTGAGGACTCTAAAATGTGTCCAAACACAAAAGAATAAAAACAAGAATTTGATATAGCATTAGACAAGAGGTTTTTTGAAGAAACTGAAAATAGTTCCTGCTGGTGAAGACTGGACTATAAGGCAAAAATTGCTTTAAAACTGGTTCTCATATTTTGTTTGTATAATTGAGAAAGAATAAGTCATCTGAAAATGTGAATGAAACAATAACCAAAAAAAACTCATAGTAAATTTTCTAAATGTATAGAGATTTGAGTATTTTAATATAATCTCTGGTATAGATTTGAAAGTGATTGATTTAACAGCCTGTGCTCTAAAGTACATGCAAATTTGAATTTGCCCTAGAAGTATAAAACATTCTGGCTTATTCATTAGGCTAGTCTAATATTTTAGAATAAGTCTGCAGCCATATGGTCTTCATTGATGCCATGAAATCCCTTGCCAGTGCATCTCTCAGAAAGAGATCAGTGCAGAATAAACATCATGCTCTTCCTTCTTACCCTGTTTAGACAAGTGGAGGAAACCAGATGCCATCTGCCCAAAGCAACTTATTAGTGAATGTTCCAGTCGGTGTGGTTTCATCTGCTCCGAACAAAAGATTAACTCAGTTGGCACCAATAGCATAAAAAGCCTAAGGTAGGGTGATTCCAGGCTTGCTTACATTGGTGGCTCATTGCCACCATTGAGGGGCTAGGTCTCTTCTTCTGCTGTGCTTTGCTCATAACATTGGCTTTTGACCACAAGATTGTAGGATGACTGTGGCAGATTCAAGGACTTCACAACATAAAGGCTCCCTTGTATCCCTTTTCAAGACTGAGAAAAACGCTTACACACTCACTGTTCAGAATTATAGACATGCCCATTCCTAAATCATTCACTGGCAAGAGAAATGGAATTTCCATGATTAAATTAGGTTAATTAAGATCATCTTCCCTAGGGCTGGGGAAAAGTCTAGCCTTTTCTAAAGTATACAGTCTCCTGTTAGCTGAACAATGTCAAGGTTTTGATCTCAGGGAGGATGAGAGGATGGAAGGGCTACAAGGTGGGTAGTCCAGAGTGTCCACCATGCTGAGTCAGGAAGAGCCTAGAAGGAATGGTTTCAAAAGCAGTGCTCACGCCTTTAGCATATTTGTCTTGTGAGAGGAGAATAAATGTTGAAGAACAACTAAGAAATATTAATTTTTCTGATTTGATAGGGCAATTTTGACTCCTGATGATTTTTCAGGGAAAGATTAAAATATTGTGATTATGTCTGTTAAAAGAGACAAGAAATTCCCTATGTGGAGGAGTCAGTGGTTTAGTATTACATTTGTAACTAAAAGAAATTGGGTGGGGGACATAATTGAATCAATGAGGATGCTTTCAGTTCAGTTTACAGAAACCCCATCTGTGACAGGCACACTCAACAGGAAAATATATCCTTCATCACAGGAACTCCAGAGTTCGGGTGGGCAGGTTCCAGGGTTGGTTGATCTGGCTCTCTCCGTCTCTTGGGCCCATCTTCCTCAGTGTTGGCTTCGTCCTCAGGTTGGCAGCATCATGATTCTAGGTGTCACAGCCAATCAAGACAAAGCCCAAAGGGGACAGAATGGTAGCTTCCCACGAAGACTAGGAAGGCTTTCCCCAGATGCCTCTCAGCGTACTCTCTCTGCTGCTTCACTGTCCTTAGGTCACATGTCCATTCCTGAGCCCATCACTGTTTGAAGAGTTGGCTTAATAAATAAGTAGACTGTGAGAATTCCAACTGCAAGTAGGTTTTCACTGTGACTGCGATAATCAATATCCCTTACCTCTATAACTCTAGTAAATCTAGATCAGATGTCAGCAAACTAATCCAGCCTACTTCATATTTTTATAAGTGAAGTTTTATTGGAACACAGCCCCAACTATTTTTTTTTCAATACATTGTTGATGAATGCTTTTATGCTGCAAAGACAGCTTAGTTGTGACAGAGACCATAGGAGCTACAAAGCCTAAAATATTTTCTGATTCTTTACAGAAAAAGTTTGCCTTCTCCAATCTAAAGTTAACTGCAGTACTTCCTTTTATTTGCTTCGAACTACCTTTTAAAAATGACAGCTTTTAATTTTATTATTCTAGGAAGGAGTGTGTGATGGTTAATTATGTGTCAACTTGACTGGCCACAGAATGCCCAGATTAAACATTACTGCTTTTTTAAAAAATTTATCTTATTGAGGTATGGTTGATTTATAATGTTGTGTTAATGCCTGCTGTACAGGAGAGTAGTTCAGGTGTGTGAGTGTGTGTGTGTGTGTGTGTGTGTGTGTGTGTGTGTGTATCCATACATATACATACATTCTTCTTTATTATTCTTTTCCATTATGGTTTATCACAGGATAATGAATATAGTTCCCCAGGCTACACAGTAGGATCTTATTGTTTATCCATTCTATACATAATAGTTTGCATCTGCTAATCCCAAACTCTCAATCTATCCTTCCCCTTCCTCCCCCCACTTGGCAACCACAAGTCTGCTCTCTCTGTCTAGGAATTTGTTTCTGTTATATAGATAGGTTCATTTGTGTCATATTTTAGATTTCACGTATAAGTGATATCATTATTTCATTGATTTTTATGGCTGAGTATTATTCCATTGTATATGTGTACTACGTCTTCTTTATCCATTCATCTGTCAGTAGACATTGAAGTTGTTTCCATATCTTGCCTATTGTGAATAGCACTGCTATGAACATAGAGGTGCAGGTATCTCTCTGAATTATAGTTTTGTCCAAATATATACCCAGGAGTGGGATTGCTGGATCATATGGCGACTTTATTTTTAGCTTTTTGAGGAACTTCCATACTGATCTCCAGAGGTGATTGTACCAATTTACATTCCCACCAACAGTGTAGGAAGGTTCTCTTTTCACCACATGTTCTCCAGCATTTGTTGCTTGCAGACTTTTTAATGATGACCGTTCTGACTGGTGTGAGCTGGTACCTTGTTCTACAGCCATTATTTCTGAGGGTGTCTGTGAGAGTGTTTCCAGATGAGATGAGCATTTGACCTGGTGGACTCAGTAAAGAAGATTACCACCCCCGACCCCCAGTATTGGTGGTCACCATGCAATTCACTGAGGGAGGGTCTGAATAGAACAAAAGGCAGAGGAAGGATGAAATTACTCCTTTGCCCTGCCACACTGTTGAACTGCATCTCATCTCCTCTTTTCTTTCTCTCAAACTGGGGTTTATACCAATGGCTACCCTGGTTCCCAGGTCTTCAGATTAAGACTGAATTATACTAATGGCTTTCCTGGGCCTCTAACCTACAAATGATAGACTGTGGGACCTCTGAGCCTCTATAATTACAAAAGCCAATTTCTCATAATATCTCTCTGTGTCTTATCTATAGTAAGACATATGCATATATATATGTATATATATATGTGTATATGTATATATGTATATATATATATATATATATATATATATATATATATATATATATCTGTCTTAAATCTATGTGTGTATGTATACATATTCTTATTGGTTCTATTTCTCTGGTGAGCCCTGATTATTACGGAGTGAAATCTGTGTTCATCTTATCCCTTAATTGTATGATTAGATATATTTTACCCATTTTCTTTTGAGTTTTCCTAATCTACACAAGATACTTACTTAAAGTCAAGTCATTGGCTCTCCCAACATGTTTATGCTCCTTATATAGGATCCAGTTAGTGGTGTGCTGAACCCAGTTTGTACTGACTTGTAAGAGTTATTTGCTAGCATTGCTTTCAAACTCTGCCTTCAGTGGCCTTGGTGATGTGAAATTAACCATAGTGGGGCGTAGGTACACCACAAAAATTGCCAAACACTTCAAATTGAAAATATTGGTTGCTTCCTTTTTCCCCTAAAGATCTGGATGTTAAACATTTACGAGCACACCATGGCTCCAGCGACTATTACTACATTTTACATACCATCTCTGTTATATAACTGCATAACAGAGAATGTCAGTTGTGATTAAGGCATTGCCAATACATTATCCATTTGAAATAAATTTGCAATCTAAAATAATCAGTTAAATTCCTCTTGCAATAAAATAATGTGGCCTGGGTTTTCGTTTTACATAATTTTTGACTTGTATAGGTTTTTTTCTAAATAACTATTTCTCTTAAGTAAAACTTGAAGATGAAATAAATGAAAGCAAAAATCTTCCCCTTAAACTATCTGAAACTACAAGTATATTTATATTTTATAACTTATGTACGAATAAGGCAGGAACATAGCTATCAGTGTACAAGGATCAAGTGTTCCGAATTCTCACTTTTTTCTGGAGTGGAAAGTAGTGTTCACTGGGATCTGAAGGGAAGCTCTAGGTTTGGAGAGACTTTCCTTAATAAAAAGTGCACTCATTCATTTAAACAAGCTTTTATAAAGCATTTATTAAGTCCCAGACAACAATGACTCACAAAAGACTTGGGACCTCTTCACATAAGCCTTACAATCTAATGAGGGAGAGAAATGTTAAACAAACAATCACATGAATGAGTACCAAATTAACAGTGGAACAGAAGGAAAGGAATATAAATCTTTGTGAGCATGGGAAACTGACCCATCATGAGAGAACCTGAAAGACAGCCATGGATCTAGATTGCAAAGAGTAAAAGGGAGAAGGTTCCAAGTTGAAATCTGTATTCCAAGGAAATCTATTTTTCCAAGACATCTTGGAAAATCTTGTCAGCCATTGTGGGCTCAAGAACAATGGGGGATCATTTGAGATATTTTAAGCAGAGGAGGGCCAGGATCAGATTTGCATTTTCAAAAAGATCACTGGCAACAGATAGCAAAGGATCATGGGAAAAGAAGAATAGGAGTTCCCTTGTGGCTCAGTAGGTTAAGGACCCAGTGTTGTCTCTACTGTGGCTCAGGTTGCTGCTATGGCACAGGTTCAGTTCATAGCCCTAAAACTTCTGCATGCCATCAACACAGCCAAAAAACAAGCGAAAGAATATATAGGAGAGCAGTCCTTTGGCTACTGCAGCAATTCTGGTGGCGGATTAGGGAGGGTCGGACCAAGACATTGGCGGAAGATGTTGTGAGAAGTGGCTAAAAACACATTTGAACTGACTGGGCTTCCCATGAAACCCTTCAGCTGCCTTCAGAAGACTATATTTGAAGAGGTGACTCATAGGCATCACAGAAACAGCGTGTAACTAGGAAGTAAACTAGAAGTACAAATTCTGAAGGACACAGGAATTGAAAGCAAGAAATTGGTTGGGACTCCAGTAGTTAGGATTTGGAGAGAGAGGCCAGAGGCAAGAGGTGGGAAGGGGCAGGACAGTGAGAAGAGGAGCAGAGATCGCACCAGGGGACGTGGAACAGATCTTGCTGGATATGCAGGGTAGGGTCAAATTATGAGACTTTGAGAAGGTCAGAGTTTGAAAAACTTGATGTGAGATTAAAGAATGAATAAGCCACTAAAAATGTTTTACTTAGGAAAGACACAAAAATGAAAGTAAGCTTTAAAGTTTAGTTTTACCAAATTCTGGTGGTTAATTAGACTGAGAAGAACTTACCCCCTGTGTAGTTGTTGGCCCGGGGGTGGGGGGGGTGTCCTAGACTTAGATGGTGGCAATTAAGAATGGAGATGAAGCCTGAAGGAAAACATAGGCAGAATACTCTTTGACATAAACTGCAGCAATATTTTTGTTCCCATCTCATATAGTAAAGGAAATAAAAGCAAGGATAAACAAATGAGACCTAATTAAACATAAAACCTTTTGCACAACAAAGGAAACCATCAACAAAACAAAAAGACAACTTACAGAATGGGAGAAAATATTTGCAAATGATATGACCAATAAGGGATTAATATCCAACATATATAAACAGCCCATGCAATTGAAATGTCAAAAAAGCAAACAACTTGATTGAAAAAATGGGGGAAAGAACTGAGTAGACATTTTTCCAAAGAGGAAATACAGATGGCCAGCAAGTACATGAAAGATGCTCAACATGCTAATCATCAGGGAAATGCAAATCCAAAGCACAATGAGAAATTACCTCATAGCTGTCAAAATGGCTATCATCGAAAAGACCACAAATAACAAATGTTGACAAGGATGTGGAGAAAAGGTAACCTTCCTACATTGTTGGTGAGACTGTAAGTTGGTGCAGCCACTGTGAAAAATGGTATGGATGTTCTCAAAAAATCTAAAAATAGAACTGACATATGATCCAGCAATTCCACTCCTGGGTATATAGCTGGAAAAGATAAAAACTCCAATTCAAAAAGATACATGCACACCCAATGTTTATAGTGACTTTATTTACAATTGCCAAGATATGGAAGCAAACTAAGTGTCCATCAACAGATGAATGGATAAAAATGTGATACACACACACACACACACACACACACACACACACACACACACAGGATGGAATACTATTCAGCCGTAAAAAGTGTGTTTCCCTTTTGCAGCAACATAAATGGACCTGGATGGTACTATACTAAAAGAAATAAGTCAGAGAAAGACAAATACTGTATGATGTCACTTACATGTGGAATATAAAAAAATCACAAACTAGTGAATATAAAAAGAAAGAAGCAGACTCACAGTTATAGGGATGGGGGAGGGGGCAGTACAAACTATTGGGTATAAGGTAGGTTCAAGGATATATTGTACCACACATGGAATATAGTCAGTATTCTGTAATTACTGTAAATGGAAATAACATTTAAAATTACATTGAAAAATTAAAAATAGTGGGTTGGAGATGATTTTGCTTTAGATACGTGATGAGCTTGAAATGATGGTGAGCTCCTCAGTAATAAATGTCCAGTAGGCAATACAGCCTGGGTGGCTTTAGTTGTCATCTTCTCCACTATTTACAATCCAATTTAGCTTTCCTCATTAGCATTCTCAAAAGGAATGTTCCATGATTTGAACAAAGAAAAGATTCTTCTTTCTAAAGCACTTGGCAAGACTTTGTAGAATCAGAGTTCCCTGATAGCTCAGTGAGTTAGGGATCCAGCATTGTCACTGCTGGGGTGAAGGTTTGATCCTTGGCCCTGCCCCAGAACTTCTGTATGCTGTGGGCATAGCCAAATAAATTAAATTAAAATATTTCCAGCTTAGAAAAAAGACTTTATAGGATGAAATATTTTGATACATTACCATAATTTCATATTAAGTAATATCTTAGCATAACAAAATTAAATTGCCCAGTCATAGATTTTTTTATTACTTACCAGTTTTAATAAGTAATTATGGATTTTTTAACAATTTGAACCAGGGGTGGAATCCTATTTTAGTGAGCTTAGTGGATAAATAATTTATAGTATTTAATGTCCACTAAAATTTAATATATATTGCAATCTATAGCAAAACAGGTTGAGGACATATTATTTTTATAAAGAAACTCAAGAATTCATATCTTGTTTACAAATCTCTACTTTATTAATAACCTGCCTTTTTGTCAGAGATTAAAGTACTATCTCTCCATCCTCCTACCCCTCAATCTCCTAAGTAATATACCACCCAAATACCAATAGACTATATTATAGAAAATCTCTGCTTTCAAAGATTCAAGCATACATAAACACCAAAAAAAAAACTATGTCTTTGCTTCAAAGATTAGCTTCAGAGAGGACAACAACTGTTAAAGGCATCTGCTAAGTGGATTTTTAATTTAATGGAATTTGTTGTAACTCTATTAGTAAAGCACAATTGCTGTGCACCATCTGTTGAAGCTTTGAAGCTGCCTTGCTTATAAAGAACTGGATGTTGCCATCATATCCATTAAAATGGAATACTACTTTTTGCTAACTTTTCTTCTTATTTATTTTCCTATGCTTTCAGAATCATTGGAAGATGAATTTGCAAGAAAAAAAAACAGAATCTCAAGAGTCAAAAGGACAACTCAACAGCAAAACAAAACAAAACAAAAACCCTGATTTTAAATGGGCAATTTACTTGAATAAACATTTCTCCTAAGAATATATACAAATGGCCCATAAGTACATGGAAAGATTCTCAGCATCATGAATAATTAGGGACATGCAAATCAAAATCGCAATGATATACCACTTCACACTCATTAGGGTGACCATTACACAACAGAAAAACAACAGGAAAAAAAAGAATAAGTATTGGCAAATACGTAGAGAAATTGGAACCCTTGTGCATGCTGGTGGCAGTGTAATGGTGCAGCTGCTGAGGAAAACCATATGACAGTTCCTCAAAAAATTAAAAATAGGGAGTTCCTTTGTGGCTCAGTGGCTAATGAACCTGACTGGGATCCATAAGGTTGCAGGTTTGATCCCTGACCTCGCTCAGTGGGTGAAGGATATGGCGTTGCCATGAGCTGTGGTGCAGGTCACAGACGTGGCTTGGATACTGCATTGCTGTGACTGTAGTGTCGGCCAGCAGCTGTAGCTCTGATTCAGCCCCTGGCCTGGGAACTTACACATGCTGCGGGTGAGGCCCTAAAAAGCAATAAATAAATACATACATACATACATCCGTACATACGTACATACATACATACAAGAATTAGCACATGATTCAGCAATTCCAGTTCTAGGTATATACCTAAAAGAATTGAAAGCAGAGACCCAGACAGATGTATGTACACCAGTGTTCATAGCAGCTTTATTCACAGTAGCCAAATGGTGGAAGTAACATGTGTCCTTTAATTGATGAACAGAAAAGCAAATTGTGGTCTATACACATAAAATGTAATATTATTTAGCTTTAAAAAGGAAAGAAATTCTGACACATTCTACAACAGATGAATCTTGAGGACATTATGCTAAATGAAATAACCCAGTCATAAGAGAACAAATACTGATATGGGTATCTGGAGTAATCAAATTCATAGAGACAGAAGTAGATGGTTGCCAGGACTGGGAAGAGGACCCTTTTTTAATCATTCATTTATTAAACTGTAATTTTATTTCTATGCTTTTATATAATACATCTGTAGACATGTAAAATGCAGCATAATTTAAAACAGTAACAGTAGGGTTAGGGTTAGGGTTAGGGTTAGGGTTTTGAAACGTACAGTCAAAAGCAGTAAAACACTGATTAACTAAAATTAAGGTACATCTCCATAATGGAAACTATGTAACTTCCTCAAGATGGGGTACTATAAAACCATTTAAGAAAAGAATGCCTTTGGGATGGAAAAGCAAGGAGATACTGCTGTATAGCACCAGGAACTATGTTTAATCACTTGTGACGAATCTATATATGTATGTGTAACTGGGTCACCACACTGTACAGTTGAAAAATTGACAGAAAACTGTAAACCAGCTATAATGGAAAAATTTTAAAAAAGACAAGAATATTGATGTAAGAGAATTCCAGGATACAATGTTATGTTAAAAAAAATCAAGACAGTAGACAATGTATATAGTACATTACCTTTGTGTATACTATACACACACTCATTTACAGAAATACACACAGGACAGGTAAACCAGTAGCTAATTTTTTTTAATGATGTTAATTGGGGAGTATGAAAAAGGTTTAACATTTTTCTGAATACTCTTTGGTTTATCATTTTAAATTTAGGACCATGCTTTGTTTTAAAGTTCTTTCCAATTATATGTGTGATTTATATATTCAAAAATAATTTTAAATTTTAAAATTATTCCTAAAGTAACTGAAACAAATAAATCTAACCATATATCAAATTGGTAGCATAACCTGCATAAAAGATCATTATTTCAATTAATTTTTGAACATATAGTTGTACGAGCTTAGTGGGGTATATTCTAAGGACAAAGAGAATTGCAAAATAATCTCAAGCTTTGTGGAGTTTACTTTTGGTGGTAATACCAATATTATCAGTATGAAATCATCTAATGCATATAATAAATAATTATGTCTATGTTGTTAGAAACTAGGATGTTCAGTATAAATATAAATTCAGATACATTAAGTAAATAATTAGAAGTTGAATTTAAGTATCTTTATAACTAATTGGAAATTGAATTTAAATATCTTTATAAACATGACTTGACTTTTCATATGGAAATAATTTCAAAAAAAGAAAAGCTGTAAGAACAGTACAAAGCAAATCATTTGACCCCTTTCCTAGATTCATTTATTATTAACATTTTGCTCCATTTGCCTTACCACTGGCTCTATTTATGTACACACACACATAATTATTTTCCTGAAACAGATGCATAAGTCATGGTTAAATGTGTATTCTTAAGAATAAGATTTTTTTCACACAACTATCAACTCCATTAAACTTAACACTGATTCAATCCTTCTATCTAATCTACCATCCATATTCTAAGTCTGTCACTTAACTCAACGCTGTCCTTTATAAAATTTTCTCTCCAGTTTGGGATCCAGTCTAGCAACAGGAATTACAGTTAGCTGTTACATCTGTTTGGTTTCCTTTAGTCTGGAATATTTTCTCAGTCTTTCCTTGTCTTAAATAACATTGAAATTTAGGGGAAGAATTTTTAAAATAGAATGCTCATCATTTGAGTTTGTCTTATGTTTCCTTGTGATTAGATTGAGGTTGTGCATTCCTATCTGGAATACCATGTAAGTGACACTGTGTCCTTCCCAGAGTATCACACTGGTGATGTTAATTTTGATCACTTGCTAAGGATGTGTTTGATTTATTTACTGTATCATCATCATCACCTCATCATCATCATTTTTCTTTTTTTAAAAAAAGATCTCTGTCCAAAGACAGGGTCTTGTCTATAATGCTAAGGGCAATAACCATTCCTACTGCCCAAAATCATGTCTAAATGCCATTCCCCACTATAAAGTACCAGAGATTCTTGGGTAAATGGCTGATCTCAGGTCTAGAGTAGAGAAATTAAAAGGTGAGCAAGGAGTATCTTACTGTGCCACAAAGCAAGGAAGTTCTTGAAATCTAAGTGAGCCATGTCAAAAGACTTTGGAGCCAGCTTGAAGAGGATCTCATTGGCCAAAGACACGATAATTTGAGCATCAAAAGGAAAAATAGCCACAATAGATTGGTACACTTTAAATGTATAAAAATCCATGAATCCATAATAATACTCCCTATATCATTCAAAGGACAAGGCATGCTGGGATTTTATGCTCCAGTGTGGTTTTGTGCCCTTGTCTGAGAGCAGTTTGGTATGTTCTGCTTCCTCTGAAGGAGCTCAACTTTTCAAGATCCAGCTCAAATGCCTCTTCCTCTAAGAAGCCTTCCCTAAAACCTCTACGCAGTTCATTGTTTCTCCATATTTCAACAGAGCTCATTATACATACCTCTTTAAGTGCATATATCATACTGTACTGGGATTGCTTAACTGTATTTTTCTCTCCAGAATCTAAGTTTATAAATATGAGACTTGTCTGAGTTCTATTTATTTTGTTATTCACAGAGCCTAACACATAGATGGTTTTATATATTTTTTTCTGTACTATGTGTTGTAAATGAATTAATCAGTTTCAGTAGTATCCTGTTTTTTCTTCATCACAATACATATTTGTCTTTATTTCAGAAAATATTTGAATGCAGTTAAATATTTGGCTATTTTAGCCATTATGACAAATTTTTATCATAATAGATTTTTTCGACACTTTCCTCATCTGTCAGATGTTGCTTTAACACTCAGTAGACTAGAAATAGGCCCCATCTTCGGCATGCTTATTTTTAAACAATAGCTTCCTGTGGTATTTCTATTTTTCCCAGTTTGTTTTCTTCCCTTAGAGATTTTTCTGCACACATAAATCTACTAATAATGTAAGGCGAGAAGTGTTAAAATCAAATAATTGATTTTTTTAAAATAATTATTAGTAACTGATGACAACTTAGTTGTAATCTTTTTTTTTTAATAGTTGAAAGATTTTTGGTCTAACGTCTGTAACACAGCACCACTAACCCACGTAGAGTGTTCTCCATTGAGTTGCCTGTATCAAACTTTCTCACACAGTTTCCCACTACGTATAGAATCTTTCATGCATGTGTGCATACATCCAGTCTTAGGTTTTTGTGGACTTTCGAGCATTAACAATTTAGTTGGCAGAGGTGATGTAAATCATCTGTCAAAGGCATGTGCAAACTCACTAAAATGCTTCAGGAAAACCCTTCTCTCATACACAGTGAATGAATCCTAATTTCGGTCACGGGCAGGTGAGCGTGAATAGGTGAGGTCAGCGCTGCCACTTAATAGCAGTCTGTGTTTGGAAGGAAGTGAAGTGCTGAGGCGCGAATTGAAAAACGTGAGGGCTGGCGGACGCAGCTCAGAGTTGTGCGGCACGTTTGGAGGGACCGGTCGCTGGCCGCGGTGCTGAAGGCGCTCCCGGGCTGCCCCCGGGTTGGTCCGATAGAAGAGGCCCAGCGAGTTGGTGAGTTCGTGCTTAGCTGCCAGTCTTGTGCCTTCCGTTGTCAGTTCTCTGCTCCAGCCAGGGAAAGCACGTGCAGCTTCCGGGAGAGTCACCTCGCAAGCGTAGGGGCAGCCTCTGACCCATTCCCACGTAGTGCAGCTCATGTCCCTCAGTAGCAACCCCAATAACAGCAACGCAACCATTGTTTATTTACAGCTCCAACTCTGTCCTCAACACATGACATCCATTCCCAGTGGTCCTCACAACATCCTCGAAATTTAAAATAAAAAGGTTGATGACTTGCCCAAGTAAACAGAGCTACCCAAAGGCTGATCTCTCTCAACAATGCCTCAAAGAATATTAACCGAGCACCCTGGACATGCCAGCCTTACAACCTTCGCTACTCCCCTGTTATCACCCTCCACCACAAGCCAGCACGCCCTTTAGTCCCCCCCACCCCCACCCCGCCGCCGCGCGCCCGAGGTTTTCAGCAGGCAAAAGTACTCTACATAGCATATCCCCTACCGCCATCGAGTTGGAAGACTGTACAAAGGGCTTGAATTCGGAACAGAATTCATTCACACATCTTGCCCCGTCACTCTTACTAGTCCGCTGGTGGGACTGGGATATTCAGACCTAGTACCTGAGCCTGCAACTCACTGTGTGACCTTGGACAATCGACCCTAAGTCTCTGGGCCTGCTTCTCCCGGCTAACACGATGGATGATGGGTTCTAGGACTGCGTGAGGCTTTTTCCAGGAGCGCATGGATCTCCTCTCGGTCGGACACAAACACTAGATTTTTTTTTTTTAACGCCTTACCTTCCTTTTCCAACCCTGGTTGTGCACTCACGCGCGAGTCTCTCCACCAGACCCACAGCCAACTCTATTCACTGTTGAGGAAGAACTCAGGTGCCGGCTACGGAAGATGTTCTCCCCACCCTCCCCGTCCCCGCACTCCTAGGCCACACAAGCCGGGAAGCGCCCAGGGCTTAGGGAGAGAGCTCCTCGAGCTCCAGCTCAGCAGCACCAAATCTCTGCGGTGCCCACTCGCCAGGACGCTTTGGCAAGTGTGAGATGCGGAGAGAGCAAGAGCGCAAAGGCGGGGCAGGGCTGGCCGGGCTGCTCTGGTGACAGGTACTTGTGAGGAAGTCAGCCAGAGGCTGGGTTGGGAGAGAGGGACTTGTGGGGGCGGGGGGAGAATATTGGGGGTGGGGAGGGAGGTGCCAGAAAGAGCGGTGGGTCACTGTTCATCTCACCACCACTGTGTGTGCATGTGTGTCTTCCCGCCTCCGTCTCTCATCCTCCTCCCCGCCCCAGGCTCTCAGTCTTACCTTTCCCTCGGCTGCCGCCTCTCACTTCCCTCTCTTTCCCCTTCTAGTATCCTCCCTGAGAGCCCTCCCTTGCACTCTCTCGCGCCTAAGAGGACCTTCTCTGGGACCAGCCGGCTCCACCCTCTCAGTCTTATCCCAGAGCCAGTGAAGCAGAACCCGCAGCATGTGGAACGCGACGCCGAGCGAGGAATCGGGGCCCAACCTCACGCTGCCGGACCTGGGCTGGGACGCTCCCCCTGAAAACGACTCGCTAGTGGAGGAGCTGCTGCCTCTCTTCCCCGCGCCGCTGTTGGCTGGCGTCACCGCCACCTGCGTGGCGCTCTTCGTGGTGGGTATCGCGGGCAACCTGCTCACGATGCTGGTAGTGTCACGCTTCCGCGAGATGCGCACCACCACCAACCTCTACCTGTCCAGCATGGCCTTCTCCGACCTCCTTATCTTCCTCTGCATGCCCCTCGACCTCTTTCGCCTCTGGCAGTACCGGCCCTGGAACCTGGGCGACCTGCTCTGCAAACTCTTCCAGTTCGTTAGCGAGAGCTGCACCTACGCCACGGTGCTCACCATCACCGCGCTGAGCGTGGAGCGCTACTTCGCTATCTGCTTCCCGCTGCGGGCCAAGGTGGTGGTCACCAAGGGCCGGGTGAAGCTGGTCATCCTGGTCATCTGGGCCGTGGCCTTCTGCAGCGCTGGGCCCATCTTCGTGCTGGTCGGAGTGGAGCATGATAACGGCACTGACCCCCGGGACACCAATGAGTGCCGTGCCACGGAGTTCGCCGTGCGCTCCGGACTGCTCACCGTTATGGTCTGGGTGTCCAGCGTCTTCTTCTTTCTGCCTGTCTTCTGCCTTACTGTGCTCTATAGCCTCATCGGCCGGAAGCTCTGGCGGAGGAAGCGCGGCGAGGCGGCGGTGGGCGCCTCGCTCAAGGACCAGAACCACAAACAAACCGTGAAGATGCTGGGTGGGTCTCAATGCGCCCTCGAGCTTTTTCCCCCGGGTCCCCTCTGCTCCTTGTGCCTTTCCTCTTCTCCGCTCTCCCTTCTTTCTCGAGGTCTCC
>PVHT021183693.1:28552140-28589262 GCA_004024745.2 Catagonus wagneri | reverse complement strand
TTTCTTGTGGTCTCTCCCTTCTCTCTTTCATGGAAAGATGTCCCACCTCTGTATTTGTCTAAAACGTGTTTCACATCAGCCCAGAAACTTTGCTACAAAACTGAGATCTTTCATTTAAGAGTCTATGTGGCCTTTAAGTGTTAAATGTGAGGTTACGCTTTCTGCCTCAGTTTGTAGATATCCCAGTTGCATTAGGCAAAGCAGGAGTTGGAGTGGGGAGAGGAAGCAGGCATTAATTCTAGAAAGTATTCAGTGGCAAATTTAACCAAAGACATGGTCATTGTGGATAACTCTGTCAGAGAAATTCATTTTTGAGCACTGTGATTTCTTTTCTGACTTGCATTTTTCAGATAATTACATCAATTCAGTTTACCCTGATGCTGTTTATACAGCTTTTAAAGAAATCAGTGGCATATCAGTGCTGGACTCTCTGTTTTAATGATTACCTGTCTCTCCAAGTGGGATAGGCTAGGATAAGCTAGGATACACAGGCTTCCAGTGTGAGAAAAGGAGACTTTTTTTTTTTTTTGCATGGAAGCTAATAGGACAGAGAACATCTGGGTGCAGTGTCACACAGGAGTGTGCTGAATAGTTTTTAACATAAATTCAGCTTCTTTACGTATATGTGTTTGATTAATACAAGTGAAGTAATACGAAGTGTGTTCACATCCAAGCAAAATATCAATTGTACTTGCTTTTTCAAAACCATAATCTGCACATTTTATTATTTGGACATTGTAGTCAACATTTTATATTTATTTGCATATTTAGTGCTTCTTAGAAGTCATTCCAGGATGATTTTGTATTGCATTTGTACAGTTGCTGGAATCCTGTGTATTGAAGTGATAGAGGTTTTTATTCTTTGGACCAGTGATTCTCACAATATGACTAAGAGATTGTAAACCTCTAGTGCCCCCCCAGGGGACTCTAGTGTTCATGTTGCTGCTGGGGTAGTCAGTCACTACTGTGCAACTTAGTTTTGAAAATAAGTTTAACTATTTCCTCTAATTTTACTTTCAAACTCTTAATTATCCTCACTGGTATCTCAACACCAGTATCAATTTTCTTTTGCCTTGAGAATTGGAAGGGAGTCACTAAAGTGGCACCAGCACTAAAATATTGTCTTCTCTTATTTTTCCTCTGATTTCTGAATTTTAAGAACTTAATCTAAAAATGCAGAGATCTCCAAGAAAGCTGCATTACATGGGCAACATGAAGATCTGGATGGATGATAATGTTACTTGATTTTCGGCCTTTTATAACTTACTTATATCTATTGTAGGTGGAAAAGTATTATTCTTATCAATGGTTCTCAATCCTGACTGCATATTCAGTCTTCTGTGAAAATTTAAAAAGGAAAAAAGAAAAAAAAACAGGTGCTTTGACCTCCTTCCTGGAGATTTTAAGTTAGTGAGTCTGTATTAAATCCAAGGAATCTGTGCCTCAGGAAACTCTGACACATAACTGTGGTTGAGTATAACAACAGTATCTCATATGTTTGCTCTAACACATATAAAATGATGGACTGTTGTGAATAGATTGTCTAGTCACTTGAGTCAATATGTCAACTCAAGCACAACATCACTCAAAATATTGTTAAATAGAAATGACCTGGAAGCTCAGTAAAATGGTTGAAATGTTGGTCCAAACAGACTCAGTCTTGGTTAAAATATAGAAATGGGGAAGAGCAGAATGTGAAATCTCTCTGAAGTCAATGGTCATAGCATACAATCAAAACAAAACCATATCTTCAAAATAGAATGTGATTTCCTAGGACATTTCTTGAACTGACATTCTCTTTCTCATTGTCCTTTCAGCTGTAGTGGTATTTGCTTTCATACTCTGCTGGCTGCCGTACCATGTAGGACGATATTTATTTTCCAAATCCTTGGAGCCTGGCTCTGTGGAGATTGCTCAGATCAGCCAATACTGCAACCTCGTGTCCTTTGTCCTCTTCTACCTCAGTGCAGCCATCAACCCCATTCTGTACAACATCATGTCCAAGAAGTACCGGGTGGCGGTGTTCAAACTGCTGGGATTTGAGCCCTTCTCCCAGCGGAAGCTCTCCACTCTGAAGGATGAAAGTTCTCGGGCCTGGACAGAATCTAGTATTAATACATGACCAAGCACATTGCTCAGCAAAGTCATTGCTTATTTTTCTAAACCAGAAGCCATCGCACAGCAGAACTCGAGAGAAAGTTGAAGATTAATTTTGGAATTAGGGACACACAGGTCTGGAAACAATTGGGGGAAAGAAAAGACAGAATTTGTAGCATGTGAGCAGTTTGATTTGATTGCACACTCATCAGTGCTCTCATACACTATTTCTGCATATTCACTGCCTATGATTTTTGCATTCTGCTGTGGTGCTAGCAAGGGCTCTGCAATTCAGAAAAGGAAGGAGGTGTAGAGAGGACAATCAAGTCAGTTCCTACTGGATAAATTCTAACTCTGATTTCTTTTTCATAATGATTAAAATGTTCGATTAAAAGAATGACATTAAAATAAAACATTTAAAACATGACTTTTAAAACCTAGCAATTTCATAGAGCTCCAGATCAGTGCTGTCCAAGAGAAATATAATGCAAAGTACTTAAATAAGCAATACAAAAATTATTAATGAGCATTCCTACATTTTTTTTTTCATATAAAGTCTTTGAAATCTTGTTTGTTTTTTAGATTTTTCAGCTCACCTGAATTGGACAGTAGGTGTTCATCAGTAGTATTTGATGTATTGAAGTTTCATAAAATTTGCAAAGGAAAAAGTAGATTCATAAACCAAGTTGTCCAAAGACACTTCAAACTTTTCTAGTAACTAAGACAACTGTGAGTCCTTAACTTTAAAATGAATTAAAATTAAAAATTCAGTTCTTCAAGTTTCACTAGTCAGTCATATTTCAACTGTTCAATAGATAAATTATGGCTAGTGGTTATCATGTTGAATATGCAGCTCTAGAGTATCTGTAAAATTATTGTTAATCTTATTTAAAATGTTTAAAAATAAATATTCATTCCCTGAAATGGTTATATAATGAAATTAGTAGAGTGTTAGCATGATCAATTCTAAAAATTTCAACTAAATGTCCTATAATTTATGCTTGGAAGAAAATGGGTATGAAATAGGCATATATTTTTAATTAGGCTGGATTACATGTGTGACTATTCAGGAAATGAGACTTTATAAAAATTATAGAAAATCGCATTACCTTATTTGGCTTAACAAAACTACTTAAGCCAATCATAAATCTTTGATTTGTGAATAAAGAACTAATTTATAACTTACTACACTTGAAAGTTTGTAGAAACTTAGTGGAAATAGCAGTTTTTCAAATGGCAAAAAATCTTAACAGCGATTTATTTCAAAATGCCTATGTCATGTCCTGTCTCCAGATTAATCATGCTATTTACATCTCACTGCTTAGCTGATAGATATGTTTACTTGGATTTCCAGTCTCCCTCTTACTCATAATTGTGAATGACTAGATACCTTCAGCGAAATATACATTTTGTTTATAAATCTAAAATTTTCATTTATATTCACATTGTTCCTTTTATAGTCAATTCTTTGTAATTTACATATAGTATTCCAAAATGATTTTTTTTCATAGTCCCCTGAAATAGTAAGTCATATAAGCAATTCCTACATGAACTATGGAGCCAACTAGGGAAATTATTGCCATGATTGATTTTTGTCCCCCACCAAAAGTAAAGATGATTATGCTGAAATAATTGATTATTTATTTTAGAAAAAAATAAACAGTATCATAATTAGAATAATTTCTCTAGAGAAGTATTTCTGAAATCTTTCCTGACACTGAAACTGTACTGTCAATTTAGTCAAAGTACACAACTTTAGCAAAGTGATTAAGTTCGTTCTTGGGAAAGCATCAGTATTTTTTTTAAATACTGATTCATATAAGCCCACTGAATGCTAATTAGGTAATTTAGCATTATGGTCCTAAATAGGGCCCAGTAAATCTCAAAGACATAATTCAGTTTCCTGATGCCTTAGAATTTTTGTGTACGAATACATCCCACTTGAGAGGAAACAATCAAAATAAGGCTTAACTTCCATCACAGAGTAAGTGGCTTTGGAGAAAAACAAATCCAACTTTTAATTATTCAATGGCCCCACACTTTCTTGTGGGCTCATGTCCACAGTCTCAGCTTAACTCACTCACTATGGCAATAGTTCCCATAGCAAAGACCACCATTGTCCTTCGCTGGAACTCAGAGCATATGTTAAAGAAAGGGATTTTTAATTGCTCTCTTATACCAATGCCTTTTATTGTTTGTAACTTCTTAGTTTCATCATACTCCATTAATTTATGAGACTCAGGGAAAAGAGGAACTCATATGAGGAAAATTGTTCCTAAAAATCCACCATTTCACATTTAGTACATGTCCTGGTATGTTCTAAGCTCTAGAGATCCATAAGCCAAGGATTTTATCCTTAATGAGCTATGTTCACTTGTGTGTTATGTTATAGTAGGTAACTAATATCTTTAAATTATGAAGTAAACATCTCCATCTGACACTGTGGTGTGCATCTCCCTGTATGGTTGTGGATTTGACTCAGAATAAATTCAAAATGGGCTGTTCCTACACAAAACAGTCAGATCTGTATATGTTGTTAATGTCTGCTAGTGCATTCTTCATTAATGTAAAAAAAGTAAAGGGACTCATTTTAGTTATAATCTGTGTTTCCATTTTTCTGTTTACCTAGAATTGAGGTTTTTATCACCACACCTTACAGTGTGTCACAAAATCAACGGTTGGATAATTTTCATTATAGGAGGTGAGTGTTGTATGAGAAAGAACTTCTGAATAATTGCTTTCAGGAAAACACTCATTGCCATGAATTATTTAAAACCATAGGTTTTGTAGCAGTAACAATTAGAAACATTACCAGTGTCTGTCCAGACCTTGGAAACCAGTTCTTAATAATCAAATTTGTTGTTTATAATGAACATTGCTGTGATGGGATTTGACTTGAAATTCCAGGTTTTCACTATAATGTATTTTTAAGAACCTGAAATCATTACAATTTGCAATTGTTAGTTCAGTGTTGACAATTGTAGCTATAATTTTTTTTGCTGTTTTTCATTTATTAACCTTCTTGAACTTAACACTAGAAAAAAAAAGCTGTGAGACTTTTTGCAAGATTCATGCCTGAAAATACTCCATCTTTTAATCATGTGTGTACGTCTTTAAAGCATAACATACATTATATACATATATTAAAATTTCTTGTGACAGTGTCTAAGTGAAGAAAATAGATATTTCTGCTTTCAGAAACACTGCATTTAGTGTAAATAATGCCATTAAAAGATAAAGATAGTGTCATTCACAGTTCATTACCTAAGTGTCCTCATATAATTTCTTTGCAATTTAAATTACAATACTAACCATGAAATATAAAATTAAGTGGATGATCAGTGTCCAACGTGAATTCACCAAATTGATAAGGCAAATATCTTTTATCCACAGAATGAACTGCATATCAAAATCAACAGAAAACAATGTGCTCGTGGCAAATGCTAACTGCTCTAAGTTCGTGTCACTTATTTATTCACATTAAATGAATCTGGCCATATTAACTTATGACAATAATCTGTTTGAAGCAGGTGACAGGGAAGGTTTGGATGAGACCTGTTTTGTGGTTTTCCTTTTGATTGCAGACTCTTGCAGGGTGCTGAAAGCTTAGCCATTTTGATTGAGAGAATTATCACCATCCTATTAAAAGAAAAAAAAAAAGCTGCCATGCTTGTGTCCTTCCCAATTACCTGGATATTGGCTGGAACTCCAGTTAATAAATTATGCTGTGACACGAACCCTCCAGGAACTATCCTCAAAAGTGACAAAAAGCATGCCTCACGTCAACACTCAGAAAATTCCACCAAAATGATCAGGTATTCTTTCCAGAAGAATTCCCCTGCCTTCTAGTCCCAGAGAAAACGTTTGGGAAGAATAGGTTGAAAGATTTTCTATGATTTAAGCATTTCAAATCTGAATATTTCTCTGACTGAGATAACAATAACGTTTATATTTTTCACTTTCAGCTCTGTAGGTTTAGGATTAAAGAGCACTTGGTCATATAAACATATTCAAACAGCATAATCCCCTGATTCGCTGCTGTGTTTGAGGTTTGTATAGAATTTACAACTTGGTCTATTTGTGTTGTTTCAATATGTCCTAAGTGTCACTAATGATATTTTACTTTGTGATTCCTTTTACTTAAGGTTTTTGTGAATGTTCAAAGAATTTGCTGTAGCTCTCCATGTCTCTGTCTTACAAAAGCAGGCATTGGTTTTCCTTCCTTTGGGTATCCTTACCCAAATTTGTTTAATAAATATATTTTTTAAGCCTACCACTAATTTCTCCCACTTTCAGGGGTAGATATTGTCTGGCTTATTTTACCTGTATTCTTGCCCTTTTAATTTCTGAAATATATATTTGGCAACTATGAGGAGCTGTTTGTTACAGTGAGTTTTGTTTCTCCGGGGGCTCCAACATTTAATAATGAGTCAAGCAATTCCTGTAAGTATTAAGAAGAGTTAGGAAATAACCAACAAGGTCCTCCTGTATAGCACAGGGAATTATATTCAATATACTGTGATATACCATAATGGAAAAGAATATGAAAAAAAATATATTCGTGTGTAACTGAGTCACTTTGCTGGACAGCAGAAGTTAATACAACATTATAAATCCACTCTACTTCAATAAGGTTTTTAAAAGAGTTGGGGACCCTGTGATGCACTGTGATCCCATGCTCCCCCCAGCTCTCTGTTTCTTACAGCCTGTCACCCCCAAAGCCTGTGGTGTTGCAGCCTCCACACTGTTACACTAATGTAAAGACCATAATCCCTGAGTCAAGGAAAGGATTCCTGTCCGTTTTGTATTCAGCAGCCACTCACTGAATGTTGGTTGGATAAATGAAAGTTTAAAGACTAGATTACGTGTCACCTAGACATTAGCTTCCCAACATATTGATTCCAGGGACAGATAAAATTTAAAGTTAAAATTAGAAGATAAATATAGGTGGCCAGGTTTTATTTGGCAATTAAATTACTTTATTTTTTTTCTTTAAAATGAAGCTTTTATACGTAATTATAAACATATATACAAACAGCTCTGAAGGCCAGAGAGATAAGTCCAAATTCTGGAAACCTGGAGGCTCTACAGATTTTACTGGGTTTCAACCAGTTAATAAGTCTTAGATAACAGCTCTAGAGGCTTGGCCTTATAATTGGGTGGGAGAAATTAAGACTAAAATCTTCATATTCTGAAAATAAATAGTGGCAAAACACAGGACTCCTGGACTGAGGGAAATAAAATTGAAAAAGGAACATGATGGGAAGGAAATTCTTCTAATCCCAGGTTCCTCAAATAGGTACAAATGATAGCAAACTCTGGGTCACCTGTCACCACATCAAAGTTTGACAGAGAAGGATGACCCAAAGGAGCAGCCTTGCTGTGCTTGAGGATTGTTCAACACTTGAAATGAGCTTCGGATCAGTTCTTGACTGAAGTCCACTTGGGCCCCTTTCACGAAGGCCAAGCTCTCAGAATCAACCACCACTCTTGCCCCACCCTGTTCAAATACCCTGTCGTCGGGGTTGATAACTGTATCCAGTGAAAATTTGTATTGAAATCCGGAGCATCCACCTCCCTCCACCTCCAGCCTGAGGAATTCTGACCCTTCGGTGATTTCCAAAAGCCTCTGGACGCAGCTGTTGGTAAGGTGGATCTGCCCTTCGCCAGCTTCAGGGCTGGAGGACGACATTTCCCGAAGAGCCCAAGGTCCACGGGAGGCCGCGAGGAGCCTGCCCCTTTGCCAGGGGGTGACCGCTCTCAGGGCCGCAGCTGTTAGGAACAACCCCCAGGTGGCCGCCATTTTCCTCTCTTAAATTACTTTAAAATAGCCTACACTTCATTAGTTCCATCAGTTTAACTTTAAAAGAACATTAAACTACAAAGAAAAAAGTAGAAAGGACATAACCTCAGACAAAGGATCATCACAGTGTGAAAATTCAACATATTTGACATCCCACAATATTATGTATGCATGTTGTTAGCATAAGTTAATTACAGTTTGGAAGTAGTATCTAAAATATATAAATAGTGTTTGGAAATAATTAGTAACACACTACAGTAATCAAACAAGCAAATCATGGGATTTGTTTTTATTGATCATCTAAAGATATTTCCACTATCTTCTAATCCCCTCTGTCTATCTCTCCTTCAATTCAGTGCCATTCACTACCCGTCATATCCTTTCAGGTCCCTCCCTGGGCAGACCTTGGGCCTGAGTCTAAGTGGAAGAGGAGAGGCCAGCAGGCCAGCCCAGAAATTGGGAGGTGTCATGTTCTGGGGTCAATCTACAAATGCTGGTTGCTTCTTGCTTCCCCACTCATAAGCAATTGTAGATTCCCGATTTCATAGCCAGCTCTTTCAAAGGTCCATCAAATCAGTTATAAATCAATACTTATCTTCTGAAGAATAATTTGAAAGTGTGTATCAAGTGTATACAACTTTGCATATCTTTTGATCCAGTAATTTCACATGAAAACATAATTATGGAGGACCATAAAGAATTGTATGTAATGGTGTTCACTGCTTGTTATTTATAATGGTGAAAACCTGGAAAACTTAAATGTTGGAGAACAGGGAATGGGCAGAATAAACTCCAGAAATGATAATAGTTAGCATATATGCAGCTCTGTGACAAAGGCTTTCAATTTCTCTTCTAATATAATTGACCCAACATACCTGGGAGGAAGTTCTGTTACTTTCCCTGTGGTGTGGAGGGCTAACTGATACCAGAGTGTTGACACATGGTCAGGAAATGGCAGAGCTGGACTTTGAAGTGCTAGAGCTCTTGCATTCAGTATTATAGAGTACTATGTAGGCATTAAAAAGATGTTAATGTAGGAGAATTTTAATAATGTGGGAAAATGTTTATCCAATATTAGTATATTAAAAAAGCATATTCAGAGCAAGAAGACTGCAAAGATGCAGCATACTAAAGTACTAACAGTATTTCTCTGGTTCATGGAAATAGCTTCTCCTTTCCACTTTTCTGTGGTTTCCAATATTGCTACAAAGAATGTGTACTACTCTTGTAATAATGGCAAATGTTAACTAAGTTACCACAAGCCAGTGATTGGCATCTTCCCGGTCCTGCTCCAGGACTTGCCCTCTGCCTCCACACTTTGGGTTTGTCCACTTCATGGAAGCACTGTCCTCAGGGTGATGTCTTCCTTACCCATCACTAACTCTGACCCCAGCCCTGTGCAGCTCCTCACTGGGACACCTGCTCTTCCACAGGAGTGAGTTTCAGAGGGGTAGTGGGAAAGGGAAGCCATCCAGCATCAGGCTTGCTTTCTAGCTTTGTTGCTAGAGCTGTGTGTCTTCAGGCAAGTCCTCCAACCATGTAAGCGACCAGAACCTGATAGATGCTCATTAAATGGCCACTATGATCACTGTTGGCAAAGCATGAGACAGCTCCATGTTTTGTCCCCCTCCCCAGGGGCTCTGCAACCTAAAACCTGTATTCGGACTTCTCTGCCCCAGCCCCGGCCAAGCAGAGGTCTCCTGGAAACTTCATGGATCATTTACAGTAATCAGAAAGTCTTGTAAAAGCAGCTGCAACATAAGAAATTGTGGGTAATTGCCCTGGCCAGGGTGTTGACAATATTCTGTCAAGTTTTCCAAAATGTAGCAGGCATATTTTGGAGTGGTCCCCAGGA
Source organism: Catagonus wagneri (assembly GCA_004024745.2). Taxonomy (NCBI): domain Eukaryota; kingdom Metazoa; phylum Chordata; class Mammalia; order Artiodactyla; family Tayassuidae; genus Catagonus; species Catagonus wagneri. The sequence goes on along the minus strand of PVHT021183693.1, from coordinate 28,579,507 downwards.
CGCTCTCACAGGAGATATTTGCACCTCTATGTGTGGAATGAAAAAATGATTTCTGCATCAATCAATAAATAGAAGGCAAAAGGGAGGAGGCAAGAGCTTCTGGTTTCCTGAAAGTGTAGCTCTATTTGTGGCCACATGTTCACTCTCTAGGCCTGTTTAGCTATGTTGGAATCTTGAGCAAGCAGCTTTTTCCTTTCAAAATTTATCCTTCAGAAACAAAGCATATGACATGGTGTATGAAAGACTTGGGAGCCAAAGAGTGACAGAATTTACTCCTGGCTTCACCACCAACCAGCTGTGTGACATGGGCTATCACTTAGCATAAACCTCTCTGGGTTCCATTGCCATGTTCTTAATTCAATCCATGGCCCCCACATCAGCCACTTTTCAGTAAATGTCCTCTTTCTCTGCTTCACACTCCAGATGCTGAGCTACGTGGAGAAACGTCTCATAGAACCAAGAACTGGGTACCTCCAAAGGGTCAAGGTGAACAAACTCTCTTGACCCATCACCACTCTGTGGCGGTGAGTCGGGAGTTGGCTGTCTTTTTCTCCACAGAATCTATTTTGAACCCTCTCCCTGCTCTTCAGCTGGTACCCTTGCGTGTTTCTTCAAAAAGGAAATGAGAAGCGAAGCATCGGGAACCGTCTTAGCTCATTGCCACCACAAGGAAAAAGTCACGCAGGGCTGCACATGCCCTTTGTCCCTCCTCTGTGTCACAGGGGGAGCAGCACCCTCCTAAACAAATCCTTTCCTCCTCTTCCCTTCCCTCCCAAAGCTTCATCCTTCTCCTCTCTGCTGTACGCCTGATATGGACTTTTTACCATAAATAGTCTTCAATTAACTCCTGCTATGGAAGGAATTGTAGTCCCGCCCAAAACTTGTAGGTCAAATCTCTAACCCTCAGTGTGATGGTATTTGGAGATGGGGCCCTGACTATGGCATTAGTGACCATAAAAGAAGAGACACCAAAGAGCTTGTTTTTTCTTTCTCTCTGCCACGTGAACACATGGAGAGAAAGCGGCCATGTACAAGCCAGGAAGGGAGCCTCACCAGAAACCAACCGTGCACCTTGATCTTGGACTTACAGCTTCCAGAACTGTGAGAAAGAAATGTCTGTGGTAAGCCCCCCAGTCTATGGTATTTTGTTACCCAGTGAGAGCAGACTATGACAACTGAACAGCGCCCTCCAGCTTCCACCCTAGGTCTTGTCTCCCCCTTTATAGCCAAACCTGTTGAAATATGAAGTCTCTGTTTCTCTCATTTTACTCACTTATTAACTCACTGACATCACAGGATAATGACCATATTGAAAAAAGAAAGTTTAAGGTCACACAGGCCAGCACTGTGCCAGGACTGACTCATTCCATCCAGTGGGGAAAACAAATGTTGAACAAATAACTGCGTAATAACTGTTTAACCCTAATTGAGTTGTGTACTCTGGTGGGGAGGTGCTGGGGTGGGGGAGGGTGCTGTGAGAGCCCCTTACATTTGCCCAGCCTAGTCTGACACATGAGACTAATAAGAGCATCCTGGGGTAATGATATTTATACCACAATACGGAGGGTAAGTGGGACTAGATTGCTAGAGAGGGGAGTTAATTCCAAGCATAAAAATAGGATGGAAGAGGTCTGAGTTGGGCAAGAGCATGCCAGATTTGAGAAAATGTATGAAGGCAGAGGGCTAGGGCATAGTGTGCAAGGGTGGGCTAAGGTAGACACTGCCCAAAAGATAGGACCTCAAAGTCCATGCCAGGAACTTGATTGCTCTCCTATGGACAATGTAGAGCCAGGGAAGGGTTTAGAGTGGGAGAATGATGAGCAGCATTTGCATTTAAAGAAGGCCACTCTGTCTGCAGGTGGAGTGGGGTTGACGGGGATGGAGTGAATATCAGGGAAGTATTCTCCAATCATAATTAAGGATTTCTCAAATAGAGAAAAGTCTTTGAGACAATGTGAGGTATTTTTTACACACTTATTGAGAGCAAAGTATTGGTGAGTAGAAAGAATTCAGTGGCCTGTGCTTGCCTACACAAGGCCTCAGTGTAACAAGTGCAAAGTCATAGCATTGCGGAAGACACACTATCAGAAAGAAGCTTCCTTTGACCTCAGGGTGGTGAGTCTATCTTGCCTTGGCATTGATGAATCTCTGGTTTCCTGGGCCATTCATATTCCATTCCCACTGAGGCAGCTGCCCTGGGGATTAGTACAGCAGATGGTGATGTGCAGATTGGAATGGGAAAGCAGAAGTATTTTTACTTTGTTTTTGAGGCTTACATCAGCCAGCAGGAGAATGTCAAGCCCTAGAACCTTAGTGCCTCAAAATTCTCCATCAGTTAGGAGTTCAAAAGAGGATGTTGGAATATTTTGCTTATTCATGGAGATTATATTCTTTTTCTTCCTTCCTCTTTCTTTTTTCTCATCTTTCTTTCCCTTCTTCTTCCTTCCTTCCTTCCTTTCAATTCTTTGTAGGAAAAGATGGAGAAGGGCATCATCTTTCAGGCTATGGGCTGGTGCCAAATCACACAATATTCGTCTTTACCCCTTTACGTCAGTGAGCAAGGACTACCCCTTTCCTGAAGAACACAGTCCAAAACTTTATGCTAGAATTCAAAGCCTTGCCCAGTCAGATCTGCTCCTCCATCTACTGCGTCTTCACTGCTGCCCTGCATGCCCCTGAACTCCAGCAATATAAACTATTATTTTGGTCCCTGCTTGAGCTCTGCATTTCCTTGTTTCTGCTCTTTCATTCAACACATATTTATTGAGCACCTACTACGGACCTAGGTAGTAGAGATAAAGTAGGGAACAAAGCAAAAGTCCTACTTCATAGAGTTGAAATGCTGCTGAAATAGGTCATAAATATCATTTGATCATCTTTATTTTTCTGTATGTCTAAAAAGAATTCATTGTAAATTATATCATTTGGGAAACCACCACAGTGAACATTTTGTGACCATTTTTCTAGGCATTTCTCTTTATATGCATTGCAACTCCCCCGTGACACATACACATAGGCAAACACACGCAAACCATTTTACACCAATGGGATAAATTATACACTTGCTCATTTTCAACTCAAGAAACTAAGGAGATCTCTCCATACAACGGAATACTAATAGAGATCATCATTCTTAATATCTACATCATATTCTATTAATTGTACTGACTATAGTTTACTTAACCTTCTTTAATGGCCCTTATGTTATTTTCCTTCCTTCTCTATTTTTCCAGCCTGACATTGTCTTTCATTCCTTAATAGATATTTTCATGCCTTGAACCCTCAGTTGCTTCAGCCATCTGCCTACATGTCAGAAAAGCTTCCCTGAGCAGCCTGTGTAATAGAGCACTTATCTCTGTTGCCTTGTTTTATTTTCCTTCAAAGCACAGACCTGAAGGAACGGAGGGTCCAAGCCATATGACTATTTGTTAATGAATGAAAAGTCATTTCAGACTGGGAAAATACAAGTGAAAATGACTCCCCACTTCCAGCAGAATAATGTCTGAGCTCCTCGACAAAGTAAACATAATCTCCCGTGACTTGAAGGTCCCTGAAACAATTCTTGTGCTCATTTTCTCCACTCCAGCCTCCTATTTGGCAACGTCAAAATGGAATGCTGGTAATTCCTCTGTCAAATATTTCCTCTTTCTTCATTCCCTTGCTAGGCTCTGCTTTCCAGGAGCTTTAATGCCACGTCAAATGGGGCAAGCGCCATTCATTCATTCATTCATTCGCTGTCTGGTGAATGTTTACTTCTTCTTTGACACATCTCAGGTATTACTTCCCAGTCTCTGTCACAGACAGAGCCTCCCCGACACCAGTTGGAGCTCTTCTCAAGTCTCCTAGAATACAAATTCCTTTGAGCATTCTTCTCTCATTATATTTATCACACAGAAGTCTGATATCACACAGAGGCCAGGTATCTGGCCACACCACTAGAATATAAACCCACATAACCAGGGGTTTTCCTCCCTAGCTTTTTCTCTGTACTTAACTCAGTGTGTGACACAAGAAAACAGTTCCACATATACCTATGGAATGATTGAGGGAGCATATACTAAAGATTTCATAGTACTAGAAATCTCTCTATTGAGGTCTGTGTAGCACAAGCTTACAAAAGACTGGGTGGCTTGTGATGGCTTGTCCTGACTGTTATACTCTAAATCTCGTAGAGAAATGAGTCTCGAGTTTCATCTCTTAATTAAAAAATCTGAGCACCGCTGCCTACGTCATCCTTTCCACAGGACTTTCGCACTCCCTCTCTCATCTGTCCTACAGTGACCCTGCCGACTATAGCTTCCTCCTTACAGTTAGCCTGGAGCCCAGCCCAGTTATACAAGGTGATGTGACTCACCCAGGGTGGTGTAGGTTGGTTACAGAGGAATCAGAATTAGAATCTGGGATAAGTGCCTAATTGTTATGAAAGATGTTCCTCATCTAGGCATCAGTTTTATTGACTTTGAAGGCTAAGCAGTGTACTTAAAGAAAAAAAAATGTCTAAGTTCTAACCCAAAGGGGCAAAATCCAGGGAGAAGCAAAGCAGAGGCAAGGAAAGAGAGATAATGTCACTCTGCCAGACCATCCTCACCTTTTGATCTCCTAGAACCCCTCTTCTGTCCACTAGCAAGGAATAGAAACGTGCTTCCATTATGCAGTGATGTGTTTCAATTCAAATGCTCTCCAATTCATTGGTGTTGAAGATACTTCAGTTCAAAACTCTGGGTTAGGTGCTGTGGGAAACCATCCTTCACCATAGTGGATAATTGTGTGAACAACAAGAATTCCTAGGGTAGACATTCCTCATACATTCTTATATAACTTACTTAGTCAATACGTAATCACCAAGAGCCCACTGTGTTCTAGGCAATGAGCTAGGTACTAAGGATACAGTGGTAAAAGAAGTTTGTGCTCTCTGTTACTTCTATTTTATTGAAGTGGAAATTGTTAGAGGAGTGTTTATCTGACTTAAGGAATTTGCCCAAGTAACAGCCAGTGATGGCAGAGCAGGATGCAAGCCTCAGCAGTATGACTCCAGATCCTTGCTCTTAGCCACCACCCTATTCTACCTAAAACCCTAAATTCCAGAAATAAAGCAGGAGACCTGGTGTATGTTCAAGTAATACAAAATGGCTGTTCTCTTGCTCTCTGCAAATCCCCTGTTCAATTAGGCCCTGCCTCACTCACATGACTATCTAATTCTCTTAATTACAGGGCTTAATCAGTAACTCTCTGCATGCTTGCCCCCTGCCCCAGCACCTGGTTTCCCTGGTAACTGATGAGTCAACCTGACATCACTTCTCCCTATAAATGGTAGCCTCCTCCTCCCCCGAGGAGCAAAGCTTGTTGCCGTGTCCTGCCTGCTGTGGGTTATGCATGGTAGAATGTCGCTCAAGGGCCTTCGGACGTGTAAGATCCCCCTGTCCAATAAACCATGGATGTTTCTGTCACTGTTTGTGGGCTCCTTCTTCAGTCTCAAGGCCAGGCAGCTACAAGGCTTGCAGGCCTGTGGGGTGCAGCCCAACAACTGGTGAGTCAGTCAGGAGGCTGAGGAAACTCTCTTAAGTGGGGAATAAGAGCAGGGAAAGGAAGTTTGTGGGGGTGATCCTGACGTGGGTGTCCACTAGTGTGTGGGGCCCTGCGGCAGCTCTCTACCACCAGAGATGTCTTTTTCTTCGGTTATACTGGTGATATCCTTTAAACAAGTTTCTTCCCAATTTAAAACTAGCAGCCCCTCACTCATGGCTTATCTGAGTGCACAGAAATGGTTAGTGAATGCAGGCAAAATGCAAGGCCCTGAATTATCTACAAAATAAAGCCAAACCCCCGACCCACTGCCCCTTTATTCCTACAGGCACAGGCTCTAGGGATGTTAACTCAGGAACGGGCTTGTAAATTGGGACTCATGGCAATGGCAAAATAATGAGTATCCTTGGGATGAAACAGCCTCCACATGCATCTACAGGGAGTTACAACAGGTGGAAGACATTACAAAAGGCCCACCCAAGTTATGAAGCAAAATATACTAGTCAGTGTCTAGAACAGCTGTACATGACATACAGGACCCCCATGAACACCAATAGTAACCAAAGAACCCATTTGGGGCCATGAAATTCAAGAATGGGCCAATGAACATAACTTTCACTGGCATTTCCACCCACCTTACCCCACAGCTTCCGGGCTCATCCACAGGATGCATGGGCTACTTAACAATTGAGATGGAAACCCCTTCTCTCAACATGTGGACACATCCAAGGAGCAATCATCCCAGCTTCTACACCAAGTTAGCCTTAGCCCAGAGGCAACTAGCCAATACCATCCAAGTTCAACTGTTGACCACCGATGGACCTTTGCCAACCATGTCAGGAAAATAACTCACTTGTGCCCTGGCCACAGGCTTAACTCCCAGGGGAACACATCATAAAAGGCCCTGGGACTGGGAGGTGAGTCCCCAGTGGTTTGTGTTTGCTGCCTTGTGGGGAATAGGATTAGAATGGAATGTATGGGTTTCGCCTGTCTTCTACCTGGCCCTGAGACTACTAAGATAATTAACTGGGGCCCCTACTCGAGAAAGGAACATTATATTAACACTCTGGTCTGTTATACTGCCTCTCCAGTATTCGGTGGACTGAGGGTGGAAGGTGTTGTGGTCCTGCAGGCCAGGATGAAAACCACAAGCAGGGGCACTGTTACCTCATTGCCATTATGATTTTGTTTACCTTAATGGTATTAACTTGCCCATATTGTGCCTGTTTAAACAACTTAACATTTCAGTCCTAGTCTGAGCAGGGAGAATCTGTTCATGGACTGGATGATAGCAGTGGCTTCACTGAGAAATGAGTCTGACTGCTGGGTCAGCAGTGAGGTGCTCTTGTCCTCCTCCTCTGGACTTCCATGAAAAATTGACTCAATAAGTACCTTGCTTACTCTTGATACTCATTAGCTGCTATTGTCTGTGTTGCATTTGTGGTATATGGTTGCAGTGCACCTCCACATACCTGACCCCAGGGATACTGCAGGGGCAGACCAAGATTGTAATGGCCTACAGGGTGTATAGCGGGAGCGTATGGTCAGGGCATGCAAGATGGCTCTTCTCTTGCTCAAACAAGCCCTGCCTCACTCACATGACTGTCCAATCCTCTTAATTACGGGGCTTAATCAGTAATTGCCTACGTGCTTGACCCATGCCTCAGTCCCCGGTTTCCCTGGTAACTGATGAGCCAACCTGACATCAATTCCCCCTATAAATTAGCCTCCTTCTCCCCCGAGTAGCAAAGACTGCTGCCATCTGCCACATATGGTGGGATGTCGCTCCAGGATTTTTTGCTTCAGACCTGTCAGATCCCCTATCCAATAAACCGATGATGTCCCTGTTACTGTATCCAGGATCTTTCTTTGGTCTCAAGGCTTGCAGACCTCTATGGGATGTGGCCCCAGTGCCTGGTATCCATGACCCAAGAACATATTTGTAGAACTGGAAGAAAAGCAAGGTTGATTTTGTCATATAAAATTGACAAATCAGAACTAACCTCCAGAATTCACATTATTTGTGATAGTCTGTCCCCAAATCTCCAGCTGTCAAAATAATAAACAGCAAATAATAAAACATAAGACTTGGAATTGTGTATGCCTGTTCCCTAAGACTTATTCTGCTAATGATTATCAATGATGTATGTTTGCTATTTCACAGTAAAATCTTGCTCCACTAACAGCATGTTAATAAGTCTACTGTTACCTTAGCAGGTGCAAGGAATGAATTGAAGACAGAAAAAGTAGGATTTGGAAATGTGAGGAGGAAGAGCTGAATGCTACTGCTGACACTGCAAAGGCATCACCTAGCCTCAGGTGGGCTCCAAACCCTTGACTCTTGTGGAGTGGTTACTACATGAAAGAGTACACAGCCTCACTCCTCAGTTGAGGCTTTCACTGAAAATGATCACCCTTGGTTGATGAGAATGGCGTTGTCTATGAAGGGTGTGCCAGTCAGTCACTCATGTCAAGATTAGGCACATAGCTCAGGAATACTAGAGAAGAAATGTCATGATGGAGCAGTAATGAAGGAATTGAAGTGCTTGAGCAACAAGAGTCTGCTCCTTTTCGACAGAAGGGCACACTGCTCATTTAGACCCTAGTGACAAGAGAGTAACTGCATAAAGAGAGGATATACTAGACAAATGATGTTTAAAATGGTACTGGCGATATGTACTATATCTTCTCAAAGGGGGCAGGTAGTGAGATGGACTGGGAGTCTGAGGTTGGTAGATGCAAAGTATTACATTTAGAATGGCTAAGCAATGAGGTCCTACTGTACAGCACAAGGAAATATATCCAATCTCTTGGGATAGACCATGATAGATAGAAGATTGTAAGAAAAATAATGTATATCTATATATGTTATGACTGGGTCAATATGCTGTACAGCAGAAGTTGGTACAATGCTGTAAACCAACTATACTTTAATATAAATTTTTCAAGAAGAAAGAAAAAGAAAAGAAAAAATAAACAAAATGGCACTGTTGACTCGAGGAACCCTTGTTTCTAGGTTCAGTAATAACAACTCGCCCTTTAAAAGCTCAAGAGGAAAACAGATCTGAGCACAGGTCCCATGATCTTGGTGTGGCTTAGATTTCAATTCAGGCAGGATTTGTGACTTCAATGGGTGGTGCTAATGAAACACAGGGCACATTGACTCATATCTGTTTGACATTTAATTTGCTGCATGATTTTTAGCATGTTTTGTCTGATACAGGTGTTTTCAGGAGAGATCATTCAAAAAGATGCCTTATGTTTATAGAGATGGTCATCCTGAAAAGAAAATAAAAAAAGAGTTTAAGGTCTGGGTTCTGTGTAAATTTAAACTTTCTACCCTAATTAATGATTCTCTCAATCATAATAGGCCATTTATGGACCCGGGTCTACTGTGCTTTTGGCCTCAAGTTTAATACACCTGACAAACATCTGGAGGGGAAGTACAAAGACTCAGGTAATTTCTGTGTATATATACATACATATATGTGTAAAAGGAAGACATAGCTTAAAGCCTAAAATGGAAGGCCTTTTCACTTGCCAAAGCATAAATATAATAGGATGTGATTGATTGAAGATTTATTAGGAAATAATGTGGTGAAGTTTTAATAACTATTGCTATGTTATAAAAATTGTGGACAATGACACATTTTATCTTGTAAACTTGCTAGAAAGTAGAAAATATAGGTAAAAAAACATAAGAAGTAGGTGAGGCATTCCTTTTGTGGTTCAGCAGGTTAAGGACACGACATTGACTCTGTGAGGATATGGGTTCAATACCTGACCTTGCTCGGTCGGTTAAGGATCCAGTGTTGCTGCAGGCTGCAGTTGCTGCAAGCAGCAGCGTACCTCAGATCCGGTGTTGCCATGGCTGTGGTGTTAGGCCAGCAGCTGAAGCTCTGATTGGACCCCTAGCCCAGGAAATTCCATATCCAAAGGTGCGGCTATAAAAAAAGAAAGGAAAAAGTAGGTGAAATCTTTGCCTAGCGTATGCCCTGAGGGAGAAACTGCTAGAGACAGGGCATATAAACAAAGGAGGTTATCAAGAAGAAAGCCAGCAAGAGCTGGGCTCCATAGCCAGGCAGGCTTACAGATAATTCCTAGCTCTGTTGCTCTGTGATGTTGTGAGGTTATGTTTTGATTATAGTCGTTGCATAGCAAATTACCCTGACACTTGTAAAGCAAGTGTCAGGGTTTCATTTTGCTGCTGATTGTCTGGGAAAGAACTTAGGAAGTGTTAAGCTGGGTAGTTCTTGCTTGGGATCCCACAACCTTCAAGTTATATGTTGGGTTGATCTGCCCTCATCTATAAGCTCCACAAGGTAGAACCTGATAGGAGAGCAAGTGAGAGTTGTTGGCTCAGCCACGTTCTGGTGATGTTCCAGAATAGCAGCCTTTGGCATGGCAAAATTTCTACCTGGTGGCTGTCCTCTGCCAGAGCAAGTGTTCCAACAGAAGCTGGTGGCGGATGCATGGCATTTACAATGAAGCCTTGGAAGTCAGTCATTTCAGCCACACTCTCTTGGTGGAAGCAATCGCATCCCCAGGGGTAGGGGAATTAGGTTCTGCTCTTGGATGGGAGTGGCAAGACCACATTGTAGAGGATGGGAGATAGGGTTGCAGCCTTCTTTCGAAAATAAAACCTGCCACAGTGGCCTTGAGAAAATAACCTCTAAAGCTCAGTTTTCTGTCTGCAAAATAAAATGGCAATATCATAGTAAAAGACAATTAGAAGAAATAATGCTTATAAGGGACTTAGCCTGGTGCTGGAAACCTGGCAAGGGCTTAATGTTTGCTATTACCGGAGCCCTGAATTTGGGGTGCTTACTCAAGCTCCCCCTTTACAGGAATCTTCAAGTTAGAAAGAAGCACCTCTAACTCCCCTCATATATTCTTAAAGAGACTTTTTTTTTTCCTCTTCCCTATGGTCTGACCTCCTGTGACAATAGCAAAATACTCATTAAGTCCCAGTCATTCATTTTCTTGACACTGCTCTTTGGTTTTGTCTTTGCTAGAGAAAATGACTTCCTGCTGCTAGGAATCTCCACAGAGGCTGCTCAGCTTCTCCCATTCTAAACCTGGGCTTCTCTCCCCAAGCTCCAAACTTTCCCTCTGGGCCTTTCACTCCCCAAAGACATTTCCTTTTCTAAGAGTAGAGGTCCCTCCTCTCATCTCTCTCCTCCATTTCCACACTTAGCCCCACCTGCACCCATAATTTTCTTACCTTATGTCTCAAAAGGAAGACGCATTGCCCCTGGTTTTTAAGGCTGAGTCGCTCAGTCTTGTGCTCTGTTGCCGTCTTTTCTATTTTCTATAGAACATCACTACACTGATGACACTTTCTCTTGTATCTTCAGCTCCTGCTTCTGGTTGCACCTTCCCTGGAGTCTATCAAATGCCAAAGCTTTTCCTAGTTTTACTAAAACAAAGTCAACCAGGGTTCCCATTGTGGCATGGCGGAAATGAACCGACTAGTATCCATGAGGATGTGGGTTTAATCCCTGGACTCACTCAGTGGGTTAAGGATCCTGCTTTGTGGTGGCTGTGGTGTAGGCTGGCAGCGGCAGCTCCAATTCACTCCCTGGCCTGGGAACTTCCATATGCCATGGGTACAACCCTAAAAAGGAAAAAAAAAAATCAACCAACTACACCCTCTCTTGAATCTTGCCTCACTGTCATGCTACTTGAGTTCTCCTTTCCTTCACCACAGACCTCACTACCCACAAGTCCTCATTACCACTCATTCTTCACTCCCTGTGGTCTGTCTCCTGCTCTGTCTTTCTAGGAACCCTTTTTGCAAAGGACTCTTGGGACTTCCTGATTTAAGTCTCTGAGTTTTGAGGTGATGTTATATAGTAACTGTTAACTTACACAGTGATCAAGTCACGACTTCACCTGTGTGACGATGGCAACGCGCACTGCCCTTCCACGTTAGCAGGTAAAGGAGAGTAAGGCCAGTGCTTTCTTGCAGGGGCTTTGACTTCCAAGTGGAGTCATAGGGAATGTCTAGAAGAGTTTTGGGTTGTTGCCTTTTTTATATCTGAAAGCTTATGTTAGGGAGTGTTGTGTGTGGCAGAAATAGGGACCAGAGTTTTAAGAGAACCACCTAGGAAGCTTTTTCAAAACATATGTACCTGTCTTTTACTTCTTTCTCATAGCTCCTTTGCAGTGGTTCCCTGGCATAAAGGTAGTCAGGGAATGTTTGAAGTCTGTCTCTACATTCTTGTTGAGATCCAAACCAACAAATTTTTCACAAGAAGGAATTGATGCCTAGAGTGGTCAAATGGCTTGCTTAAGTTGTCAAACTTGATAAATGCCAGGATTTGTACTCAATTTTTATGTATATATTTATACTTGGTTTTTAAAAAATGACTGAACACGTATTTACAGCAAGTCAAGCAACACAAAGTTCTATTTAAAAAAAATTCTCTGTCTCCTTTTCTACTTGATGTTACTGAGGTAACTAATATTAAGTTTGAGAAACCTTCCACACTTTTCTATGCTAACATTTATTTTATTGTATGATAAAGCAGTGAAATAAAAAGTCTAATTATCCCATTTTTAAATTGAGATATTTGTCATGTTATAACACATAACTGTTTAAAGTATACAATTTAGTGGTTTTAACGTACTGAAATGGAGTTCCTGCAGTGGCGCAGCAGTTAACGAATCCAACTAGGAACCATGAGGTGGCGGGTTTGATCCCTGGCCTTGCTCAGTGGGTTAAGGATCCGGCGTTGCTGTGAGTTGTGGTGTAGGTTGCAGACACGACTCGGATCCCACGTTGCTGTGACTGTGGCATAGGCCAGCAGCTGTAGCTCTGATTAGACCCCTAGCCTGGGGACCTCCACATGCTGCAGGTGCGGCCCTAAAATGACAAAAGAATATATATATATAGGCATGATTATGAAACCATCACCGTTATCTAGTTTTAGTACATTTTCATCACCTCCAAAGGAAACTGACCCATTAGCGGTCACTTCTTATTTGTCATTCCATCAGTCCTTGTAACTATTAATTTACTTTTTTCTTTATAGATACCCATTCTAGACATTTCATATAAAGAGAAACTTGGAATATATAGCCTTTTGTGTCTGGATTCTTTCACTCAGAATATATGTTTTCAGGGTTCATCTTTGTTGTAGCAGGTATCAGTACTTGATCCTTTTTACAACCAAATATTTCATGGTAAGGATAAGACCACATTTTTTTATTCATTTATCATTTATTATGAATAACGCTGCTATGAACTTGTGTGTACAACTGTTATTTCCCTTTGGTGTGTACCTAGGAGTAGAGTCGCTGGGTCATATAGTAACGTCATGTTTATCTTTCTGAAAAGTTGCCAAATTCTGTTCCAAAGCAGCTATACCATTTTACATTCCCAACAACACAGGAGGATTCCAGTGTCTCCACACCCTTGCCCATATTTCTTGTCTTTTTAATTACAGCTGTTCCAGTATATGTAATGTGATATTTATTATAGTTTTGATTTATATTTCTCAAATGAGCAATGATTTCTTTAGTGTTTACTGGCTATTTGCATATTTTCTTTCGAGAAGTGTTTATTCAAATTCTTTGATTTTTTGAGCTGTAATAGTTCTTCATACATTCTAAAAACAAGTCCCTGATTGAATATATAATTTGCAATTATTTTCTCCCATTATTTTTACATTCTCAAAAGTGTCCTCGATGTGCACAAATATCAAAATTTTGATAAAGTCTAATTTATCATATGTCTGTATATCTTAGAAATTTTTGCCTACTCCAAGGTCATGAAACCTCCGTTTCTCTTCTAGATATCTTGTAGTAGTAGTTCTTATACTTACCTTATTCCATTCAATTGTATTTCTCAATATGGTGTAAAGTAGGGGTCCAAGTTTTTTCTTTTGCAAATGGATTTCCATTTATCCCAACACTTTTTGTCAAAAAAAGTGTCCTTTCCCAATTGAATGGTCTTGGTGCCCTTGCTGAAAAATCAGTTGACCATAGTTATATGGATTTATTTCAGGACTTTGAATTTTATTCCATTCGTCTATGTTTATCGTCATGCTATTACCAGACTGTCTTGATTATTGTAGCTTTGTAATAAGCTCTGAAATTGGGAAGTGTGAGATCTCCAACATTGTTCTTTTTCAAGATGGTTTTGAACGTCCCTATGAATTTTATTTTTTTATTTTTCCATTATTGCTGGTTTACAGATTTCTGTCAATTTTCCAACTGCACAGTGTGGTGACCCAGTTACACATACATATACGGATTCGTCACAAGTAATTAGACATAGTTCCTGGTGCTATACAGCAGGATCTCCTTGCTTTTCCATCCCAAAGGCAATAGTCTACAACTATTAATCCCAGACTCCCATACCATCCCACTCCCTCCCCCTCTCCCTCGGCAACCGCAAGTCTGTTCTCCAAGTCCGTGGTTTTCTTTTCTGTAGAAAGATTCATTTATGCAGTATATTAGATTCCAGATAGAAGTGATATCATATGTCTTTCTCCTGACTTACTTCACTCAGTAGTATCTAATTCCATCCATGTTGCTGCGAATGACATTATTTTATCCTTTTTTATGGCTGAGTAGTATTCCATTGTGTATATATACCACACCTTCCTAATCCAATCATCTGTCAATGGACATTTGGCTCGTTTTCATGTCTTGGCTATTGTGAATAGTGCTGCAATGAACACGCGTGTGCAAGTATCTTTTTCAAGGAAATCTTTGTCTGAGTATATGCCCAAGATTGGGATTCCTGGGTCATATGGTAGTTCTATGTTTAGTTTTCTAAGGTACCTCTACACTGTCTCCCATAGTGGTTACACCAGCCTACATTCCCACCAACAGTGCAGGAGGGTTCCCTTTTCTCCACACCCCCTCCAGCAATTGTTGTTTGTGGACTTGTTAATGATGGCCATTCTGACTGGTGTGAGGTGGTATCTCATGGTAGTTTTGATTTGCACTTCTCTAATCATCTATGATGTTGAGCATTTTTTCATGTGCTTGTTGGCCATCTGTATATCCTCTTTGGAGAAATGTCTATTCAGGTCCTTTGCCCATTTTTCAATTGGGTTGTTGGCTTTTTTGCGGTTGAGCTGCATTGGTTGTTTGTATATTTTAGAGATTAAGCCCTTGTCAGTTGCATCATTTGACACTATTTTCTCCAATTCTGTGAGCTGTCTTTTAGTTTTCTTTTTGGTTTCCCTTGCTGTGCAAAAGCTTGTCAGCTTGATTAGGTCCCATTGGTTTATCTTTGCTTTTATTTCTGTTGCTTTGGGAGACTGACCTGAGAAAACATTTGTAAGGTCGATGTCAGAGAATTATCTACCAATGTTTTCTTCCGGGAGTTTAATGGTGTCTTGTCTTATATTTAAGTCTTTAAGCCATTTTGAGTTGACTTTTGTGCATGGTGTGAGTGTGTTTCATTGTTTCATTGTGTGTTTCATTGATTTGCATGCAGCTGTCCAAGTTTCCCCAGCAATACTTACTGAAAAGACTGTCTTTTTCTCATTTTATGTTCTTGCCTCCTTTGTCAAAGATCAACTGACCGTAGGTGTCTGAGTTTATTTCTGGGCTCTCTATTCTGTTCCATTGGTCCCTATGTCTGTTTTGGTACCAGTACCACACTGTCTTGATTACCGTGGCCCTGTAATATTGCCTGAAGTCTGGGAGAGTTGTGCCTCCTGCTTGGTTTTTGTTCTTCAGAATTGCTTTGGCAATTCTGGGTCTTTTGTTGTTCCATATAAATTTCTGGATTGTTTGTTCTAGTTCTGTGAAAAATGTCATGGATAATTTGATAGGGACTGCATTGAATCTGTAGATTGTTTTACAATATTTTTTTTTCCAGCCCATGAGCATGGAATATCTTTCCATTTCTTTGTATCTTCTTTGATCTCCTTGACTAATGTTTTGTAGTTATCTGCTTATAAGTCTTTCATCTCCTTGGTCAGGTTTATTCCCAGGTATTTGATTTTTGGGGGATGCTATTTTAAACAGTAAAGTATTTTGGTATTCTTTTTCTAATATTTCATTGTTAGTATACAGAAATGCAATTGATTTCTGAAGGTTAACCTTATATCCTGCTACTTTGCTGAATTTGTTGATCAGTTCAAGTAATTTTGGGGTTGAGTCCTTGGGGTTTTCTGTATATAGTATCATGTCATCTGCATACAGTGACAGTTTTACCTCTTCTCTTCCTATTTGGATGCCTTCTATTTCTTTTGTTTGTCTGATTGCTATAGCTAGGACTTCCAGTACTATGTTGAATAACAGTGGTGAGAGTGGGCATCCTTGTCTTGTTGCAGATTTTAGTGGGAAGGCTTTCGGCTTTTCTCCATTGAGTATTATATTTGCTGTGGGTTTTTCATATATGGCCCTTATTATGTTAGGGAATGTTCCCTGTATCCCCACTTTGCTCAGAGTTTTGATCATGAATGGATATTGGACTTTGTCAAATACTTTTGCTGCATAAACTGAATTGATCATGTGGTTTTTGACTTTTTTTAATGTGGTGTATGACGTTGATTGATTTGCATATGTTGAACCATCCTTGTGCACCTGGGATGAATCCCACCTGGTCATGGTGTATGATCTTTTTGATATGCTGTTGGATTCGGTAACTAAAATTTTGTTGAGAATTTTTGCATCTATATTTGTTAAAGATATTGGCCTATAGTTCTCTTTTTTTGTGGTGTCTTTGGTTTTGGAATTAAGGTGATGTTGGCATCATAGAATGTCTTTTGGTGTGTTCCTTCTTCAACTGTTTGGAAACGCTTAAGGAGGATGGGTATGAGTTCCTCTTTGTATGCTTGGTAGAATTCACCTGTGAAGCCATCTTGTCCTGGACTTTTATTTGTAGGGAGTGTTTTGATGGCATACTCAATTTCATTTCTAGTGATTGACCTGTTCAGTTGATTTATTTCTTCTTGATTCGGTTTTGGGAGAGTGTAGGTCTCTAAGAATTTGTCCATTTCTTCTAGATTATCAAATTTGTTGGCATACAATTGTTCATAGTATTCTCTCATGTTTTTTTGTATTTCTGTAATATCCATTGTAATTTCTCCTTTTTCATTTCTTATTTTATTTGGGTTTTTTCCCTCCTCTTCTTGATGAGTCTAGCCAGAGGTTTGTCAATTTTGTTTACCTTTTCAAAGAACCAGCTCTTGGATTTATTGAATTTTTTTCTATTGTTTTTTGAATTTCTATTTTATTGGTTTCCACTCTGATCTTAATGATTTCCTTCCTTCTGCTGACTCTAGTGTGTTTTTGTTCTTCTTCTTCTAATTCAATTAGGTGATGGGTTAGGTTGTCGATTTGAGATTTTTCTTCTTTTTTGAGAAAGGCCTGTAATGCTATGAACTTCTCTCTAAGCACTGCTTTTGTGGCATCCCATAGATTTGGGGTTTGCATCTCCCTTCGTTTTTTAGAAGCATGTTGTTTAGTCTCCATGTACCATGTTTTCTCTCATTTCCCTTCCTGTGGTTGATTTCTAGTTTCATGCCTTTGTGGTCAGAGAAGGTACTTGAAATAATTTCTATACTCTTAAATTTGTTGAGGTTAGCTCTATGCCCCAGTATGTAATCTATCCTTGAGAATGTTCCATGTGCACTTGAGAATAATGTATATTCTGAATTTTTTTTGCATGTAATGCCCTGAAAATGTCAGTTAGGTCTAACTTTTCTATTGTGTCATTTAGGATCTCTGTTGCCTTATTGATTTTCTACCTAGAGGATCTGTCCATTGACGTGAGTGGAGTGTTAAATTCTACTACAATTATTGTATTGCCATCTACTTCTCCTTTTATGTCTGATGGTACTTGTTGTAGGTACTTGGGTGCTCCTGTGTGGGGGGCATATATATTGACAATTGTAATATCCTTTTCTTGAATGGATCCTTTAACCATTAAGTAATGTCCTTCTTTGTCTTTCTTTATGGCTTTCACCTTAAAGTCTATTTTGTCTGATATGAGTATTGCAACTCCTGCTTTCCTTTCTTGTCCGTTGGCATGAAATGTCTTTACCCATCCCCTCACTTTCAATCTATCTGTGTCCTTTGCTCTAAGGTGAGTCTCTTGTAGGCAGAAGATTGTAGGTTTTTGCTTATTTATCCATTCTGCCACTCTGTGTCTTTTGATTGGAGCATTCAGACCATTGACATTTAAGGTGATTATTATAGATATGTATTTATTGCCATTTTAGGTCTTGTTTCCAGTTGATTCTATGTTTCTCTTTTCTTCTTTCCTTTTTTTTTTTTTTTTTGGCTGGATGGGTTCCAATTATTTTATACTTAAGTTATTTTCTTTTCAGTATTTGTGGGCTAGATGTTCCATTTTGCTTTATGGTTGCCCTGTTTTTTAAGTATGTTACCACCTTCTTATATCTGCTTGCTGTGGCCTGATAGCCATATAGGCTTAAACACAACATAAAGAAAAGAAAATTTAAAAAAACACTAAAGAAAAAAAAGTTTTTTTAAAGTAAAAAAAAACCCACCAGAAAAAAAAATATTCTACGTTTTCCTTCTTTCCCTCCCCACAATGTATGAGCTTGTCTCTCTTTTTTTATTTTGTAATTTAATTTATTTATTTATTTTAGCATCTTCATGTTTAGATCTGTATGTGGGCTTATGTAAATGATTGCTTTCTAATTGTGGTTTCCTCCATTCTAATTCTTACTTTTTACTTTTCTTTTTTTTTAGGAAGCTTTTCAGCATTTCTTTTAGAAAGGGTTTAGTATTGCTGTACTTTTAGCTTTTGTTTGTTGGGGAAATTCTTTATGTCCCCTTCTATTTTAAATGATATTCTTGCTGGGTACAGTATTCTATGTTGCAGGCCATTTCCTTTCAGCACTTTAAATATATCTTGCCATTCCCTTCTAGCCTGTAATGTTTCTGTAGAGAAATCAGCTGACAGCCTTTTGGGGGATCTCTTATAATTAATGCTTTGCTTTTCTCTTGCTGCCCTTAGGATCCTCTCTTTATCTTTAATTCTTGCCATTTTTAATATAATATGCCTTGGTGTGGGTCTGTTTGGGTTCTGCTTGTTTGGGGCCCTCTGTGCATACTGTATCTTGATGTCAGATTCCTTCAGATTTGGAACGTTTTCAGACATAATTTCTTCAAATATTTTTTCAATGCCCTTTTCTTTTTCTGCTCCTTCTGGAATTCCTATTATGCATAAGTTGGGCCACTTTATATTCTCCCATAGATCTCTTATATTGCTTTCATGTTTTTTAATTTGATTTTCTGTCTGCTGTCCTGATTGCATGATTTCCATTATTCTATCTTCTACATCACTAATTTGTTCCTCTGCATTATTCAAACTGCTCTTTATTGCCTTTAGCTCAGTTTGCATCTCTGCAAATGGGTTTTCTAGCTTTTCTTGGCTCCTCCTTATGTTTTCTAGCTCCTTTCTAAGGGACTCTGCATTGCTGTTTCCATCCTCTCTTAATTCCTGGATATTCAGCTTTAATTCTTCAAGTATTTTCATTACCTCCCTTCTAAACTCCATTTCTGTCAGACTGCAGAGGTCTGTTTCATTGGTGGCTGCTTTAAATGACTTGTCCTGTTGTTTTAACTGGGAATGGTTTTTGAGCTTCTTCATCTTGTTTGTGGTTTTCTTTTTCTGTGAGTTTGGGGAAGCCACACTGTAGTCTTGGAAGGCTACTTCTAGGGAAGAGCACCCCTTTGTGTTTTTTTGGTGGGGTTACTATTTATTTTGGTTGTGGGTGTTTGAATATTTGGTGTCTCTTTCTTCGGTGTGAGCAGGCTGCTATCTCAGTTTTACTCTGTTCTCTGGGAGAATGTAGAAATGGCTAAGGTCAACAGCTGGTGCCTAGTCTCTGTGCTCTCAATTACAGGAAGGTGGCGCTGTCTACTCCTAGTTGCCCTGCCCTGGGACGTGGTCACGAGCTCTAGGCAGATCTACCAGGTGTCCATTTGGCAGTAGCAGTGGCAGGAAGTATGATTTCCCTGGGGAGTGAGAGCCACAAAACCTAGTGTTTGATTGCAAAGTCCTCTTTGAGGTGATTGGAACCACAGGGGGCACCAGTCAGAGGCTGGTTCAGCA
Organism: Catagonus wagneri; assembly: GCA_004024745.2. Classification (NCBI taxonomy): domain Eukaryota; kingdom Metazoa; phylum Chordata; class Mammalia; order Artiodactyla; family Tayassuidae; genus Catagonus; species Catagonus wagneri. The sequence goes on along the minus strand of PVHT021183693.1, from coordinate 28,559,925 downwards.
GGCTGGCATTGGCTCCGCCCCTCCACTGATGCTTGCTCGTGGGTTGGCACGGGTTCCTGGTTCCAGCTGCTGGTGCTGGCTCCACCCCTCTGCCAATGCTAGATCCGTGTGGTCGCGTAGGGCTCTGCCCACCAGAGATACCAAATCTGTGGGCTAGCACAGGCTCCTAGGTCTGTGGACTGACACAGGGCCCTGCCACCGCTACCGATGCTTGTTGGCGCAGGCACCTGGGTCCACAACCTGGCACAGTGCTCCGCCCATGGGCTTCAAGGCATGGGCTCCACCCCCGCTGCTGCCGCTGCTGCCTCCACTGGCTCCGCCCCACTGCCACTGCTGTCTCTGTGGCACAGGCTCCGCCCCCATCGCTGATGCTGCTGCCTCCACTGGCTCCGCCCCACTGCTGCTGCTGTCTCTGTGGCATGGGTTCTGCCACCCCACCCTCAGTGCTAGTTCAAGGTGCTTCATATGGTGGTCAGTCCCTCCTCCTCTCCTCCTCCCTGACAATGGAGGCTTGCCTCCTCTGCGAGACCAGACTTCCCCAGTTCCCTCTGTCCTGGTTTTACACTCCGCAATCCATAGAGTATCGCCCTTCCTCCGGTGCACTGTTCCCTAGCCTGTCTCCGCAACTGCCACCACCGACCTCAGCCCTCTCCCAGGAACTAACCTTAGGAGCCTATGTCTCAGCTCCCAGGCACCACCCAGTGCCTCAGGCTGTGGTGTCTGTGCCAGTATTCAGGTTGTCTTTGTGAGTCTCTAACTCTGATTTTCCAATCTCAGTCCAGGTGCTGTGTTTTTCTCAGGCTTTGATGTCACTCTAGCTCCGTTGATCTTTGGTTAGGTGTCTTCCCAAGGTGTGGATTCCTTTTCTTTTTCACAGCTCCCTCCCTGGGGTGCTGGGTGCCATCCTGATTCCTTCTCTCTCTCTCTCTCACTTTTTTTTTCTCTTGTTCTACCCAGTTATTTCAAGGATTTCCTGCAGTTTTTGGAGGTTTTAATTAATCAGCATTCAGATCATGATTTGTCCAAGTTGTTTTATATTTAGATGTATTTTTTGATGTATTTGTGGGAGAGGGTGAGCGCAACCTCTTACTCCTCAGCCATCTTGCCGAGCTCTTCCATTTGCATCATATTTTAGATTTTAGTGATATCATATGGTATTTGTCTTTCTCTTTCTGACTTACTTCACTTAGAGATTCTCTAGTTGCATCCATGTAGCTACAAATGGCATTATTTCATTCTTTTTTATGGCTGAGTAGTATTCCATTGTTTATGTGTGTCACATTTCTTTATCCATTCATCTGTCAATGTACATTTATGTTCTTCCTATGTCTAGTTATTGTGAATACTGCTGCTATGAACATATGGGTGCATGTATCTTTTTGAACTAAATTTTGTCTGGATATATGCCCAGAAGTGGGATTCCTAGATCATATGGTAATTCTATTTTTAGTTTTCTGAGGAATATCTATACTGTTTTCTGTAGTGGCTGTGTCAACTTAAGTTCCTACCAACAGTGAGGGAGGGTTCCCTTTTCTCCACCCCTCTCCAGCATTTGTTATTTGTAGACTTACTAATGATTGCCATTCTGACTGGTGTGAAGTGGTAGCTCATTGTGGTTTTGATTTTCATTTCTCTAATAATTAGTGATGTCAAGCATTTTTTTATGTGTCTACTGGCCATCTGTATATCTTCTTTGGAGAAATGTTTGTTCAGTTCTACTACCCATTTTTCAATTGGGTTGTGTTTTTTTTGCTCTTGAGTTGTATGAATTGTTTGAATATTTTGGAGAATAACCCCTTGAAAGTTGCATTATTTGAAATTATTTTCTACCATGCTATAGGTTGTCTTTTTGTTTGTTTATGGTTTCCTTTGCTGTGCAAAATCTTCTAAGTTTGATTAGGACCCATCAACTTATTTTTGTTTTTATTTCTGTTGCCTTGGGAGTCTGACCTAAGGAAACATTTGTATGACTGCTGGCAGAGAATGTTTTGCCTACGTTCTCTTCTAGGAGTTTGATGGCATTATATCTTAGGTTTACGTCTATAAGCCATTTTGAGTTTATTTTTGTGCATGGTGTGAGGGTATGTTCTAGTTTCATTGATTTACATGCGGCTGTCCAGTTTTCCCAGCACCACTTGCTGAAGAGACTGTATTTTTCCCATTTTATATTCTTGCCTCCTTTGTTGAAGATTAATTGACCATAGATGCCGGGTTTACTTCTTGGTTCTCTATTCTGTTCCATTGATCTGTATGTCTGTTTTGGTACCAGTACCACACCATCTTGATTACAGTAGCTTTGTAATATTGCCTGAAGTCTGGGAGAATTATGCCTCCTGCTTGGTTTTTGTTCCTCAGGATTACTTTGGAAATTCTGGGTCTTTCATGGTTCGATATGAATTTTTGGAGTGTTCTAGTTCTGTGAAAAACGTCATGGATAATTTGATAGGGATTGCACTGAATCTATAGATTGCTTTGGGTAGTATAGCCATTTTAACAATATTAATCCAGGAGCATGGAATATCTTTTCTTTGCATCCTCTTTAATTTCCTTGATTAATACTTTATAGGTCTCAGCCATAAATCTTTCACCTCCTTGGTCGGGTTTATTCCTAGGTATTTGATTTTGGGGGGTAAAATTTTAAAAGGTATTGTATTTTTGTATTCCTTTTCTAATATTTCATTGTTGGCATACAGAAATGCAATTGATTTCTGAATGTTAATTTTATATCCTGCTACTTTGCTGAATTTGTTGATCAGTTCAAGTAGTTTTTGGGTTGAGTCCTTAGGGTTTTCTATATATAGGGTCATGTCATGTGCATACAGTGACAATTTTACCTCTTCTCTTCCAGTTTGGATACTTTTAATATCTTTTGTTTGTCAGATTGCTGTGGCTAGGACCTCAAATAATATGTTGAATAAAAGTGGTGAGTGTGGGCATTCTTGTCTTGTTCCAGATTTTAGTGGGAAGGCTTTCAGCTTTTCTCCATTGAGTTTTATATTGGCTGTGGGTTTGTCATAAATGGCTTTGATTATGGTATGTTCTCTGTATTCCCCACTTTGGTAAGAGTTTTGATCATGAATGGATGTTGGACTTTGCCAAATGCTTTTTCTGCTTCTATTAAAATGATCATGTGGTTTTTTACTTTTCTTTTGTTAATGTGGCATATGACATCAATTGATTTGCACATGTTGAACTATCCTTGCAAACCTGGGCTGAATCCCACTCAGTTGTGGTGTATGACCTTTTTTATGTGTTGTTGTATTCTGCTGGTTAAAATTTTTATGTCTATATTCATCACAGATATTGGCCTATAGTTTTCTTTTTTGGTGGTATTTTTGGTTTTGGCATCAGGGTGATGGTGGCTTCATAGGATATCTTTGAGAGTGTTCCTCCTTCAAACTTTTTGCAAGTTTAAGAAGGATGGGTATAAATTCTTTTTTTTTTTTTTTTTTTTGTATATTTGGTAGCATTTGCCTGTGAAGCCTTTTGTTCCTGGACTTTTGTTTATAGGGCATGTTTCTATTACATATTCAATTTTATTTCTAGTGATGGGTCTGTTCAAATGATCTGTTTCATCTTGATTCTGTTTAGTGGGCTGTGTGTCTAGAAAGTTGTTCATTTCTTCTAGGTTGTCAAATTTGTTGTCTTGTAATTGTTCATAGTATTCTCTTGTAGTTTTTTTTTTTATTTCTGCATTGTGACTTCTCCTTTTTCATTTCATAATTTGTTTATTTGGGGTTTTTTTTTCTCTCTTCTTCTTGGTGAGTCTGTCCAGTGGTTTGTCAATTTTGTTTACCCTTTAAAAGTGCTAGCTCTTGGTCTTACTGATTTTTTTTCTATTGTTTTTTTAATTTCTATTTTATTGATTTCCTTGTGATCATTATGATTTTGTTCCTTATGCTGACTTAAGGGTTTGTTTTTTTTTTCTTATTTTACTAATTATTTTAGGTGGTAGGTTAAGTTGTTGATTTGAGACTTTTCTTCTTTTTGGGGGAAGACTTGTACTGCTATGAACTTCCACCTAAGAACTGCTTTTGTTGCATCTCGTAAGTTTTGAGTGGTCGTGTTTTCATTGTTTGTCTTGCAGTATTAATTTACCTTTTGATTTCCTCATTGACCCACTGGATTTTAGTAGCATGTTGTTTAGTCTCCATGTAGTTAGTTTTTTCTCATTTCTTTTCCTACAGTTGATTTCTAGTTTCGTGACATTGTGGTCAGAGAAGATGCTTGAAATAATTTCTATATTCTTAAATTTGTTGAGGTTAGTTTTGTGCCCTAGTATGTGTTCAGTCCTTGAGAATGTTCCATGTACACTTGAAAAGAATATATATTCTGGTTTTGGGAGATGTAATATCCTGAAAATATCAATTAAGTCTAAACATTCTACTGTGTCATTTAGGATCTCTGTTGCCTTATTGATTTTCTGTCCAGAGGATCCATCTGTTGAATTGAGTGGGGTGTTTTAAAAATCTCCTACTGTTACTGTATCCTCATCAATTTCTCCTTTTATGTCTGTTAGTAGTTGTCGTATGTATTTTGCTGCTCCTACATTAGGAGTGTATATAATGACGTGTGATATCCTCTTGTGAAATTGATCCTTTTATCATTAAATGGTGTCCTTCATTATATCTTTCTTTCTTTGTAGCCTTTGTTTTAAAGTCAATTTGGTCCAATATGAATATTGCAACTCCTACTTTCCTGTCATTTCCATTCTCATGAAATATCTTTCTCCATTCCTTCACGTTCAATGTATATGTGTCCTTTGCCCTGAGGTGGGTATCTTGTAGACAACATAGCGTAGGCTCTCATTTTTTTTTATCCAATCAGCTACACTGTCTTGATTGGAGCATTCAGTCCATTTACACTTAAGGCAGTTATTGATAAATATGTATTTATTGCCATTTTATCATTTTTTTCCCAGTTGATTCTGTTTCTCCTTTGTTCCTTTCTTTTTTTTGGTTGGATGATTTATTTTATGCTTGTGTCCTATTCTTCACAGATTTGTGAATGTATGTTTTGGTTTTGATTTGTAGTTGCCCTGTTTTTCAAGTGTGTTAACACCTTCCTATATCTGCTTTCTTTAGCCTGATAGTCATATAGGCTCAAACACATTCTAAAAAAAAGAATCTAGATTTTCTAACTTTCATTCCCCACATTTTATGATTTTGATGTCCTTTTTTACATCTTCATGTTTGTCCTTTTGCTGTTCCTTGTGTTTATCATCACATTTTTTTATGGTGTTTTTTGTTTTTTGGGTATTGAACTGTAGGAGGTGTTTATAAATTTTGGAGATTAATCTCTTGTCAGTCGATTCACTTGCAAATATATTCTCCCAATATTTTGTTTAGGGTTTCCTTTGCTGTGCAGAAACTTGTTTAATTAAGTCTCATTTGTTTACTTTTCTTTTTGTTGTCATTACTCTAAGAGGTGGATATGAGAAGATGTTGCTGTCATTTATGTCAGAGAGTGTTTGGCCCATGTTTTATAGTATCTGGTCTTATATCTAGGTCTTTAATCCATTTTGAGGTTTTTTTTTGTGTGTGCATGGTGTTAGGAAGTGTTCTAGTTTCATTTTTTTACATGTGGCTGTCCAGTTTTCCCAGCACCACTTATAGAACAGGCTGTCTTTTCTCCATTGTATATTCTTGCCTCCTTTGTCATAGATTAGTTAACTATAGATGCATGGGTTTAATTCTGGGTTTTCTATCCTTTTCCACTGATCTATATTTCTGTCTTTGTGCCAGTACCATAGAGTTGTGATGATTGAAGCTTTGTAGTATAGTCTGAAGTCAGGAAGCCTGATTCTGCCAGCTCCATTTTTCATTTTCAGGATGCCTTTGGCTATTCTGGGTCTTTTGTTCTTCCAAAAAAACTAAAATATTTTGTTCTAGTTCTGTGAAGAATGTCTTGCTAATTTGATAGGGATTGCATTGACTGTGTAGATTGCCTTGGGTAGTATAGTCATTTTGATAATATTGACTCTTATGATCCAAGAGCATGGTGTGTCTTTCCATCTGTTTGTGTCATCCTTGATTTCTTTCATCAGCATCTTATAGATTTCAGAGTACAGGTATTTTTTCTCTTTGGGTAGGTTTATTCTTAAGTGTTTTATTCTTTTTGAAGCAATGATCAACAGGTTTGCATCCCTGATTTCTCTCTCTGATCTTCCATTGTTAGTATATAGAAAGGCAGTTGGTTTCTGTGTACTAATTTGGTATCCTGCAACTTTGCCAAATGCATTGATGACCTCTAACAGTTTTCTGGTAGAGTCTTTAGAATTTTCTAGGTATAGTATCATGTCATCTGCAAACAGTGATAGTTTTACTTCTTCCTTTCCAATTCGAATTAGTTTTATTTCTTTTTCTTCTCTGATTGCTGTGGCTAGGACTTCCAAAACTATGTTGAATAGCAGTGGTGAGAGCAGACATCCTTGTCTTGTTCCTGATCTCAGCGGGAATTCTTTCAGCTTTTCACCATTGAGAATGATGTGAGCTCTGGGTTTGTCATAGATGGTCTTTATTATGTTGAGGTGGGTTCCCCCTATGTCCACTTTCTGAAGGTTTTTTTTTTTTATTATCAGAAATGGGTGTTGGATTTCGTCAAAGGCTTTTTCTTCATCAATTGAGAGGATCATATGGTCTTTATTCTTCAGTTTTTTTTAACTTAATGGATTTTATTTCAATTATAGGTGTACATTAATCATCACAAGTCAATTTGATAGATTTTATGTCCCAAACCCACAGTGCATCCCCCCAACCCCCAGATTGTCTTTTTTGAAAAACCAAGGTTTTCCAAAGTCTGTGAGTCATTGTTCTGCAAAGAAGTTCATTTTGTCTTTTTAGTTTCCACATGTAAGCGGTAGCATTGGGTGTTGCTGTCTCATTGTCTGACTGGTTTCACTTCGCATGATAATTTCTAGGTCCATCCATGTTGTTATAAATGTTGTTATTTCATTCCTTTTAATGGCTGAGTAATATTCCATCATGTGTATGTACCATATCTTCCCTATCCACTCCTCTGTCGATGGGCATTCAGGTTGTTTCCATGACATGGCTATTGCATAGAGTGCTGCAATGAACACTGGAGTACATGTGTCTTTTCGAGTCATGGTTTCTTCTGGATAGATGCCCAGGAGTAGGATTGCTGAATCAAAAGGTAATTCTATTTTGAGTTTTCTGAAGAATCTCCATACTGTTTGCCACAGTGGTTGCACCAATTTGCATTCCCACCAACAGTGTAATAGAGATCCTTTTTCTCCACACCCTCTCCAACACTTCCTGTTTGTAGACTTTTTGATGATGGCCATTCTGGCTGGTATAAGGTGATACCTCATAGTGGGTTTCATTTGCATTTCTCTAATGAGGAGTGATGTTGAACATCTTTTCATGTGTTTATTTGCCATCTGCATGTCTTCTTTGGAGAATTGTCTGCCTAGATCCTCTGCCCATTTTTTGATGGGGTTGTTTGTTTTTTTGGTATTGAGCTGTAAGAGGTGTTTGTAAATTTTGGAGATTAATCCCTTGTTAGTTGATTCCTTTGCAAATATTTTCTCCTATTCTGTGGGTTGTCTTTTCATTTTGTTTAGGGTTTCCTTAGCTGTGCAGAAACTTTGAAGTTTAATGAAGTCCCATTTGTTTATTTCTCTTTTTATTGTCCTTACTCTGGCACATGGATCTGAGAAGATGTTGCTATCATTTATGTCAGAGAGTGTTTGGCCTATGTTTTCCTCTAAGAGTTTGATAGTATCTGGTCTTATATCTAGATCTTTATTCCATTTTGAGTTTA
>PVHT021183693.1:28435282-28545768 GCA_004024745.2 Catagonus wagneri | reverse complement strand
TCTTTTCATTTTTATAGGTTTTTGGTGTGGTGACCTTTTTGCCAACAATAGAATTGTAGCCTCTCTTACTTCTGGTGTTTGTCTCCCTTGTGGCTGAAGTTGGTATGAGGAGGCTTGCTGTAGGCTTCCTGATGGGAGGGACTGGTGCCTGCCCAATGGTAGGTGGGGTTGATCCCTATCCCTCTGATGGGTAGGGCTTTGTCTCTGGTGAGATTAGAGGTGGCTGTGTGCCTGGGGAGGTTTTTAGGCAGCCTGTTTACTGATGGGTGGAGCTGTGATCCCACCTGGATTATTGTTTGACCTGGGGCTTCTCAGCACTGATGTAAGGGACCAGATTTTCCCAGAAATGGCTACCTCCAGAGAAATGCAGACGGATGAATGTTCCCAAGAGCTTTGCCTCCAATGACCTTCCCCCACAACAAGCCACAGTCACCCCTGTTTTCCCAGGAGATGCTCCAAGAATTGTAGTTGGGTTCGACCCAGATTCCTATGAAGACTTTGCTTTGCCCTGGGACCCAGTGCACATGAAAGTCTGCATGTGCCTTTCAAGAATGGGGTCTCCATTTCCTCCAGTCCTGTGGAGCTCCTGTACACAAGCCCCGCTGGCCTTCAATGCCAGATGCTTTGGAGGCCCTTTCTCCTTGTGACAGATCCCCAGGCATAGGGATTTGACATGGGGCTCAGAATTCTCAGTCCTGTAGGTGAATCTCTGTGATACAGTCACTTTTCAGTCTGTGGGGCTTCCCATCTGGGAGGTATGGGGTTGCTAATATTGCATAATCACTCCTCCTACCTCTTGATGTGGACTCCTCTTTGTCTTCTGGAGTAGAATATCTTTTTGAAAGTTTCAAGTCCATTTGGTTGAAGGTTGCTTGGCATTTGGTTGTAATTTCATTGATTTTATAAAAGAAGTTGAGCTCCAGTCCTTCTATTCTGCCATCTTAATCCAATCTCCCCAGATTTATTTTTATAGTTTGTCATTTCTCTTGATGAACTTAATTCCTTTAAAATTTTTACTATCTCTTCTTTTTTTTTTTTTTTTGGTATTTTTAGGACCACACCCTTGACATGTGGAAATTCCCAGGCTAGGGGTCTAATTGGAGCTCTAGATGCCAGCTTATGCCACAGCCACAGCCACAGCAATGTGGGATCTGAGCTGTGTGTGATGTACACCACAGCTTACAGTAACACCAGATCCTTAACTCACTGTGTAAGGCCGGGGATCAAACCTGCGTCCTCATGGATACTTGTTGGGTTCGTTATTTCTTTTCTTTTCTTTTTTGTCTTTTTTCCTTTATGTAGAGCTGCACCCATGGCATATGGAGGTTCCAGGCTAGGGGTCTAACAGGAGCTGTAGCTGCTGTCTTTTGCCACAGCCACAGTAACGCGGAATCCGAGCCGCGTCTGCAACCTACACCACAGCTCATGGCAACACCAGATCCTTAACCCACTGAACAAGGCCAGGGATTGGACCCGCAACCTCATGGTTCTTAGTTGGATTCGTTAACCACTGAGCCACGAAGGGAACTCCGGGTTCGTTATTTCTGAGCCATGATGGGAACTCCCTTTAATATCTCCTTTTGAAGTTGGAGTCTAGTAACCTTGTGAGACCTGTATCATCATTTACTATTTCAGGGGATTTCTTTTGTTCTTTTCATCAGGAGTAGATCCTCTACTTTTCATTTTGTATAATACTACTTGCTTTATTTTTTTCCATCTGGAGAATTAATGAGTACTTTCATCAGTTCCTTCATTTTATATATATATGTATATATATATGTATATATATATAAATATAAATATATATTTTTTAAAGTTTAGTTGATTTACAATATTTTGCCAGTTTCTACTGTACTCAGTCATATACACACATGTACATTCTTTTTCTTCTATTATCTTACATTAAGGTCTATCCCAAGATACTGGATATAGTTCCCTATGCTATATAGTAGGGGCTCTTTGCTTATTCATTCTAAATGTAACAATTTTCATTAACTAATCCCCAAATCCCAGTTCATCCCAATCCCTCCCACCTTCCTCTTGGCAACTGCAAATCTGTTCTCTATATCTGTGAGTCTGTTTCTCTTGCGTATATAGGTTCATTTGTGCCGTATTTTAGATTCCACATATAAGTGATATAATATGGTATTTGTCTTTCTCTTTATGACTTCACTTAGTATGAGAATCTCTAGTTTTATCCATGTTGCTGCAAATGGCATTATTTAATTCTTTTTATGGCTGAGTAGTATTCCATTGTATATACGTACCACATCTTCTTTATCCATTCATTGTTGATGGCATTTAGGCTGTTTTCATATCTTGGTTATTGTGACTAGTGCTACTATGAACATGGGAAGGGGTGCATGTATCTTTTTGAGTTATACTTTGTCTGGATATATGCCCAGGAATGGGATTGCTGGATCATATGGTAGTTCTATATTTAGTTTTCTGAGGAAGCTCCATACTGTTTTCCATAGTGGTTTTAACAATTCACATTCCTACCAACAGTGTAGGAAAGTTCTCTTTTCTACACACCCTCTTTAGCATTTGTTATTTGTACACTTGTTAATGATGACCATTCTGACCAGTGTGAGGTAGAGCCTCATTATAGTTTTGATTTGCATGTCTCTAGTAATTAGTGATGTTAAGCATTTTTTAAATGTGCCTACTGGACATCTATCTGTATGCCTTCTTCAGAGAAACATCTATTTAGGCCTTCTGCCCATTTTTCGATTGGATTATTTTATTATTATTTTATTTTCTTGTCTTTGTGCTGTATGAACTGTTGGTATATTTTAGATATTAAACCCTTGTCATTTGTGTCATTTGCAACTATTTTCTCCCAACCTGTGTGTTGTCTTTTTGTTTTGCTCATGGTTTTAGGTCCCATTTGTTTATTTTTGTTTTTATTTCTATTGCCTTGGGAGACTGACTTAGAACATCTATACGATTATCAGAGAATGTTTTGCCTATGTTTCTTCTAGGAGTTTTATGGTGTCACATTTAAGTCTTTAAGCCATTTTGAGTTTATTTTTGTTCATGATGTGAGGGTGTGTTCTAGTTTCATTGCTTTACATGCAGCTGTCCAGTTTTCCCAGCAACACTTGCTAAAGAGACTGTCTTTTCCCCATTTTATATTCTTGCCTCATTGCTGAAGATTTATGGCAGGTATCTGGGTTTATTTCTGGGCTCTCTTTTCCATTGATCTATATATCTGTTTTTGTACTGGTACCATACTGTCTTCATTACTGTAGCTTTGTAATATTGTCTGAAGTCTGGGAGAGTTTTGCCTCCTGCTCCCCCCCCCCCCGAGGATTCTCTATCTTTATGAATTTAGGAGAGTTCTACTATGATATTGAAAGTTTTTTTGTTTTGTTTGTTTTAACGTGGGAGCATCTCTGTATAGACTGCATGAGTCCAATATTTTGGGTGTGAGGGCTGGTTTTGGTATGACTACCAGACATATCTTTCCTTAGAGTGTGTTTGTCATTATGATCTTGATTGGTAGAGTGAGTGGTGTTATAGTGTCCAGAACCTGCCCTGAATGTGGGGTGGGGCCTCCTCTTTGCTCTGTGACTGTCTGGGGCAAGGTCTGCTCCCCAGTTTGAGTAGAAGCACTAAGGGTCGGGTTTTGTTAGGCTCCATTGCTCCCGAGTGCAGGCCCTGCCCCAAAGTAGGTGATAACTAAAGCAATGAGGTTACAACAAATCTATACTATACCTATGTGCATGACTACATTTCTGCCCAGAAGCAACCCAAGGTCATTTCTTTTTCTCCATTGCATTCATCAGAGGCAGTACTAGTCTATGGCGTGGAGTAGGCAGGGGTTGGGGACTTGGGTGTCATGGCTGTAGAAATCGAGATGGCTATGGTGCCACTTGTGACATGGGTTGCCTCAGTGGTTTACTTCTCCCAGGACCTGCCAGTCCCAGATGTGATGTGAAGTGGGCAGAGCTGGAGCGCTACTCCTGGGAAATCAGCAGTCAGGAACTCCTGCCCAGCCGCTGCACGTTCCTGTGGTACCACTTGGTTTGTGCTGACAATGTTTGCCACAGCTAGACCTGCCCCCACCATGGGCAGGTGGACAGTGGGGTCTGTGGTTTGGACTAGATCATACCCCAGGCACCTTGTCTGTCTCTGCACAGCTAGACCAAATCTCTGCCATGATTTTTCACCAGGCTGCAGTGTGGGTGGAACGAGCAGGCCTGGGTGTCCACCCCACACGAGGTGACCTCCATCAGTGAAGTTTCTCTTCACCCAGACTGTTAGACACAAGCACATGTGCTCTCCTGAGCAGTCTGGGTTCTCCAGTCCCTATATCTATCCCAGATGATTTCTTAGCAGGCAGGGGGCCCCCTAAGGTGAGGTTCTGCTCATGTGGACCATCTCTACAGATTCCTCCTGGGGGTACTGGTCCCATCCTGATGCCTTTTTTACATTTTCTATCCTAGCCCAATTACGTAGAATTCTTTCTTGCATCTTTGATTGTTTGGAAGATTTCCTGCCAGTCTCCAGCTGGTTTTCTGTGAAAACTGTTCCACATGTGGATGCATTTTTTTGAAGTATTTGTGGGGGAAAATGGGTACAACATCCTCCTCTGCCATTTTGATCCCCATCAATATATCATTTTCAATTTCCTAACTGCTATGTGGTAGCATGTATAATACGCTTTGTAGAAATGTACTGTGTTCCCTGAGCAGTAAGAGTACTTGTGTTGGCTGGGAAATCTTCCTGACTGGCCATTTTGCAATCTAAATTACAGATGTTTATAGTTGGCTTGGTGCCAGTTTTCTTAGCCAAAGTCTAAGGCTGTGCATATTCAGAGGACCTTGCAAGGGGACCTTGCCCTTTGATGATATCAGTCAAGGAATTGTAGTTTGGACAGAAGCCCAGAAGAGTCCAGTCTTCATAGAATCATAAAGTTAGGGACCTTAGTTTATGTAGTTCAAAAGTTGCCTTACATTGGCAGAAACCAAGGCTCAGAACCCAGAGTTTTAACTCCTTGTTTCAGAGAAGTCTCAGTCCATTTTGAGAGAGGTGATATCATTCCTTAGTCAAAATATCTGACTCTTGGATGAATACACCTGGAGCCTTTTATCAGGAGGGGAAAGGATGGCAGTGAAAGTCAAAACTATAGCTGCTTGTCCTTTAATACTTGTTAAACCTTGTTTTAATACCACAGTATTTTTGAGATTTTAAGTCCAATGCTGGTACCATTTTTGTTCACCTCAGTTAAATGTAACCACAATAGGAGAGGTTCTGAAGGGTTTTGGCAGGCAGAACTGCACAGCAAAGGGTTGGAGTATACTGGCCTCAGAAATTAGTTAGAATCAGGCTTGAATTCTCCTTCAATAGTTATTGCCTTGCCCAAATTACTTGAGCACCCTGTACTTCGAGGGGCTAGCTAAACTTGCCTCAAAGCTTTGTTATGTGGCATAAATGAGGGGATGTATGTCAAGTGCTTACACACAAATGCTCTAATTCAGCACCAGGTTTTTAAATTAAAAATATGGTTATAGCTTTCCTAAGTTCAATGTATATGACTTAAAAAGTTAAAACAATACAAAAACATACAAAGGAAAGGGACAAATCTGAATGAATTTCCAGCAAAAAAATCTTTGATGTGCATTTTGTACATTGTATATCCTAATTTAAATAAGCCCCTTTTTGAAATATGAAACAGGTCTTAAGTGCTTTCTATCCTGGTTGGGGACCTCTGGTCTGGGGTCAGAAACCAAAATCCAACTAACATAAACACAAAGAGGCATAAGGAAATCAGGGACGGGGTCTGAATGAAGCCAAGGACAGAATAAATGAGGCTTTAACTAGGGACCTCCTAGTACATCTTTGCCCCTCCCACCCCTTCTTTTTGCTTCTCTTTTTCTGCCAGCGTGTTTTTCTGATTGTCCACTGGCTGACTTAATACCAAGAAAACTAGCTGCTCAAAATTTTCAAGGTTTTCATCTTGCAGTTCCAGGCATTAGAGCAAGAGTAACTTGAGTCTTAATCCCAAACGACTAGGGACCCATCCCTAGAATAAGGTACCTAAGTCTGAGAAAAGGATTTTGGAAAAACATAGCACCTTGTGGAAAAGTCAAGTGGATGGAGCTTGAGATGGGAGAGGAAGTCCCTGGTTCACTGCCCACGGGAGGGAGTGGCGGACAAATCAGTAGAAGCCCATTATATTTTCCTTCTCTCCCACCTGCCTATTGTGAACTCCAAATATATTGTACCTTACCTCAGGCTCTGCAAAAGTAACACTATTGAACCTTCAGGGTTCGGACGAAAGCACCTTAACTTTAGAAAAGCTAATTCTTAGTCATGTGAATGTTCATAAGTATCAAATATGAAAATATGCACAGTAAGAAGGGAAGGTATAAAGAGGTTATTGAGGTTGGTAGGGATCAACTATGTGAACTTTCTAGCTCAATTTCTAGCTCTTTTTGGTTTGTGATTTTTATTAGCACTCCTTTTTCTGGGAAACAGTACACTTTTTCACCTGAGGAAAAAAGAATGTATTTGCAGATGCTAATTTAAAATGTGTTGTGTTGCATAGACTCATTTGTATTTTTAGGAGGCAGTGTTCCACGGGGCATTGTTCTCAAACTTTAGTCATTTGCTTTTCAGCCCTATGATTTCTGCCATACCTGAGTAGCACTTGTGCTATTTACTTCTATTTCTTTTGTAAACTTAAATACATACTTTAATCTTATCTGTTTTTCTTTCATATGCTAGTTACAATTTTCCCTAGTACAGATGACAAAAACTGCATAATTTAAGAAGTGTTGACAATAATTACTTAGTTATCTTGTGTACCTCCTCACTTTTGGAAACAATGCTGTAGTGGAAAATCATAAGCATTCAGTGACTCATGTCTGCAAGAAATTGTGTTTATCCAAACTGAACATATTTCTCTTATACCTTGTTCAAATGGCAAGCAAAATCTGTATTTCAGTCCTAGAGGAAGAAAAATTAAGAAGCATCTTTATTTATTCCTTGACTCAGAAAACAGGGAGGGATATTATTTCTTCTATAGAGATTTGTTTACCATAAAACTAATTTTCATTACATAATACAGAAATGCATTTTTCATCTAAAAGGCAAACATATTAGTTGATACTAAAATCCTCTTTGAGCGTGACCTCCCACTCCGTGTTAGGGTAAATCCAAGTTATGAATTCAGATTGTATCCTGCCAGACTTTTCTTTGCACTTGGCCACTAGAATATCTGTTGTGTTTACTGGTCAGTTAATGAATGGTCACAGAGTTCCACTGAATGCCTTGAGCCAGTAAGTCTTCCACTCTTGGTCAAGAGGCTCTGTACGTTGGAGTACACCTTCAGTGCACAGGGAGTTTATTTCTGCCTTAACCTTCATTCACTGCTAGCACAGGTCCTGAAGATAAGTCAGAAGGACGATTGAGAGACCATCTCAGATCTTTGTTGAGCATGTGTACAACCCTGCACATACACATGGCCTTCTAGACCCCAAGAACGATATTAAAAGCTTTAACATCTCCAATGGACATCTCATTCCTCAGATCTTGAAGTTTTGGGACCAGCTCTTTTTTGCCCCCATTGGCACGGCAGCCTCAAGCAGCTGCAGGGTTAAATAATTGCACTAAATATCTTTCAACAAATGCCCTGGGTATAAGGTTTTCCCATAGAGCAAGCTCTGAGGGAGGTTGAAAACCACCACCATGACAGTGTGGCTTTTTCAGAGAACTGTGACAGGTTACACTGTGACACTGTGCTGGGGATGAGACATTTTGAGGTGCTTCAAACCCAGTGTGCTCGTTTTGGTGGTTGTAGGGCTGCTGGTTTTCAAGGCTGCTGGGGAGCTGGGGTATGTTGAGTTAAAATACCACAAAACCTGATGTTCTTACCAAGGTTCAGATTGTTACAGGCATTTGACTAATTTCTGGATCTCTGAAAAAGTTTTCAGAACTTTCTGGGCAATTTTTTTGCCTGTTTTTGTTACTTTCATGGAAAAGCAGATTTACAGACATCCTTACATTGTTCATGGAAAGTCCTGGTTCCTGCCCACCCCACCCCCTATTTTCTGTTGATGGAATTGAGGCCAAGGCTTTTTCTGCTATTAGAAGAGACGTCATCATCCATATCCATGCCAGGGATTTGGTAGGAAATGCAGCCAAGTGCAGAGCAAATGCCAACAATGACAGCTACTAGTCACCGCTGTTGATTACCATTCCTGAACAAGATCTAAAGTTGCCCAGCCTCTCAAACTTCAGTAGGGTCTGGAATCCCTGTATTTTGTGGGAAATTTCCACATTATAATTTATTGACCATTATTTTTTTAAAAATCAAAACACTGCAACCAAAATAACACACCATGGAGCAAATGTTTTATGGATCTCATCACTGCTATGCGAACTTTTCTGAGCAAATGAGTCAATGGAGTTCAACAAATTTTTTTTTTTTTTTTAGTTTCTCTTATGTGCCAGAGAAGGTGCTGTGAGCTGCAGGGCTGAGGGTGACTTCCTGTCTCGGCTTTACGTTCTCTCCCCCAGCTTTTGAGGCACTTAGGAATCTAGCCATGGAGGTGGGAACTTGTTTTAAGTTACTGCCTTGAATAAAGGATACTGGTGCCTGTACACAGA
The DNA here is from genome assembly GCA_004024745.2 of Catagonus wagneri. Taxonomy (NCBI): domain Eukaryota; kingdom Metazoa; phylum Chordata; class Mammalia; order Artiodactyla; family Tayassuidae; genus Catagonus; species Catagonus wagneri. Next base: position 28,537,149 of record PVHT021183693.1, on the reverse strand, counting down.
TTTAATTATTACCTTTAATTAGTCCTAGGCAAGAATCTTTAGAAGTGTTTAAAAGGATCATTTTTCAGTCCCTCTGTATAGGAAAGTAGGCATGCGCACCAGCGCGCGTGTGTGTGTATGGGCTGGGAGTGGTTATGTACCCACCATGACTAGGGGTAGGGAAGAGATAAAGTCATAGTTGCATAAATCCTTCTGAGCACCGGGGGAAGAATCCCACGGATGCTTCTTTCTCGGTGTATTTACCCACATAGGAGAATGTAGTCTCTAGCAGCTTCCTGAAAAAGGGTGCCTGGGAGGCAAACTTCTGAGTGCTCCAGTTTCTAAAAATTCCTTCATGATAACTTTACACTTCACTGATTAAGCAGGTGAGAAATCTTTCTCATTCAAAATCTTATGCACTTGCCCGATGCCTTGCTTTCAGTGTCCCTACTGAGAAGTAGGAGGTCACTCTGACTTCTAAACCTTCCACGTGACCATCTTTGATGTTTGGGGGAGCTTCTCTTGATCCTAGTTGTGAAATTTCTAGATGGTGTGCCTTGGCAGAGGTCCTATTTTCATTCTTTGTGTTGAGCGTCCTCGTAGCCTTTTGCCCTGGAAACTCACATTTGACTTCTTCCCCTACATTTTCTGTTATTTCAGGACTTCCTATTATTTCTTTTTATAATGATTTTTATTTTTCCACTATAGCTGATTTACAGTGTTCTATCAATTTTCTACTGCACAGCAAGTTGACCCAGCCACACATACATGTATACATTCTTTTTCCTCACATTATCATGCTCTATCATAAGTGACTAGACATAGTTCCCAGTGCTATACAGCAGGATGCCATTGCTTATCCATTCCAAAAGCAATAGTTTACATCTATTAACCCCAAATTCCCAGTCCACCCCACTCCTTCTCCTCCCCCTTGGCAATCACAAGTCTGTTCTCCATGTCCATGATTTTCTTTGCTGTGGAGTTTCATTTGTGCCATGTATTAGATTCCAGATATGTGATATCATATGGTATTTGTCTCTTTCTGACTTCACGTCATATGAAAGTCTCTAGTTCCATCCATGTCGCTGCAAATGGCATTATTTTGTTCTTTTTTATGGCTGAATAGTATTCCATTGTGTGCATATACCACATCTTCTTAATTTAATCCATCGATGGACATTTAAAGGACTCCCTATTATTTGGATATTGAATGTCCTGGTCTGATCCTAATCTCTTCATCCTTTCATCCCCGCACCCCCCAGTTTTTGGGTTACTCTCAGTTCTAGCTTCCACCCCTTCTACTGAGTTTCTAACTTCTAAGAGTGCTTCTGTATTTCACATGTTGCTTTTCCACAGGTTTCTATCTGCAGTCTATAAGTGACTTAGCTTTCCTCATCTCTTTGGGGATATGAGGATTTTGAAGATTGCCTTCATCCGTAGCCTCTGATTCTTCCAAGTTGTTGGCTTTGGACTTTGTATTCACTTTGGCAGCTTTATCAGATGTCATGTTACCTTTGGTTAAGCTACGGGACTGAAAAGCTGATAAAGGATTGCCGACTGAGTTTCACTTTAGAACACTGGTTCTCAGTCTTGGCTGTACCATGGAATCACTTGGGGAGCTTTAAAAAAAAACCCGAAACACTGATACTCCAGAAATACTCATTTTATTGGTATAGGGTCTGCACACAGGGATTTTGAAAAACTCCCCAGGTGGTATTACCGTGTAGCCAAGTCTGTGATATACTATCAAAGGGTGCTCTGCTTGGTCTAGCTAGATGCCTTCATCTTCAGGTAAGACTCAGTCCAGGGACTGTTACCTTCTCCTGTGGATAAGCTTGGTTCCTGCAAGGGTGGGGGGGCAGTTGTCCAGCTGAAAGAAAATGGAGGGATTTTATGGATGTAATAGCCTTTTAAACAGCTTCTACCAATACTATTTTAGGCTCTTCTTCCCCTTCACCTCACTTCAAAGGAACCTGATTCCGTCAGTTTTTGAACCTTCAACACATTCTGCATGTAAATTGTTGGCACTCATTTTGTCTTGTGCTAAATTCGAATTCAGTTTTCTTCTGTCCGGCTTCCAAAACTGTAGTGCTAATAAGTCTCTCTCATTCTTCCTAGTGTTGAGAGCAGTTGTGACTTAAAAAAAAAAAATCCTTCACTATATTTTCAGGAGTGAAGTATCAGGGGCATGCAAAATTTGATGTGTTTAACTTAGCATTTTTACACCAAAGGATGACTACCATTCTTCATATGAGGAAGTGAGCTTGACGTTATAAACAGTTTCCCCATTCATTTTCCCCTCAGAGAAAAAAGACAGTAGGGACTCCTAGCAAAACAATATAATCATGACAAAACCACAGTTGCAGTAGGACCTACCTACCTGTATGCTTTATTGCTATTGTTGTTGTTGAATGAGACCGTCAGGAGGTCAAATCCATGCAAGTCCGTCACAGAGGGGCATGCCAGGTGCTAGATGAGCAGAGGGAGACCTGGGCGCCTGAGTCTGGCACATGGATGAAAGGTGAGACAAAGAGGTACTTGATCCACACAGACTCTGACAAAGAACTGGCAGCCCATAGGCCGATATGGTCCACAATTCCATGTCAGTTGGCTCATATTGGGAAATTTGGATTTGTAGCTTCTTTTGATACATCAGCTTGTGTGACTGCAGCTGCCAAGCCTGGAGGACCTCAAACAGAAGGAGCTAGGTCGGAGCTGCCCCTTTGGAGGGCATGGCAAGCACCCTGCATTAAGCCACCTGCCTAGCCTCTAAAGGCATTTGAATTTCCAACATTTGGGACGTGGTTTTAAGTTTTTAAAAAGTAACAACAACAACAGTAGCAATCCTATTCAAGGCAGAAAAACCCTACTTAAGTCAGAAAGATTTAAAACATTTATTGGGCATAAATATATTACATATACACTACAGATACAGTTAGGTATTACATATAGCATAGTATTTGCAAAATCTATACATTAAAATTGATATGGCAGTTTTAATACAATGTATATGAAATAGTCTAAAATTTACAATACAGGAAAACATATGATTATTTTTTTTTCTCCTAAGGTTGAAAAGTTTGGAATGTATGTCCAACAGTGAGGTAAAACATTTTGTCTTTCAATTTAAAGAATTGTGCAAGGATAACATTCAAACACATTCAATTAGGGCACTTTTCAATTTTGACAGGAATACTGAATTACTGTAGCCAACAAAACATGGTTAGAAAATGCCAACGTTTCATGTCGATAAGAACAAGGCAACTAATATGCAAAAAATCTCTTTAAAAAGTTTTCTTTTTAAACAATTTGAGGACAAAGAGCATTTTGCTTCACATGACTGGAATTTCTTGTGCCAGGGAGGAGTCTGACATACAGAGCATCAGAAAGCCACTCACTCATTTCTACCTACTGCAAAAGGGCAAAGAGAGAAGGTTAACATAACACTTTATTTTATTGTTCATGTGTAATGGCAATATATATATAGTTCTATATCGGTATCACATATACATATTTGTGATAGAAAACAGCGCCAGAGGAACCATTTTTTTGACTGAAGAAAATAATAATGAATACCACTGAATATTGGAGAGCAATAAAATAAAGTGCCATCAGCTAGTGTTTCACACCATTCAGCTTTCCGGGGGCAAAGCAGATAGTACGAACATCTCAAAAAGATCAAATGTTCATAACAGTTTTGGTCTAAAATATTTCATTAAGAAATTTCAACCAATTCAGAGAATTTCTTGATAGCAGCAGTTCTGAAGTGTTTTCCAAAAAAGGGTTCTTTTTTTTTTTTCCTCCTGCAAACGGGGTTCTTGTACTCAGTTGAATCTTCATTGCTTAAAAAAATGCCATCTCCCCAAAACACCTGCATGAAATTGTTTCAGAAAACGCAGATGCAATGTTATACTGGGTCTTATTATACATTTAGATGAATGAGTTTTGAAAGGCCAGAACTTTGGCAAATATATATTTTACCTTGATGCCAAGAGTTTGCAAGGCTAATTCAACTAATATATAGTCAATGACAAAATACAGAATTTTCTAGTACTACATCAATGTAGGCACACAGAATAATCATTGATCTTAGCACTTTCTTTCAAGAGATGATTATTTTTAGGGGGTTCATGTAAACGTTTCAATCACTGATAATGGATTTTTTTTTTGGCATTTAATGCACTAGATGCTCTTTATCGTTAAAAACACATGAAAATGTCAGAAGAATGATAATACTACAGATGTTGCCAAGGAACAAGACTGACCTAAAATTACAAAACACAAAAAAATAACATGCTACAAGGGAAAATTAGTACATAAGTACATTTTAAAAATTTTACAATAAATAAAGATTGCACTGTAATTGGCATTTAAAGTACTGTATGCAGAATATAGTATAAATAAACCAAAAACAAAATAATGTTGGTTTCCCCATGACTTTGGTATGGGAATATTATAAGCTAGTACAGGATACTGCATTTTAAGACAACGTAGACCAAGCACAAAATAGCTATGATCAAGAAAAACGAAGTAGCAAAAATATACAAAAACTGAAGCAGGGGGATACACTGTGTCTGTTGCACCCTTTTGGAATATATTTGCACCTCCAACTCTTAAATGTCCCTGAGGTACGCGAACATTATGGACTTCATATAAATAATCCAATGACTTTGGGTTAAAACTGATTATCTCATGACTCAAACATGCAAGGATAACACTTTGCACTCCAATAGCACCTGTTGATCAAGGATCTCAAAGCACTTACAAACATTAGAATCCCCATTTTATTTTTTTATTTTTAATGCATGGGAAAACTGAGGCACAGAGAGGTAAAGTGACGTGTTCAGGTCACGCAGCAAGTTAGTGACAGATCCAGGAAGAGAATCTCGGCTCCTTGACCCCCAAACACCCTGTGCTTAATTACCACCAAACACCATTCCCTCTCCACACACGGCCAGGTCAACCCCACAAAAAGAAGAACTACAAATTTAGATGACTCTTTTAGGTTTTATAAATTTTCATCTGCTGTTAGAGTAGTATTATGTGCACTAAATTTAGGTATTGAAATTCATTCACTTCATTGATACCTCAAAGAACAGCCTGAAGGCAAATCTTTCAAAAATAATGAGCTGACGTATAAGAAGATTGCTCACGATTAGTGTAAATCATGGACAGTGGGCAGAGGCACTAAACTGTCACCAGTTCTCGTCATACAATTCTGGTCAAACATAACAGAATATAATAACTCTAGTGATTAGATTAGAAGTAGTTATATACAAAGACAAACAAACAAGTTAAAGCAGCTTTTAAAATAGCTGAACAAGGAAACAACTAACTATTGCACAATGCCCTCATAAAGTTACTGCTATGAATTGACGTGGTAAAATCTACAATGCTCCATAATTTAGAGGTGCATTTTGGTTACTTGATTTCTGAGACAGGCAGCTCATAGTGTTAAAATCATAAGAAATACAGATTATTAAAACATTTCAGATTAAAGTACACATTTTGATTTCGATGAGCTAAACACAGTTAAATAACTGAGTGACAAAATGGTTGTTTAGGGCAGCCTTAACTGACTGAACACATCTTCTGTATGCGGTTGTTTTTGTGTGGTAATACTCTGACAACATAGAGTTGTAACTACACACACTGTGATTCATGTTCACAGATACAGATGCTCAAGACATAAGTGACTGGTGAATATAAATCACTAAGCTGTAACATGAAAAAAAAAAAAAATCCAAAGGCTTGCAAAAGACATCAGTGAAAACAGGTTAAAGGCAAATCTGAAAATTTAAAAGAAAAAGTAAGCTAGCTTTTGGTATCTGGTTTGCTTTTCCTTTTTTTTTTTTTTTTTTAAAAATCCAGTTTAACCTCTTCCTAGTTTTGCATTTCAAAAAGGTGCACCAAAACACTGATATTTTTTCCTAGCTAAATCTGTAAAACAAGTATATAAATCAAAGAACAAAAGGGCTTAAAAAAAGGGAGTATCTGAATAAATGTGTGTATTAAAATGTGTAGCATTAATTAAGTTCATACCTCTAGTTTTGTTGGGTTTGTTTACTTCATTAAGAAGTACTGTAATATAAAGGCGAATAAAATGGACAAAGTTGCAAAGCCAACCACAATGAGGGCTGCAAACTGTTCATCAGTAGGCATCATGCTCTTCATTTTGGGGTCATCTAAGCTCCCCATGTCCCCAGTAGGCATGACCTCCCTTCGTTGTAGTACAAAAGCCACAGAGGGGCTGAAGGCTCCGCTTAGCTCCTGAGAGGTGTCTAAACAGCGACGACACGCACACACGCGGAACCTATAGTCTGTGTTGGTCTGGAGGCCTGAGATTTGGAATGTGGCTTCTTCTCCCTTGTACACCTTTGAGAAAAAGAGAAGTCCGGGTCAGTTAACTTGTAACAACATTGTAGTCTCTGCAAGTAAAAATCAGATATAAAACACTGGGGGCCTTGTGGACCTGGATGGGTTTAAATGAACTCCATATCAAGAAAACTTTTATGGAAAGGTATTTCTCCCAGTCTATATCTCATCCCTAAAGCATTCTAACCTACTCTGAACAGAATGCAATAAATCCAGTAACTCCGATATTGACATGAGATAATGCACTGACTAGAACTGCAGTTGATATAAGTTAATAAAGATGCACCTCACTAAAATTAATAATTTAGGCTTTGAATCAGAAGATGATTTAATTCCTACAAAGGGCTCTCTAATTCTGGTGCATAGAACAATTTAAAATTTTTAAGTGGAGCCATTTAAAAGCAAATTAGACAAAGTGCAAAATCTCAGTTGAATGATTTTTTGACAACTGGCTCTACTCCTTCAAGATATGCCACCTCCACCCCTGAGAGGTAAACACTACTATGAATGCTCATTCTGTAACTTGTCTTGCCTGCTCTAGAAGTTCACACAAAAGCAAATACTATACACTCTTGTGCCAAGGAGATTCACTCACGTTATTCACTTAGTAGCTGTTCTTTTTACTGAAGAATAAATATTCTATCATATGCCTATACCTAGATTTATCCATTTGCTTTCTGACAAACATCTGCACTGTTTCCAGTCTGGGGGTTTTATAGAGTAAGAGCACTCATTGTTGTACCAGTCTTGGAGACTTAAGTTTCTATTTGTCTTGGGTGAATACTTAGGAGTAACAGTGCGGGGTCATAAGCCTACATTTAACTGCATGAGAAACAGTTTTCCCAGGCACATCTCTCTGCACTTCTGCCAGTAAGTATGAGAATCCCAGTTGCTCCACCCACTCACCAATATTGTTATTGTCTTGTTATTGTCGGTCATTTATATTTCAGTCATTCTAATGGATAAGAAGAGTACCTCATTTGCATTTCCCTGATGCCTAAGGGTGTTTCCCATCTTTCCATGTGCTTATTGGTCATTCATATTCCTTCTTTTGTGAAGAGTGTGTTTGACAGTTTTGCCTGTTTTTCTTTGCTTTTATTAATTTGTAGGGGCTCTTTATATAATCTGGATTTAAGTTCTTTGTCAGATTATGTTGTGAATATTCTCTCCCAGTTCTGTGGCTTATCTAATCATTTTTTTGAGAAATTTTTTGATGCAGTCCAATTTATCACAAATTAACATTTAATTAAATTTAACAGTTTGTCTTAAGTGTTTCCCCTGTCTGAATGACCTTTTCTGTTAAGAACCTAGGATGTTTCTGTCCCCTTTGTTAACACTAGTGCAATCGCCAGGAGGCATACTATTACAAGGACTTGAAAACTACCTAGTTTACTTAGAGCTTAACACCTTTTGAGTTGACTGAAGATAATAGGAGTCTTTATGGGAGGATGGAAGAGAGAGGTCTCACATGGTTCTTCTATCAAAGTGGTACTGATACTCAACAAACTTAGAGGAAATGACAATCACCTTAAAATTACATAAAAATCCATGTCTTATTAAATAGATAGAAAAACTAGCTGGACCTCAACCAAATCAGTAAAGAGATTTGGCTGATTAATAATTAATCAAGAAAGTAAAATTAACTGAACACTTTCTGACAGGCACTGAGTTAGCATCTGTCAAGTGCTTAAACCACACCTGTTTCATAATTAACTGCATGGTAAAAGTTAATATTATTATTTCTACTACGATTTAGAACTTAAAAACTACATCAAATATATTTGTAAAATACAGCAATTAAAAGTGATAGGCACATCTTCAACTGACAGACCATCTTAGTAAAGTTGTGAATTTTGCTCATGAATACAAATCCCCTAGAAAATAAAAAAGAGTATTTCCAACAAGCTCAACTTTGAAACACTCGCCAGCTAAAGAAAGTTAGTGGGAATCTGCAAATGTTTAGAGTTTCTAAAGCCCAGCACATAAGCTTCTACAAGAAGCAGGTCATTCTACCAGAGAACACAGTGCACTGGCAACTTGTTACGTATCGAGCAAAGAGAAAGACAGCAAGAACATCACAGCTTAGAAAAGGGATACAATCACAGACATAGAAAATAAACTTAACGTTACCAAGGGGGAAAAGGGAAGGGGCGGGATAAATTACGATGTGGGATTAAAATATACATACTGCTATATATAAAATAGATAACCTACATGGTCCTACTGTACAGCACAGGGAACTACAGTCAGTATCTTATTATAAATAATAGAAAAGAATATATATATGCAAACCTAATCACTTTGCTATACACCTGAAACATAATATTGTAAATCAACTATATTTCATTAAAATTGAAAAAAAATAGAGAAGGGATCAGACTTCCAACGTTCACCTTATATTCAAATTTTTAAAGACTTTTCCTCCCTCATTTTCAAATTTTACAAGTAGACTTTGAGTCTCACTGTACATCTGTTTAGTGACTAAGCCCCAGAATCAACTGTTTCTCATACTTTTCCAGATTCACCCTTGCTTTTGCTACTCCCTTTATAAGACCTTAAGCATGTTCCTCCTGGTTAAGTTACTCTGTTTCTTTTCTTTTTTTTTTTTTTTTTTTTTGCTTTTTAGGGCTGCACCCATGTGGAGGTTCCCAGGCAAGGGGTCAAATTGGAGCTACAGCAGCCGGCCTACGCCACAGCCACAAAGTGGGATCTGAGCAGAGTCTGCGACCTGCATCACAGCTCATGACAACTCCGGATCCTTAACTGCTGAGCGAGGCCAGGGATTGAATCCGCAGCCTCATGGTTCTTAGTTGGATTCGTTGCCGCTGTGCCACGACTGGAACTCCAAGGTACTCTGTTTCTTTAAAGACTGTGGCATATGTCTTAGCAACTGGGGTTACAGACAGAACTGGGCTGGAGCAATCAAGAACAAAAGGGCTGTAAGAAAACCCCCAGTGGTACTGAGAGACCACTCCTTTCTCATAGCTCACTGTTTCAATGATGGGTTAGTTAAATGAATGTTTTAAGATGAGCTTATTGTCATGGTGACTGCCCAACCCACACACAGACAGCTATTCAGGAGTTCAGACTACATCATGAAAGTAGTCTATGAATTACTTCCCACCATGTGGGTGGTCTCAGGAAAACAATGGCATAAATTTTTTTTTCCCTTAAAGAGCCCTTTTCATCGTGAATGTTCTTAATTTCCTAAATTAGGATGCTCAAGTTGTTTTTTTCTGAGACAAGTCCTTTCTTCAAAACCATTGGGAGTTCCCATCGTGGCGCAGTGCAAATGAGTCTGACCAGAAACCATGAGGATGCGGGTCCCATCCCTGGCCTCGTTTAGTGGGTTAAGGATCTGGCATTGCCGTGAGCTGTGGTGTAGGTCATAGACGTGGCTCAGATCTGGCGATGCTGTGGCTGTGGTGTACGCCAGCAGCTGTAGCTCCAATTCGACCCTGGTCTGGGAACCTCCATAATCCGCAGGTGTGGCCCTAAAAAGCAAAAAACAAACAAAAAAACCCACTCTTTGGACCATTCATGAAGGGAATGATTTGCAACCTACATGACTAGCATATTATCAGTCCCTTTGCTTTCCTCTCTGCAATGGCCCAGGTAAATACAGTCCACTCTGGCTCTACGGTGGTGATAACTTAATGCTGGGATATTTATGGAGTTGAAGGAAAGCTGCCATCTATGCCTTAGCTGCAAGCTTTCTTGATACCCCCTTTTAAAAAAAAAAATTTTTTTTAGGGCCACACTCACGGCATATGGAGGTTCCCAGGCTAGGGGTCAAATCTGAACTGTAGCCACTGGCCTACACCACAGCCATAGCCAACACCAGATCTGACCTACACCACAGCTCACAGCAACGCCGGATCCTTAACCCACTGAGCAAGGCCAGGGATCGAACCTATGTCCTCATGGATGCTAGTCAGATTCGTTTCCACTGAGCCATGACAGGAACTCCCAGATAAACCTCTGTCATCAATTCTTCCCAAGGCCTTACCTCTTAAAATGTTTATACACTTATCACAGGTGATATATTGTAGTTGCTGGAGCACTTCTGTGCAACCCTGGGGATCTGGGTCTGGTCTGACCGGGTCCCTGGGAGGCACTGGGCAGATTCCGCTCAAGCAGAGGAACAGCAACTGGTGTTAGGATTCCAGGTTCAAGTCCCTGCTCTGCCACTTTTGAGGTTTGTGACCTTCGGTAAGTAACAGCTTTGGGCCTTAGTTTTCTCATCTTTAACATGGGGACAGTAGCAGTACCTAACTTAACCCCAAGGGGCAACTGAGGATTAAATGAGAACTGTATGTGAAAAACGCTCTGTGAAAGGGCTATGTTGGAGATAAGTCGTCCTTATCAAATTTGGTCCTCCTGATTACTCTGGTAGGTAGGTGAGTATCGCTTCCATTTTACAGATGAGAAAACTGAGTATCGGAGAGGCTATCAATTTCTTAAGGTCTAAAGCAAGTAAGGGGAGCGGTAGACCCCAGTGAGATCTCACCTCTCAAATAGCATGCTCACCACCAGAGCCGCCCCAACTCCACTGGTTCTACCCGCTTTGGTACATGATGATGTCAGTACCACCTGTCTCCCACTCTAGTCCTCATCTAATGACAACAGTGTGGGACCAGGTCAGCCTTTTCAGACCTGCTGGCTGTGTCTTCCCTGGGAGTCCCACGGCCTTGCTGTTTCCATGATCACCTCACCGTGGGTCCCACTGCCCCAGAAGGAAAGTACTGCCTTTCCCATATAAGGATGGAAAGCAGTTCCCCAACCCAGTCTGTGCCAAGCAAAGACTCAGGCAGCATTTCTGTGATGTGGGCTCTTAATCTATGCCAAACAATGACCTCATGACAGAAAAACACTTGATAACCTATCCGCATAGATGTTTGGGAGGCTTTTGGAAAGCAGATATAAATATTCACTTATGTCTAGTATTATTAGATTTGTATTTTTTCCAGAATTTGCATGGCTAGTCCTTCTAAGAAAGTTGGTTCAGAAGTATATTTAATTTTCCAGAAGCCCAATTCATGGAATCTTGAACAAAGACTATATATATTTTCTACTTTCCTCATACCATTAGGCAAAATGCTTAGTGAGGGCAAAATGAATATCTAACCGAAGGGAACTTCCTTAATGACAAGTCCAATCAAAAGTTAGTTAGGCTTAATAAAAGAAAAGAAATAATGGCATTTGCAGCAACATGAATGGACCTAGAAATTATCATGCTAAGTGAGGTTAGTCAGACAATGACACCAACATCAAATGCTATCACTTACATGTAGACTTTAAAAAAAGGACACAATGAACTTCTTCACAGAACAGATACTGGCTCACAGACTTTGAAAAAATTAGGGTTTCCAAATGAGACAGGTTGGGGGGGTGGGGGATGCACTGAGGGTTTGGGAGGGAAATGCTATAAAATTTGGTTGTGATGATTGTTGTGTACCTATAAATGTAATAAAAGTCACTGAGTAATAAAAAAAGGCTTTAATTTGTAAATGTTTTTCTCTTAGGTATTCTTATTGTTTTAATTGGAAGACCCCCCCCCCTTTTAACAAGCATTGCCAATACAATGTTAATATTATCTTTAAAAAATATATGATAAGGGAGTTCTTGTAGTGGCGCAGTGGTTAACGAATCTGACTAGGAACCATGAGGTTGCGGGTTTGATCCCTGGCCTTGCTCAGTGGGTTAAGGATCCGGCGTTGCCATGAGCTGTGGTGTAGGTTGCAGACGTGGCTCGGATCCCACGTTGCTGTGGCTGTGGTGTAGGCTGGGAACCTCCACATGCCGCGGGTGCGGCCCTAAAACAACAAAAGGCAAAAACAAAAACAAAAACAAAAAAACAAAACAAAAAATATATGATAAATGTATCGAGTGTGGGACTGTTATTATCTATTATCTCCACAGCAACCAACACAATGGCGAGAAAAAAGCAGATGTGCAGGGAACATTCTCTAATTAGAATCCTTAAATACTGAAGAGTAGATATTTTTATACTACGCTGTTTGAAAAGGGAGGAAAATTACCAGAAACAAGTATCTGTGACATTAAATATTAGAACCCACACACAAACCAGAGTTTAGTACAGGTACAGCCATCATTGTACAAAATGGAATCATTAACAATGATGAGGTTGTTTTCAGTGTATTGATAGAAAATATGGGATTTCTAATACATTTTAGAAGTAGTCACCAATGTTTATTAAGCCTTTTGGATTCATCCTTAGCTAAGAGAAAATTAAAACAATCCTAGTACCTCATTTCCTGAGGATTTTGGTTCCTGAGGCTTGAGATAATGGATTTGTTTTTGTGTAAATAATCACAGTCACGGGATCACAAGGTCATCAGGCCTGCAGCCCAGCTGAGGTGACTTTTCCTGGGACTGTGCCTCTCTGCACAGCAGGGCAGCAAGGCCGTGCCTCGTATCCCTTTGTTTTCATTCCTTCTGACAGGGGCACCATTATGGGCTCTTCCTCCTGCCTCAACCCAATTTAAAAGGCATAGCTGCATTTAAGATTATCTTTATTGAAGTAACCAATCATCATATCACAGTAAGTATATGCACAATATTATTTTTACAAAAACTATTTCTGCTCTTGATTTGATAGGCGATATATTTTAAAGTAACTTTGACATGTTTATTCCAAATGAGAGGATTTAAATACCCAGATAAATGAAATAAAGAATCTGTGACCCTTAATTCAGAGTGACATGCTGTGTAGTTGACATTTTTGAAGAGAATCTTTTGGGGAGATTGCTGGAGGCTTGGATCTGGGCCAACGCCTGCATCTCTTACTAAAGCTGTCCTTCTCCCAAGAACTGGAAAAGGAGACATAACTGCACAGCGTCGTCATCTACACAGCACCCTCTTCTTACTGAACAGATCTGATGCTCACCGTAATCCCACTTTTACCAAAAAGACAGCAGCAGAGGCTCACAAAGGTAAATTAATTCCTCTAAGGCCACAAGACTACAGAAGGTAGATCTGACTCACCTTGACTCCTGGGCTAAAGTGGGAATCCACTAACCTGAAGGCTTCTTCTGTAGAGGGTGCAGTGCGGGGCATGAGTTGTTGCTCTCGAGCCACCGAGGGCAGGCAAGGGCACTGTTTCAGAACTGCTTCTTGGGGGTTTGTGCTTCACACCATGGGGCTGGTAAGCTCTGAGACCAGCAGCTGTGCTGTTCTGTCATATGCCAGGCAGCCCTCACAGGACAGAGCACCTAACCCATTTCTCAATGAACCAGGGGTCCTGTACCTAACTCCAGGAAAGTGAATTTACATTTATTGCACATGCAATTTAAAATGGATGTATGCCTGAACATTTTCCTTGTATAAGGGGTCATAGCCTTTATCAAATACTCGAAGGGACCTGTAAAGCTAAAACATTTAAGAATCAGGCAGACAAAATGGTAGCTTTTAAATATTCCCATCTTGATCTATTCTTACTTTGCTTTGGATGTGACCCTTTCTGTATGCACAAATAAAAAAGTTGTGCAACAAGAGAGTCACAGCCTATTTAATTTCCATGTTAGGGAATCAAATCGCAAACCACTGAAAAATAAGTAGCTTCCAAGTCTTTAAAATAGTTCCGTCAAGATCATCATCTTTTTCCTCACAGTACTTGTGTGAGGAAAAAGAAGCAATGCACGTCCTAATACTACATTCTAAAAATGATACAAGGAGTTCCCGTCGTGGCTCAGTGGTTAACGAATCGGACTAAGACCATGAGGTTGCGGGTTCGATCCCTGGCCTTGCTCAGTGGGTTAAGGATCCGGCGTAGCCGTGAGCTGTGGTGTAGGTTGCAGACGTGGCTCGGACCCCGCGTTGTGTGGCTGTGGCGAAGGCCGGCGGCTACAGCTCCTGTTAGACCCCTAGCCCGGGAACCTCCATATGCCACCCTGCGTGCGGCCCTAGAAAAAGGCAAAAAGACAAAAAAAATAATAAAAATGATACAAAAATAAAAACTAATTTATACAGAGATGTCATCAAGTTAAATGTGGAGCTCTCTGAATTTTCAGGTGCATCAAAGGTTTTCTTATCTGAGCACCAGCAATAGTAACAATTTGTCACAAATTCTTACTCCCCATAGGTAACAATTTCCTGCAGTTTGCTACCCTTTACTCATCTTCAGTGTTTTATGTAAAAATTGTTGCTATCTCAACAGGGATATGACTATGAATTACTTCACTTTATATCACTATGTATGAAACTGTTTATGCTCTGTCCTGTGAGAAAAATCAGGCACCTGCATATTTTTCATTATTTTCAAAGATGTTTTACAATTAATACTGCTTGAAAAGAAGTTTTAAGTTTCTTGAAAAAGCTATGCTTGAAAGGCTTTTTTTTTTTTTAATGGCAGAAAAGCCAAATCAAAATATGCACGCACTCTAATACAGAGTAAAACTTCAGGTGACGACTTAATACTTTAACTTAATAGACTGTATCATAATTAGAACCAGCTGCTCGCCCCATATCATGATAGCTGAACAAAAGACAGCTAATTACATAGTTAAAGTCAATGTTTCCAACAAAATATTATTAAAAGCTTAGGCCCTTGCCATATGTTGCCTGCAAAAATAAGCTTGGGAAACAGAAGGACACTGTCCTATTATGGGTGATTTTTTTTCCACCTAAGTTGCAAATATCACTTACAAATACCCCTGTGGTGAAGTTTAATTCTCCTCACCACTGCAAGCACAAATAACCTTTGAAACTGCCTCTTGCATGCAAGAAACATTTACTGAGTACCTAGCTATGTGCCAGTCCTGGGAAAATAAAGTGAATGACACAAGCCCACACATTAGCAGATCCTGTCTGATTAGGGCTGTAATTGAAGTATACACAGTGCTTCCTATAAGCCCACAGCTCTGCCATGGTGTATGCTCTGCAGTGATTACCTCTCATTTTCCTTTGCTCTGCCTCTATGAATTCAAAGCCTGTTATCTCTGGACCATAATTATTTTAACCATTACTCTGCACACATAATATAAACACGTTTCATTCCCTATCTTGTGTCCAGAACAAGTGAATGAAGTACTCAAAACAGCATGTTTAAGTTAATGCTTATTGAATGGGGAGAAGCAAAAAAATCTGTACAAATTGTCCCTGACTCAACTGTGGCTTTTCATGTACCATTACCTGCCTTAATCATTTCTTGGTAAATGTAGGAAACACATGGTTATGAAAAGAAAGCTAATCCTCATCTACTGAGCCTGCTCTAGTGTACTGGGTTTTCACCTATTTTCAACAAAAAAACCTCTTGTTTATAGTTATTTAAAATAAGAATATATCTTGAGACATATGTGTAACTGTATTATTAGTATTTGTATATTCATGGGTCAAAATATATAACAGCAAGATTCAAAACAACCAATCTGTTAATGAAATCTAAGTTATGACTGGATTAACCTATATTTTGGCAATGCTTGATGTATAGATATTGAGCAAAATAATGCTTTTTCAATTAAAAAAATACAGCCGTCACTGTGCTTTTGAGAAGCAGAACATTTTTCCAAGGACAGGTGAAGAGCATGGGGAGGTGGAAGAAAAGGTTTTGAAAATACAAATCACGAACGTGCAATGAATGTATCATTGGGAAGTAAATACTTTTAAGTGTCATATGATATGCAGGGAAATGTGATAACATTTCGTTCGTCCTTTAACCGTTTTTTTGCACTGCTATGGGTCAGGACAATGATGTTGGTGTTAAAGATGACTAAGTCCAGTGGAAAAATCCTCTGCTTTCTGGGTGAGCTGAGACTCTGAAAGCAATCATATCTTTGAAGTAAGGTGAAAGTTGTATATATAAAATCCTTTACTGTGAGATGAAATATACTACATAAAACGAGATTGTACAGTGAAAAGAAATGCAAGTGTCTTTGCTCTTAAGAGGAATGATGAGACTTTGGAGACATCATCCACTGGTGTTAACCAATACTGGTGGCTGTCATATTTAAAATAAGCATTGACAAAATGTGCTTAAAGCAACTCATTCTTTTATCTGACACTTCATATTAACAAAGAACAGTGAAATTTACAAACATTTTCTTTGACTCCTTTTTTGTTTGTTTGTTTTTTTGCCTTTTCTAGGGCTGCACTGGTGGCATATGGAGGTTCCCAGGCTAGGGGTCTAACAGGAGCTGTAGCTGCTGGCCTTCGCTACAGCCACAGAAACGCGGGATCCGAGCCACGTCTGCAACCTACACAACGGCTCACGGCAACGGCGGATCCTTCACCCACTGAGCAAGGCCAGGGATCGAACCACAACCTCATGGTTCCTAGTCGGATTCGTTAACCACTGCACCATGATGGGAGCTCCCTCTTTGACTCTTCTTATACATTTTTATTTACAAGTATTCTTTATTAGTATGTGAGGAATATTAATCTGAAAATTAACAAAAACCCTGAATCAAATTATTTTCTACCTGTTTTTGTATATCTGGAGCCTCAACAGCTGTATAAAGACATCCTCACAAATTATGCTAATGGTTCAGAAGGCAGGTGGCATTTACCTTCAGCTTCCTGAGTTTGATACAAATGCGCACCTCTATTAAAAGAGCGGTTCAAGAACGGGTTTCAACTTTCCTAATGGAGTAACAGTGTTATATTCTGATTTCACATAGTTATTACGTTCGTGGGAACGCTTTGGGAACTACAGAGTACCTGAATGTTTCATAGTCAATGACAAGATAATGTGTGGCTTTGGAAGAATTAGATCAAAAAGGGTGTGAGGAATGATAAGCCTAAATTCTTTATCTGGTTATACTCCAATCACATTCTCTCTTGTATGGGCTTATTACGTGATCTGTACAGCTTTGCTACTCAAAGTATAGTCCTTGGACCAGCAACATCAATGTTGCCCGGGAGCCTAAACCTCGACCCCACACCTACTGAATCAGAACCTACATTTTAACAGATTCTCGGGTGATCTTTCACATGTTAAATGATGACAAGCAGTGACCTAGAGCTTCTGAATCACAGCCCTAGAGCGCTGATAGGTCACCTTCCTCGTCCCTCAATTATAACTTCCTTAGGGGAGCCGTGAGCTTCAGTAATTAGACTGACACTACTTCCCGCTAGAGTAAAACCACTGGCACTTGAGTTTTCAGTTACAGACACACTTTGAGATTGAGGAAATCACTGCCAATACCAAACAGATATATAGAACCTAAAACACTTCACAAGGTTATGCTTGAGAAACTGAAAATATCAGAAGACCACCACATACAAAGTAAAATGTAAGCTAGGGCTATTAATACCCAAATAAACTAGGTAATGGGTACATATGAAGCAGTTTCTAGGATTGAAACTGGAAATGTAGTTCACGGCCACAGGCAAAGGCAAAAAGCCAGCTTGACCCTGACAGGCCGCAGGCACCCATGCACCCTGGCTCTTACCTGTTTGTACTCAGATTCTCTTCCAACCAAAACCTGTAGAATGTAGCTGACAGGGTCGCCTTTCATGGGTGGTACCGTCTCCCACAAAATTTCACATGAATTTCCCTCTAATTGTGTCACTCGAGGTGCTGAAACACAAATCCACATGTCCAAGCTCAACATTCAAACCATCATATCGATAGCCAATATTTCAGGAACATCCACGAGAACCCTGAGAGTGAGGGTGCTTGTGCCCGCCCTGAGAGAGGAGTTGCTTTGCCCGGCTTTCTAGAAAAGTTGCCGGACACCCTTTCCACAGAGAAGATATCCTGTGCCGGCCAAGTTGTTGGTTACACATCCTTTGCTCACTGGCCTATTACTAACTGCTTGGCCTAGATTGCTTTTTTTTTTTTTTAAGACGGATAAGGAGCACCTTTTATGATTAAGCCTTGTGTTAGGTACTTTGGGGGGATGCAAAAATAGGTAAAATACACGTGCTTTCAGGAAATTAAGATCCAGCTGAGGTAAGGGGAGAGAAAGATATAAGTACAAACAAACATGATGTAAGGCAGATTAAAATAACAGGTAAAAACAAAATGTTGGGGAGTTCCAGTGGAAGAAAAGTCACATCTGTGGGGGAGTCTGAGAGGTTTGAGGGGCAGATGACATCTGAGATAAGCCTTTTAAAAGTTATCTTATATTGGTATTTTTTAGTTTATTTTTCAATTGGATTCATCATTCTGGTTTAAAGCTATATTAATTGGGAACAAAGCACTTGAATGTTAAAAGAACTTAAAAAGTATTTTCTTGTAGCTTATACTCTACAACTTAATTCAATATCTGATATTTTTCTATTTTTAGCCAGAATGTGTAACTTCTCTCTCTGAATGCCCTTATTCTTTAATTTCTAATTACATGAATTCTTTAGAGGCAGTCGTTTCTACTTTCAGTTCTGTATAATGCCGTTTCAGAAGAATAAAAGTTATCTTAAGAAAAAAAGAGTTTGTATTAGTTGGCCAAAACTGCAAGCAATTTATGGAAAAACTAAACAAAGAATCTCATCAGACTAAACAGTCCTCCAGCTAAGACAGTAACTTCCCAAATCCAAGGGTGGGAGGAAGAAGACCTGATCATGTGGCAGCGTGAGGAAACTGTCCTTCTGGAGAAAACGTACCGTGACACGCAAGGGGGCTATAAATTTGTTCTATTTTCCGCAAAAAAACTCCCCCAGCAATCACTCCCAGCGGCAAAGATAGTGTCAGAAAGACCCCTAAAGTTAGCTAATTGTTAAGTGTGGCAACCCTCCTATTACAACAATAAGCCTTCCAGCCCCAGCGTGTTCAGGAATCTCTTCTGTTAGAGCTCAAAGGCAAAGCACCAAGGGCCAGCGCGCTTCCTGCCCACGTGACCCAGCAAGTGTGCATCTATTTACACCAGCATCTTAGTTGCACGAAAAGCCAAGGAGCTTCTGGACCACTGAGGGCAGGGAGGTAGGGGGAAGGTGTTACCATAAAGTGCCCTAAAAGGACCTATGGAAAACCCTCAGAGAACGTGAGCCGGACCGTAGTCAGACCCTGGCCTGGACCCCAGACCCCCCGCCCCCTCCTGTGATGGGCTCTGTACCCTGGTGGCAGCTGGCACAGCTCCTCTGAGTGGTAGCAGTGAGTCACATGGCCTTGCTCCTGGGGCCAGATACATATAGAACCTTTTTAACAGCTTTTGCCCACCGCCTAGTCACCCAGATCGCATGTTCAATCCTTACTGCACCGCCTGTAAAACCTAGTTCAGGTGGGCTTGTCTGTCAGCCTCGGAGACCCTGACAAGAATCATGCTACTGGGGGGAGGAAGCTGTGGCTCAAGAGACCTTGGGGACTAGGCCTGGGCCCAGTGCTGGGTGGGAAGAGCCGAGCCAGTCTGCCGTGCAGAAGGCATCGCTCTGGCTGAATATGGAAGATGAGGGCCCAGCAGACGTGGAGGAAGAAGAGCCTGGGTGGAATGACTTTTATTCCCTGATTCCAGGAAGGGGACAAAGCAGACCGGTCACTTACAAAGCCCTAGACAAATACTCCAGGAGGTGAGGACAGGTCGTCTCTGAGACTTTCCAGTGAGAGCCACGGGCCAGGGGAAAGGCAGAGGACGCTGTCCACGTCAGCCTCCAAGCCATGCACCAAGGTCATCCAAAGATGAGTGCCAACCGCAGCTGGGAGAGACTCAAGCCTCCCCTGGTCAACTGCCATGAGCTCTCCCCCACCAGGAATGCACTCTTACTCCTAACTCAACATCTGTCACTCAGGGCTGTTCCTGTTCTTTGTCCAACTATCTCCTGCGGGGGTGAGACTGTCTCACCATTAAATTATTTGTGGTAATCGTTTACACATACTTGAGAAAAGTCAGTGCCAGTAGGCCTCCCTTTAAGGCCTTTCATTTTCCCTGGAGAACCCATTTCCCAACCTTCTCTTTTAGTAAGTTTTTTTTTGATTCTATCTTGCTGATATGAGAAATAACAGAAGAGTGTATTTAAGGTCAGAATCGAGCCTCCCAGCCCGAGTCCCACATTCCCTCGCTCTCACAGAAGCGCGTGACTGAATACACTAGCCACAGACCTTTGATGGTGGGGGGGACACTCTTGGTTGTGCTGAAGGTATAGGTTTCCGAGAAGGGCCCTTCCCCAGCCTCGCTCGCTGCCTGGATTCTGAAGGAGTAGCATGTGAATTCCATCAGTCTCTGGACCTTGTAGGTGTGGCTGGGTCCTCTGTAGATTGAAATAAACCTAGAGAAAGGAGCAGAATCCATTAGCCACCCAAACTTTTATTAGTGACAAGAAAGTATGATACCAGCATGGAGCAGATTAGGCCCATTTGGTAAAAGCTGTTTATACCGTCTGAATTATGGTCATGGTTACGTTTAATGTCTAATATACGTTTACAGAAAGGAAAAACACAAATTTAAGACACTATAAAGCTTAGAATGAGATCCCTTTAGTTATGGTATAGAATCTAGAAACATCAGTTGTTCATCAGGCTTTTATTTACTAATAAAAAACAGAAATTTCACATTTTTCATAATGGTAGTATCTATATGATCTGATATGTTAACTTACCTTCTACTATGTACTATGCAATGAAGTTAATGTTAACTGGACACCCAAGAAATATAATGTCCTCTTTATCAGAATTTTCTAAATAACTGAGAAGTTTAGCTATAAAATTCTTTAAATTTTAACGTTTATCTTTCCAAGAGCTTCAAAGCCCCTTTCTCCAACTAATAAAATGACATTTAGGATTATATATCTTTGAGAAAATAGGTGAAAAGCAAAACAACAACAACAACAAAAAACACCTTTGCTCAGAATCATCCAGCAGGTTAATCAAAGTAACAGAAAAACAGCACAGGCAGGCCGGACAGTTTAGACTGGCAGCTTCTGGATCCTTCTACCGTCTAAATCAGGACGAGTTTATACTTCTCGGCTAATTAGTATTTCCATGAGACATGGGTTTAGAAGGTGTGCAGGTAAAGTACAGGTCTTACATGTTAAGTGTTTCCCCCCAGGGTCTTGGAAAATTAATATTTTCATAATGAAACTTGGATTATTTAGAACTGCAATATAATGCCAACCATTTGTCTTTTCATAGTTGACTGTAAACTTTTAGAAGTAACCTAAGTTCCTCTAAGTTATCCAGGATCTTTAGTGGATTCAGAATCTGGGACACTTTGAGATTTGTTGTATGAATTAATCCAACCACGCTGCCTGTTCCTAGCCAGGCCCAATGCTTCTCCGGGTTTGCAATGCTTTGTCCCAGCAACTGAGGACAATCCACTGTTGGAAGTCAGTTGGTGATAGAATCACACACAATTCAAAATGTTTTAGTCTGATTTGGCCTCAGGGTAAGCAGAATTTATACATTTATTAAGCAAACATTTCTTGAACATCTGTTGTGTGCTGGGCTCTGTGTATTCAAAGATGAATTGGACCTAATCCCTGTGGGTTAGTTGGTCCTGTGGGTAGGCAGGGTTTTCTGAAGGAGGGTAGCAGCTTTTCCACGTGTGAGAGAACATTCCCTCCAGATGGATGGATGGCTACGGAGATTAAACAGCTTTTACACAAAACCCATCAGAGTTAATACTTAAAGTATCCACGTGTTAATCAGACTGTGCAGTTGAATTCCTCAGCCCTAGTCATTTAATGTTCCTTCTGCTTTGCTGTGTAAGGAAGCACCTTTTACTGAGGAATGAACATTTTTAATTTCAGGAAAAGACAGAGTCCAGGCTGAGACCCACAAATACCATGGTAACCTACTTAGCACTCTTGACCCACTACCACCTTAATGACGATACCCCTTGCTAATGCTAGAGGCAAACAGCTATTTATTAACTCAGCCTCACCTGGGCTAGAATCGGAGTCCATGCCCTTAATTATACCACAAAATGGGAGTCATGTCACAAACTTACAATACAGCCGTGTGTTGAAAGGTGCTTGGAGGGGACTGGCAACAGTGCTGCTTTCCTGTCTGTGCCCCGCTCTAAGGAGAGTATTTCCTTTTGAAATAAGTTTAATATAGCTGTGTAGGCAGTGGCACTCACATTCACAAAGAAATTTACTGAAGCAGATTCATTAGTTGTGTAGCATAATCTAAACTGAGCAAACTGGATATTTTCAAATATTTCGGTTTTCAAACTCATCGAGATTTGTTGTTTCTGGAATAGCTCTTTTGACCCTTTTTCTTGTCTTGCTCTTGTACCACAGCATTTCATTAGTCTTTTTAAACACTGCATTCCCATTTAGAAAAAGCACGGTGGAATGGGTGATAGAAATGAAAAACTTGACAATTTTGCCATTAGAGTTCGTTGGCTGTCGAGGGAAACTGCAATAAAGATAGTGACAGAACCTACCTCATAGAGCTGTTGGGAGACTTAAATGGGATGATATGAGGAAAGTGCTTAGAATGATAGTCTTGACAAGTACTAGTCACTCAATATTTTATAATGCTGAGAAGACAGCTAACACTGAGGCCATTTTTTTCCCCCAGGTGGAGGGTCAGCTGCGCAGCGAGGCACTGCCCTGCAGATACTGGCCGTTTACCCTCTCGCACGGGGACCCGTCAGTGAAGCGCAGGCCAGGGCACTGCCCTCACAACACTGGCGGGATTCAATGTAAAAGCTCATGTGAAAGCCCCAGTCCTTACACAGAGTAGGCCTAAGATATCTACTGACCCTACACTTCTTTCTGTACACGCTGAGAGTAACTTCTCTTTCAAACAACAGACCAATCAAAAACAAAACAAAACCATACAAGCCAACACACAAAAAAAATATAATCCTTTTTCTTCTCAACTCTGTAATTATTTCCCATCATTCCAAGAGGCAGAAGAAAGAACCTTCATTTTTCAGAGCCCGTGATTTATGGCCAGTTGCATGGTGGCCTTTCTAGAAGGCTCTGTAGGTTAACACCCTGTGGCTAGAACCACTTGGGGAGAGATTAAAAATATTCATCGCATATTTGTTTTACAAAGACCAACTTAATTTTTTCTCTCCTAAATTTCCTTTTAAAAAGGCAACTTAATTTTAAAATTCATTAATAAGTAAGCCAGTGGCCATTAGTGATACAATTAAACAAGCTACATTTCCCAAGACACAGTGACTGAAGACTCCACATTTTATAAGCAAGGACTCAGAGCTGAGAGCATGGCTTTGCCATGAAGAGGAGGAGGACAGAGGCCGGCCAGCAGTCCCCACGGCTCTCCTCTTACACTCAGAGTGCCCGGGGTCAGGGCTTGGACCTCAGGCTCTGGGACACAAGTCAGAGCCAGAGGCTGACAGGAGTCCTGCTGTTTTGAAGGCCCTGATCCGTATCATCTCAGTGTGCACTGCCCAGCGCCCTGGGAAGATGACGACTGGGAACGCGGAGGACCTCGCGCAGCTGGCAGCCGGTGTGCCTGCATCGCTAGCAGGAGATGCAAACCTCTGAGACCTCAATCCCTTCACTCCTCAATCTGAGGGGTGGCCCAGGTGACAAAGGACACATAGTGTGAGGAGCCTGTGTTCCCCCGGGCCACCCTTCACTTCCCCCGCTGCCTTCTGCCACACCACTGGGGTGAAGTGGCGGGACATGAGCACTCGGACTCAGGAAGACTGGCCTGCATCGCAGCTCTGCCCTTCACTGGCAAGTCACTCACTGCTGCTAAGCATTTCTCCCATCTGCAAAATAGGGATAGTATTCACCTCAGAGGTTGTTTTAAAGCCAAATATAAAAATGTGGGTAAAAAGCTCAGCACGGAGTCCAGTACACAGAAGGAGTTCAATACAGGGTACCCCGAGGCTCAAGACTCTGTGCCATGAGTGCCACCAACCATCTGAGTCAGGCTAAGGTGCCCTGAGGAAATAAGTTAATCTCATTTGGTGACCTGGAGTGAAAATGAAATCTTCACTGTTACTTTTAATACATGACTGCTCCTGGGCTACAGAAACAACAAAATTATAAACATACACACAAACACACGTGCATATGTATATGACAGGTGCCGTGGTTCCTGGAGCACACTACACACTCAGTAAAACCGCTGAGTAGTCTGAGTACCAGTTCAGGCTGAGGTGTAGTTACAGGGACCCCTTGTGGTATCATAGCTCCCTGGACTCGTAGGCACACGGTGGCAGTGCCTTCTGCTCCACCCTCAACTTCTGTTGCCATGGCCACGTACCTTTGGAGGCATCAGTCCTGTGAACCAGGGTTCCTGTGAAGGCCAAGTAGGGGACAGGTGTGGAGGCACCCTGGAGCTCTACTGTGGTGCTTCTTCGCTGGTGTTGGGGCTGAAGGTACAGGGGGTAACAACAACCTCTGCAGTCAGCAGACTCAAATTTGAGCTCATGGTCAACCACCTGCTGATCTTCAGGTCTATAGCCACGTAAGCTGTTTCCTTCCATGTGAAAGGGGTATGATAACAGTGCCTACCCCCCACCCCAAGGGTTGTTGTGAGAATTAAATGGGGTAACACAGACAGAACCCATTACCAAATGCCTACCACTTGTGAGTGCTTGATCAGTATGAGCGGTGCTTTACAATACTGCTATTAATAACAAAGCATCCAGGTTCCTGAAAGATATACCTTATTTCTCAATATTGGAGAAGCCTGAGGACTTCCCAGATCGGCACCCCTCTCACTTATATTCCCTCAGGCTTTCAGGGTTGGAGGGCAAGCAGTGTGTGAGACCACCAGCCACACTGGCCCTGGTTAACCCCGGCCAAGAACTGCTGCTACAAACAGATGAAGATGGAGCAGCGGGTCCTACAGAAGTGCTGGCCATTAAGGGAAATTTGGGCATTTTTACTCGGGAAAGGAAAAACAGGGAGAAACGCTCTCTTGTACTAAAGTATTTACTTGGAAAAGGAAACATAAACAAGACAGAAGGTTTGGTGGGTCACTGAGAGTTTACAGTCTAAATGAATTCTTTATGGCTCTGCCCCCAACTGGCTTCAGCTTTGACTGTAATGTCTTCCTGAAACTAAACACTTTGATGGTAACAAGCACACGTGGGTTTTAATGTTAGTAATTCAGCGGTGATTTTTTAAAAAATGTTCTAACATATCTACAAATACAAAACAAATCTGCTTATTCTGCTTGCCCGTCAGAGAACTCCATGATGGGCACAAAGGTATACAGAGACCTTGGTCGTAATGAAGTAATAACTCTCCTGGCTGTTTTCAGACACTGGAGATAATAACTGTCTATTCACCTGGCAGGAATTTTTCTGAGAGCTAAATAAGAGGACCAAGTCAATTCTATGATTCCTTACTAAATACATACTAGGAAGGCAGAACAACAGATTTTTGACATTTTTTAAGAAATTCTTTCAACCTTAGTATTTTAGGCTTTAACATTGTGAAAGATGACTTTTTTACACTGAAGTGCAACTGAAGGAAAACATTTAGACAATCTCTAAATGTTTATTTTAAATCATTTTAGAGGGAAATGATGACATACAATGAATTTACTTTAAAAATCTATTTCCTTAAAAATGCCTCTGTTTTGAAAGAATCATCCAAGAATTCTCTGGATGGCTTACAACCAACTGGTAGTAGAAAATAAAGAGATAACGCAGGGGTTTTTGTGTTTACTTCCTGGTTGCTATCTTATAATCCCTAGGCCCAGTGCAGGCTAACAGCAGCCCGTTAATATTAAGTGCTCAAAACGATCTAACCTGCTCACCTAAGATGGCCTGTGGTCTACACAGGGATGCAAATGACACATTTTAAAACATCACAAATTAACAGCTGTTAGTAAGCTCAAGGTAGCTACATATTCCTTAGCAATGACATATTATCTTCATCCTTTCTTAATATTTCTTAATATTCCTAATTGTGTGTGTGAATTTCCTACATTACTGAAGTGATGTTTGGGAATAGAAGGTGCTCAAAACAGGAGTGGACAGTATGTGCCCTCATTCCCCAAGAACATCGAGTCCCGCCATGTCTATGCAGAAGCAGATGGCAGCAAATGGCATCTTGTGGGGACACCTGAGGCAAGGAAGGTGCTAACTAAACTGGTTTTGATGTTGCTGAGAGTTCCAGTTTGCAGACTGAGCACTAAGCGTCAAGAGCCATTTCCAAAAAACCAGTGAGAAAAGGAGTTAGTTCCCAACCCCATAAACCCAGCTGCATATGGACCTTTTGGCTTGTGAGCAATTAGGCTGCAATTCTGTTTGGTTATGATCCTTTTTATGTTCCTTTTCTAAGAAATAAAATGTCACTATGGCTACTGATGAAAACTTTTACATAGAATAAAACTTCTATTTTCAAATTTTTTGTTCAAGTTGCACTTACTGATATATTAAAAAAGAGACATTGATATTCAAAGAAAGGATGACTGGAATCTCCAAAGACCACCTGCTCACCTTGAAATTTCCCATTCTTCTACACTGCTTTCAAATACATGCTGTGAACCACAACTTCAAGTACAGTTCTCTCACAGTCTTCCAAATTTCTGTTAGCCTACCCTTATTTCAGTGGCCTTGCCTCAATTTTCCCTCATTTAGGAAAAATGGAAAGGAAAATGCTATTCAATTCCACTCCATTACTTATTTACTTTTTTAACAGAAATTCTATTTTTAAATAGAAGAAAAAAACTGAAATCTGAATTCTACTTCTGGTCTAATTAAGATTCCAGATAGTTCATTTATGGCCCCTTACCTCTCCCTGCACTTAGAACATTTTAGTCTGAAATTGAATAAGCTAGCAATACTCTGTTTTGCAAGATGAATTTTTATGCTCCTTTTATAAGAAATAAAAATGCGTTGTTCCATTAATCGGGGACTGGAGACAGGCATCATTAGCTCCATTTTGTAGAGGGAGAAACGAAACTAAGGAAAAAATAAGTTAAGGGCTATGCCTCTGGACATTGAGAAACTCAGTAACAGATCTGGGATTACAATCAAGATTTGACATCCCTTTCGAGAGCCACAATTACCTTCTGTTGATTGAAGGTAATATAAAAATGACATTTATCCAACAAGGTTGATCATGTGAATTGGGGACTAGTCCAGAGAAGTCAAGGAAACTGATGCTGATGGTCTTCTCTGGGCGCTGAGCTAGTTTGTGTTATATCTGTTTCATTGAATTCAGCAATATGCTCTGAGAAATATAAGCCAGAGTTTTTTCTACAACAGGCATACCTTAAGAAGTTTCACTCCTGCTGTAGTGCTCACAAACCCCAGCCACTGTCATTAACTACCTAGTGTGTAATTTTTCAGGGTTTCTTTAGGCAGATTATTTTCTGTCCCCTTCTAACAGCAAAGCCCCTCCAATTCTGCTGGCTGAAGGGAAAAGTGTTATGGGCAAAGGCTGAATTAAATGGAGAGCAAGTGGCAATTCTCGAGTCTATTAGAGCCCTCTCCTCCATCCCCTTTTTGTTGGCCCTTGCTTTAAAATACACTGGCTGGCTGACTAAACATGAACAACAGATTAACCGTAAATGCATTCCTGGAACTTAAGTTCCTCTTGCCCCAGTGCTGTGTACAGTTATGAGCAACACCCACGGGGTCACGAGGAGAATCAGCATCAACTCAAATTCTGTCAGGGCAGCATAACGTTTCATTGCAATAACACAGACAAATGCAGCTTCAAAGTCATCACTACAGCATTATAATCTCAACATGCATGAACCAATCTTGTTATTCTAATCCCTGTATTAGGTTAATGCAATATTAGGAAAATGTTTACTTTAGGTATGTATTTTTATTGCATACATAGGAACCAAAGACATTCAGATCTACGATAGAATTGTTAAGAATAACACTATATATTAGTATACAGCCAAACTAATATAGTTTTTATTCTTGTGTTGAAATAAATTAAAACTTATCTTGCTGTCTACTCATTTTCTCAGGTTAATTTATTTTCTCAGCAAGGTAAACTCCTTATAGGCAGGCCACGTATCTCTTAAGACCCAGCACATTGTAGGAATTAAAAGAAAAAAAAAATGATGCTTGAGTGATCATATTCTAATTGCTAGGGATAAACATAGTCCTATTAATATACAGCACTGCATTGAAGCTGCTCCATAAACATGTAGTCACTGACCTTGGATTGGGAACCTTGTGGGTCAAAATCTTGAATATATGAGAAACAAATGTCCTGATCAAGGGGGAAAACTTTCCACACAGCAAGTCCAGTTGATTCAGATGAATTCTAGGTTGATTTACTTTGAGGCAAGGATTTGGGCAAGGTGCCCTTCTGATATCAATTTTATTTACACGAAGTAGCCCCAAACTTAAAAAAAAAAAATCCATGTGTAAAAGTAGCAGAATAGAAAGAGGCATTTGCAAGGAGAAAGACCCAGGGCACGTTCCTGTGCTCCGGATACTGCATCCTCGGTTTCCAGCCAATGCTAAGGCTCTTCAGCATGAGGTTATAATACTGACACCCTTTTAAGACTCACCCAACCTGTTATTTTCTCTAATAAGCCTTCTCTGTGCATTTAACTTTAGGTCAAAAACATGCCATTATCTCTCTGTTTTTTTGGCTGTACAGAAGTTCTGGGCCCAGGGATTGAACCCGCTGCAAAACCGAGCTGCAGCAGTGACAACTTGGGATCCTTAACCTGCTGCACAACGGGGGAGCTCTTCATGCTATTCTTCTATCTCCCTCAATACTCTGTGCATGTGTCACTCTTTAAGCCTTCCACATCATGACTAGCTTGAAGGTGTCTGTCTCTTCAACCTATTCTCCAGCGGACTGTGAGCTCCTTAAGGGCAGGGATCTGGTTTGATCTTCTTTGTGTATCCGGTACTTAAGTCTAGCTCCTTTTTTCATATAGTAAGCTGAAATCAACTTAAAACATTTTTCCACCAAGATGGTGAAAGGCTTTGGTAAAAATTCTATTACTATAGGAAACATTTCACTTTTTTTTTTTTTTTTTTTTTTGTCTTTTTGCCTTATCTAGAGCCGCACCCGCGGCATATGGAGGTTCCCAGGCTAGGGGTCTAACAGGAGCTGTAGCCACCGGCCTTCGCCACAGCCACAGCAATGTGGGATCCGAGCCAAGTCTGCAACCTTCACCACAGTTCACGGCAACGCCGGATCCTTAACCCACTGAGCAAGGCCAGGGATCGTACCCGCAACCTCATGGTTCTCAGTCGGATTTGTTAACCACTGAGCCATGAAGGGAACTCCCCTTGTTTTTCTTTTTTGTCTTTTTGTCTTTTCCAGGGCGGCGCCCTCGGCATATGGAGGTTCCCAGGCTAGGGGTTGAATCGGAGCTGTAGCCACAGGCCTACACCACAGCTCACAGCAACGCCAGATCCTTAACCAACTGAGCAAGGTTAGGGATCGAACCTGCAACCTCATGGTTCCTAGTCAGATTTGTTAACCACTGAGCCACAACAGGAACTCACTTCACTTTTTTATTCAAATAATGTAGGTAGAGCTTTCAATGCCTGGGACTTTATAGGTACTCAGTACCTAGTAGTTTCCTTTAAGAAGTTTGAGAATGTATTTTTGGCCAAACAGTACACTTAGAAATCTCTAGGTCATTTCGTATTTTTTGATTGTGAGGTATATAAATTCACATCATAAACTAGTACATCAAAGATGCAAAACCTTAGGGCTTTGGGACATTAAGCAGCAGTCACTCTTAAGAAAAGTTAGTATCTTTCTTATTTTCTTATTTATCAAAAGCAGAAGCTAAAATATGAAGAAAAAAAGGGATAACATGCCCTAATCATTTACAAAAGACACCTTTCTGCATAGAATTTAGCTGACAAATACTCTATTAAGATTCACCTTTAAGGTGAAAAAGGTAGGAAGGACCTCAGAGTTCATCTTCCAGTTCAACCACTTCATGTATGAAGAAAAAGCAGAAGCAACAGTTCAGCAGCCAGAACTGATGCAACTCTTTAATCTAACAATTACCAGGCATGAAGTTATTCATTTTCACTGTGTTTTTGTTGCAGAACCTGTCTTAAGACTCAGGTTACTTTCACTAGCTGGCTAGGACCAAGATAGGACTCAGATACCAGTGCCCCTCCTTTCAAATGCCTGTAGTAGCCGGTGAGCCAAGAGTACACGGCAAAAAGAGATGTTTTGAGAGCTGACAGCTAAGAAAGTACATTAAAACCACAATGAGACCTAACTCTGGTTCTCACCTTGGACACAGCAGGATCTAAATTTTTCCCATCCATAATACGAACTTGTTAGTGGTTACTGAAATCAACACACACAATAAAGAATGAGTGCACTTTTCCCAAAAGCCACAACTAGAAACCTCTCTAGCATCCATAAGTTCAATGAAAAAGACAGCTGCCACTTTGGAAGAAGACACTGTTCCTTTCATTGGACAGGCCAGTTCCAAGTTCCAAGTCTTAAAGAACCTCAAGGGGACTAGAATTGACAAAGATCAGGCTAATAGCAAGTATTATGATCTAACTCGGTGTTTCTCCCTGATCCTTAGGAGTCAAGAGCCAAAGGTAAAGGCTTGGATACAGAGGCCATTCACTTCAATTTCAAGATACTAAGGAGGGTCATCTTCAAACTCAAACTAGGCCAAGTTGTATCCTATTAAGTCCCAGGAAAATAATTCCACAAATAGAATGAGAATTTATTATGCTGTATATTCCCATCACTGTAATAACTTCTGGAAGCACTGACAAATCTAATTTAAAAAAGATAAATTTGGACTCCAGCTCATAAAATTAAGAAAAATACTGTTCCTAATGGTAAGTTTTCCTAAATTGCCATTTAAATTTAGGCAAGTCATTTATTTGATTAACAAAGCTAGCCTTTTTTCTTTTTTCTTTTCTTTTTAAGGGAAGAGCATGTATTGATTACTAGACTCTGCACTATTTTCTGTCTGGTCTATTTAAATGTCTCACAACAGCATACTTATTTGGATCAGTGCTCATGGGATTTCTGTTCTAAGCATCTGTATGGTTCTCTGTATGAGGCACCTCAGGTGGGCGTCCTGCACAGGGCAGGATTGAAGCATGAGGGCACTATAGGTTTGGTGCAGAGCCACCACTCTCCCCATATGCTTGGAGGTAACAGTAGAGGCAGCTGTCTGGAGAGGTCAGGAGGCCCTGGCTCTGATTCCAATTCTTCTACCAGCTTCAACAACATTTCTGGGCTTCATTTTTCCAAATGGTACAACTGGGAGGTATTCTCTAAGGAAGGGTCTCCCTACTGCCAATGCAAGCCAAAAGCCCAGGAAAAAACACAGACTCATTTACAAATTTCCCCAAACACTAGCTGTCTATATTTATTTATCATGACTTCCGTTAGTCCATAATTCCTGTTCTTGCCAGTAAGGCTGAGAAGCCTCCCGCCAGTAAAATAATGAGCCTGTGAAAATGCATCCAGAAGCACACGGCACAGTGAAATGAATGATCTTGTCTATGAATGAATATGAATTTAATCTCTAATGAACCTCCTCACAAGAAGCCTTACCTTCTTTGTGCTTTCTACACTAGGACAATCACTTTTTGTTCTTTTAAAAAGTCAAACTATTGTATTTGCCAGGTTCTTCAAAGTCAAGTTCAAATGTTCTGGGTTTCAAAAAGCTGTTCTTGATCTTTGCAGGCAAATGGTTTCTGCCATTTTTTCCGTATGCCTTCCCCCTCCAAACTCCCTGAGCTCTTTTCTCCAGTGGCACCAGTGTTCTATGACTATTTGTAGTTGATACACGCTCCTGGAGGCAGAGGCAGTGCTTTGGCTTTTGTTCTTGATCTTGGTCTCCACTGAAGGCCCACCTCAAACACTGCCTGCCACACAGCAGGACTCCACTGAGCTGACATGAATCAAAGCACAGAGAGGAGGTTGGACAGGGGTTTCTGTGCTAACTAGAACTAGCTCCTCATGCAAAAGAGAGGGACACTATGATGCATAAAGGAAATGACAGAAATACTTCACATACACTGGTTCATGCTTTAGCAGGCATGCAAAGGGAAACGGCAGTATGGATCCACCCCACCGGGCTGTATTAGTTTTTTCAGTTCACATGCCACCTCCTTCAACTGATTCTCTCATTGGAATTTTTGGTAACAGAACTTTCTGCTGCTAACTTTTGCTCTGCGTCTAAATTATTCCTAAATAGAGTTCAGTTGCCCGTCTTCTGATCCGCCATTTTCAGAGGAAATGAAGTTAGGTTAAATAAATACTATGTGAAAGGCTGGATTTGATTTCTATAGCCAAGACGGTTTCCTGAGCATGGAGTCTTATAAAGAATCTCCTATTTGCTCTGGTTAATTTGATATTATTGCATTGCCCAGAGTTACAGAGTACAATCCCCATGTGTACATCACCACAGCTATTTCAGATGGGTAAACATGTTTGTCCTGATGGTTACTGAATATTTAAAGAGGTTAACCTCTCTTCCTGAGTCTTATTTCCCTCTGCATTCATGACTCATATAACATTATTACAGAGTGGCCTTGAATTCGACCATTTTCTTTTTAGGTAATTTCTCTCCATTATCTGGCTTTATGAAAGAAAGCACACACACATATATTATATATAGGGAAATCAGGATCTTTAGAATGTTAATTTAAAAAATTCCAAATGCAGAATGGAGGGTACAACTTCGGGTATAAAATGCAGGACCCAAATACAGAGGAAGTCTTTCAACGAGGAGGGAGGGTGTTCCAGAGGACAAAAGAACAAGGAAGACTTCACCCCGTTAGCCAAAGCCACAGACTTTTCGGGCCCCTCACCTCTTGTTCCTGTCCTCCAGCTGCAGCGTGTACACCATGTCATCGGCAGCATGCGTCTTGGCATTACTGTCTCCCCATTTCAGCTTCAGGCTCTGAGGCCCGGCAGCAGCACATTCGAGCCTAGGAGGCAAAGGTGGTAACGGCCGGGTTTTGGCTTTAATGAACTGACTAAATGGTCCAGCTCCAATTTCATTTATGGCCTGAATTCTGATCCTGGAAGAAGGGGGGTAAAAAAAAACACAAAAAACAGAAATGTTGGAGGGACAAGAAGCAGTGATTCCCCATTTGAAATAAACACTGAGTGGTCTATTTCTTACTTGTCCCTATAATCAGTATCATGGATCGAAGGAAAACGAGTTAAAATAATTCAAGACAGAGAAACAGGCAGCTTGGAGGACAGATTATCCCCTCCATTTCAAAAACTGCCCCCCAAGAGCACATTAGCAAGATGTCCCTTAGTTCTTTAATTATAAATAAAAGAAAGACAAAAAGGACTGTTGTCTGAGGGAAGACATCCTGAAGACTTTCATATTTCGTTCTGGCTACCCTCTAGCTGCCTCAAAGTCAGTTTTGGAAGTAAGTGAGCCTAAAAGAGTAAATGAAACAGCAGAACAAGAGAGTCTCCTTCAAAATTCAAGATAAACAGCTTTTCAAAAGTACATTTTTTCCTCTCCTTTCTCTAGCCTCACCCACCAATCTCTGCTGGTCCTTAACCAAAGCCAAGCGTGCAGACACTGATGATAACAGGGTGTCATTCAGATGTGCAAAAACCTTAACTGGGTGTTTATTATGTGCAGTGTAATAGGTAATAAAGATATATTAACACTGTGCTCATGGTCCAGAAATTTAAAGTCAAACGGCTAAGTATGTATATATAAAACACTGTCCTATTATTACTCTTATTTTTCTCATTCCTCCACTTCCTTACTGGTTGACCAAAACCATTCTTCAAGGCTATCACACAGCACATGAAGGCACTGCTCCATCTTCATCCTCAACACCCCATCTGCAGTGCTGCCTGATATGAAGCTTGCTTCCTGCTGCAGTCAGCGGCCTGCAGACCCCTCTGCTCCTCTGACCAAAGGTCTCACACATGCCCCCACCCCACTCTCTGCTCTTCCGGTCTTCTTTTGAACAGTATGGATATTACTTTTGATCATCTCAGCACTTCCTCAGCTTCGTCCACTTAAAATCCTTTCCAGGTCTGCAACCTCTCCATCTCTTCATGCCTCATTACTAGGCCTCTGGTGGAACCTTCACGCAGGCCCCTCGCTAGGTACCTAAGCATCTTATTGTGCTGAAAGGGCAGTGCTGTGTCACCAGGTCTCAAAGTTCCAACATTTAGGGAGTTCATGTCATGGTTCAGTGGTTAATGAATCTGACTAGGAACCATGAGGTTGCGGGTTCTATCCCTGGCCTCGCTCAGTGGGTTAAGGATCTGGCATTGATTGCCCTGAGCTGTGGGTGTACGTCGCAGACAAGGCTTGGATCCTGCGTTGCTGTGGCTGTGGTGTAGGCCGGTGGCTACAGCTCCGATTAGACACGTAGCCTGGGAACCTCCACATGCTGCAGGTGTGGCCCTAGAAAAGGCAAACAGACCAAAAAAAAAAAAAAAATTAAATAGTTTCAACATTTAAACTTGATTTGAATTCGACAGTGTTTTGAAACACATGGTAACAAAAACCACAGTCAGAGAAATTCTCAGGAAACAGATCAGTTTAAAGTGTTCTTATAGGAGTTCCCTTGTGGAGTAGTGGGTTAAGGATCTGGCCTCATCATTGCTGCAGCTCAGGCTGCTGCCATGGCACGTGTTTGATCCTGGCCTGGGAACTTCTACATGCCACAGGCACAGCCAAAGAAAAATAATTTAGATTTACATACTTCTCAATTATGACAGTTAGTGTTTATACTTAAATAGAAAATACCATTTAGGTGTTTCAATACCTAGATTCCTCATATGACCTGAGGTTAACCATAATTCTTCAAATTTAAAACTACATAATTCAGCAAGTCAATCTAATAACATGTCTGCAAGTTGTAAAGAAAAAAAAAAACAACAACAGATTAATAGGTGATTAATAGGAATAAAGCACACTCCACCCTGTCTCTCCCACTGAATGCAGCTGTTCAACTTGGACAAAACAGAGCAGCTATTTAAGAACTCCAAAAAGGAAATAGTAGCTGGAGGGTTTGGGGAGGAATCTGAACTATCTCCAAACCAGCAGTGAATTTACCATGCACCTCCATTACCTCCATTACCTCCATTACCCCTCAGACTGGACCCAGGGCAGCCTGAAATCCAGGAACCAGCATCTGCATGGACAGAGAGCTTGAGGAGAAGGCTGGCTCGAAAGAAAGAGGTCTCTGAATGGTCAGAGACCATTTTTTTTCCTTTCCTTTTTCTTTTCTACATTCTCTCATTCCCTAGCCTTTAGCCAAATTCATCATAATGACAGCCTAAAAAAGGAAAGTCACATGATCATATCAATTGATACAGAAAAAGCATCTGATGAAATCCCACCTATATTCATAATAGAAATTTTCAGCAAACCAGAGATAGAACGGAACTTTCTCAACCTGAAAAGGGCACCTACAAAAATACCTGCAGCTAATATTACACTTAATGGTGAAAGACTAAATGGAAGATAAGGAACAAAGCAAGGACGTTTACTCTCACCAGTCCTATTCAACATCAGGTACCAGTTGTAGCCCAGCAGGCGGAAAAAAGGCATAGAGATGGGAAATAAAGAAATAAACTAAAAGACCCTGCTAAGAATATTAAAGACCACCTGAATAGAGAAAAGCATACTATGATGATGAACTGGAAGGCTCTACACAGAAAAACATGTCAATTCTCCCCAAATTAACCTATAAAGTGCAATTCTAATTAGATGCCAGCAGGATCCTTCTTAGATATAGATAAGTTGATTCTAAAAGTTATATGGCAAGGCAAAGAACTGGAATTGCTAACACAAGTTTGAAAAATAAGAATGAAGTTGGAAGGATCACACTACCTGATTTAGGATTGTCTATAAAGTTTACTATAAAGTAATCAAGATAGTGACAGACACACAGACCAGTGAATATAGAGGCACACAAATACGGCCAATAGATTTTTCACAAATGTGCACAATTAACTCAACGAAGAAACAACAGTCTTTTTAACAAGTGGTTTTGGAACAACTGGATCTCAGAAGGGAAAGTAAATCAATCTCAATCTCAACTTCCTATTTTATTCAAAAGTTATCTCAGAATGGATCATAGATCTAAATGTAGAATGTAAACTATAAAACTTAGGAAGAAAACAGGAGAAAATATTTGTTAACTAGAGTTAAGATATAATGCCAAAAGCGTGTATCCAGAATGCATCTGATACATACTTTCAAAACTCAACAGTAAAACAAAACAACCCAGTTTAAGAAATGGGCAAAAGACTAGAACAAATGCTTCACCAAAGAGGATATACATATGGCAAATAAGTACACCAAGAGATGTTTAACATCATTAGCCATTAGAAAGATGCAAATTAAAACTACAATGAGGTACCACTATAACCCTATTAAAATGGCAAAAATAAAAAAAAATGCTTAATATCATTCTGGCAAGGAAAAGGAACAACTAAAACGCTCAAATTTTGCTGATAACAATGCAAAATGCTATAGTGACACTGAAAAACAGATTTCTTACAAAGTTTCTTATAAATTTAACATACATTTGTTATTTGACTCAGCAATCACACTTCTTGGGATTTACTTTAGAGAAATTAATG
This sequence comes from Catagonus wagneri, assembly GCA_004024745.2. NCBI lineage: Eukaryota > Metazoa > Chordata > Mammalia > Artiodactyla > Tayassuidae > Catagonus > Catagonus wagneri. The sequence continues at coordinate 28,500,444 of PVHT021183693.1, read as the reverse complement.
TTCACACAAAAAACCTGCACATGAATGTTTCTACCAGCTCCATTCATGAGCAGCCAAAATTGGATGAACATCTGCCTCACAGTTTGGAATGTAGTGAACGCTTATCTCTGATATAGTACAGAAAAAATTCCATTACAAAGAGCCTTACTTTTCCTAAGATTACATTAAACTAGGGCTACATCAGATCTCTTGTGGATAATGCAAAGCCGGTCTCTCAATATAGCACCGAAAGACTGCAATACACTCTTCCTTGCCTCCCAACACAAGTCTTGTTAAACAGCTGTATAGCAGTAATAAGAGTTTTTTCTCTATGATTAGAAAAGTTAAGGAGTTCCCGTCATGGCTCAGTGGTTAACAAATCCGACTAGAAACCATGAGGTTGCGGGTTCGATCCCTGGCCTTGCTCAGTGGGTTAAGGATCCGGCGTTGCCGTGAGCTGTGGTGTAGCTTGCAGACGCGGCTCGGATCCCGCGTTGCTGTGGCTGTGGCGAAGGCCGGCGGCTACAGCTCCTGTTAGACCCCTAGCCTGGGAACCTCCATATGCCACAGGCGCGGCCCAAATAAGGCAAAAAGACAAAAAAAAAAGAAAAAAGAAAAAGAAAAGTTAAGAACTTTTTCTGCAACTGGAGAGGAAAATTCTTTTTTAAAAGGTGGGCATCATGGTAGTAGAATTTACTACCTCTTTTCCCTACTCAGGAAAAGGGAATTAAGCCAGACTTTAAGTCTCAAGTCTTTTTTTTTTTTCAATGGTGAACAAATTCTGTCACCAACAAGGTTTATATTAACTTCTTTCTACTGTCCAGATTGCCGTTCTTTTTCTTTATTTTGGGCACAAGTATTCCAAGAGCTCAGAGGCCAAGATGCTTCCTTCATCCACTTGGCCACAGTCCTCCAGAGCCAAGCTCACATTGCACTCAAGGTGAGCCTACTGTTTTGCTCTGTGCCGACTAAAGAGCCCATGGCTACATTAATAAGTAAAGGAAAGAAAGGTAATGGGTTGCTTAACACTGTTCCGCTCAAAAATAAAAAATCCTAAGAGATTTGAATCATTTCTAAGAATTAAAAAAACAGTTTATACAATACAAGCATCAATATGCATAAAGAAATGGAGATTTAATATTTGATTTCTTTTATAAGTCCTTCCTTTTTCTGCAAAGCTTCCATAGTATTCTGATAGATATTGGGTTCCTTATATTCGTAGCTCTATGGGTCTCTGTCCTATCAACTGAGAAGTATTTGGTAGGCATATCAGATTTTAGCCTTAAATACATATAGACACACACACATCACCACCAGCACCAATAACAAGAATGATATGGTAGCAATTTAACTCTCTTTAGCAGTGAAGCTCTTTGGCAACTCTGCTCATCACTTTGGTGACCTTGGGGAAATTATCTAACACCTCCAGCAGTTCCCTTCTATAGAAAATGGGGATAGTGCTGTCTTTGCTGAATTTACAAATAGGTTTACTTAAGGGATATAGGAAGCACTTTCTATTTTTTAATATTTAAACTTCACAGTACAACCAGAAAAGGATTCAAGGTGGCCAAAAGCACTTCAGTGAAGTTTAAAATGTTAATTTACATAGTATTTTTAGAACTTCTTTTAAGACTGTATTCCCCCTGAACAGTGAGAAAAATGTGCTGGGCACACAGGTGTGCCTTCAATTTGTTGTATTATTGTCACCATTTTGCCTTATAACTTGAGGAGTTTGCAGGTATCATCTATGTTTTTCCTTCCTCTAAATTAAGGCCAAGGATCCAGCAACAGCTAAAGGACTGCTTTCTTGTTAGACCATCCTCAGAAGGTGAGGTAACAGCTCGGGAACAGATAAAAATGTTAATGATAAGCAGTGCAACATGCAACCCTGAGAACTTGCTCTGCTCAAGAGTAATGGCCGTCCCTCGGTACCCACGGGGACTGGCTCCAGGACTCCTGTGAATACTAAAAGCCACAGATGCTCAAGTCCCATATGTAAAATGGTCCAGTTCAGTGGGCCCTCCGGACCTTGGAGAGATGACTGTTTGCTCTTGCTTTTAAAGATGAGGAAACTGCAGTTAGCTCAGGTTAAATAACTCAACCTAAATGACACAGCGCCTACTAGGTGCTGAAGTCTGGATCTGATATGGATGATACTATCTCTAATTTCGTCTATCCTGACCCCATGAGGAAAGAATTACTTGGTCTATTTTACAAGTGAAGGAAGTGCGGCCCAGCTAGGTTCAGTCACGTGCACAGCGGATAGGGGTCTGATCTGGGTGTGAACCTGGTCTTTCTAGGCTCAGCCTTTGAAATATTTCTTTTGTTTGGTGATGAAAAATGCAGTATGTGAAAATAATTTCTTAATTCCAGTGAGATATCACCCAGGACTAATGAATAAAACAAACACCAACCTGAGGAACAATTCCAAGAATTCACCTCAGAAAAAAACTGATTTTCAAGTTTTATTAATTAATCTATTACAAACCTAAACTTGAGAAGTTTTCTCTTTAACTGAAACAACATATTAATCTTGATATTTGAATAGGACCTGCAGTTGTTTTTTGTTTTTTTTTTTAACATGCAATGTATATCATTTTTCTGGAATCTTAAGCTCTGCAAAGTAAGTATAAGAGAAATGGAATTTTGTTTTCCAATTTAGGGAAGTGATTTAACTCTAGAAGCTCTATCCTCGCCAAACTGATGTGAAAAATCTCTTCAAGTATCCATCAATACGCTGATATTAAGAAGCATATTCACTACAAATTTTGATTGAAAATCCACTATTAAAATATTAACTGTCTAATTTTGGATGCCAAATACATCACTGCTTCGGAAGACCATAGCCTTCCAATGCATTTATACACACACTTACTCTCTCCCAAATTGATACTACATATGTTAAAAGCAGAATGACTTTGAAAGCAAACCTTCCTCAGCTGGGGAAGGTGACTTCACAATCACAATTGGCCATCAAGTGCTCAGGGTGTGGGGGCTCAGTGCCCCCTTCTGTCATGATGAGTTGGGGTAGGAGAAGCCTAAGAAGCAGAAGATGGGCTTTTTACTCCAACCCACTGATCCACCATCTATAATCACCTAATTACAAAGAGAAAAATAAGGGTAGAATAATCTTCAGATGACTTCTGAGGAAATATTACACAGTAGCTTAAATACAGAAAACCTCTTTTGGGGAAAAGAGGGGTTTGGAGTGAAGTCATTCGGAAGGGGCTCCCTGGAAGGGTGGCCTTAGCCAGCTCTTCAACTGGGCTACTTCTTACAGCTTCTCAGGTACGAGGGCCACAATCCACCTCCAGGTCCTTAGACTTGCCCTGCTTGACAGGAAAGCAACCTTAAATGTCTCCTATGGCTTAAAGGAAAGTGTCAGATTTCTACATACACCTCTACCTATCTTCTGGTCATAAACCACTTGCCAGATTATTTCTTCCCTACCAAACATTAAAAACAGATAATTTATTAAGTGCTTACCATGTGTCGGGTCCCACACAAGGTGCCTGAAATCTAAAACACACGGCAACCCTAAAATGTAGTTAAACTACCCTCATTTTACAGATCTCAAAACGGAGGCACAGAGAGCCGAAGTAGCTTGCCAGAGGTCACACAAACAGTAAGTGAGGGACCCAGGATTGACGTCAAGGCTGTCTGACTCCAGTCCACTACTTTTGAACTACTCAGAACTTGTTTCCTTATAAAGCCCACTTCATCTTGTTAGAATGAAATGATTTATGATTCACTTTTTGACAGGCTAATGCAAAGCTTGATATACACTAAAGGACTCAACAAATGTTATTTTCATCCCCATTTTACCTAGCAAAAAGGGCATAAATGAGCAGAGCAAACAAACTTACCTTACGTTTTAGTTGTCTGCCAGCTCAATATGAGTCAGACATATAATGAGATGTCAAGAGTAACCTTAGGCAACCTTACTAACTGCTCAGTATGGAGAAGAGGGTGACAGTCTTGCTCTTCTTTGAGCCACCCAGGCAAACCATTCCTGGAGGTCAAGGCACTATTCACTGAAGAGGCCATCAAGAAACAAATCACCTGGAGTTCCCTTCGTGGCTCAGTGGTTAACGAACTCGACTAGGATCCAAGAGGATGCGGGTTTGATCCTCTGGTGTGGCCGTGAGCTGTGGTGTAGGTCACAGATGCAGCTTGGATCCTATGTTGCTGTGGCTGTGGTGTAGGCCGGCAGCTGTAGCTCCAATTAGACCCCTATCTTAGGAACCTCTATATGCCACGGGTGTGGCCCTAAAAAGACAAAAGGCAAAAAAAATAAAGTGAAGACGGCTAAGTAGGAAATAGCTGACAAGACAATGATGTCTAGGCCCAAGAAGAGAGGCTCAGATGTCCGTATCTTGCAAAACCTCTGCAGGTGATTCCTATTACATTAACATTCAAGAATCACTGCTCTAGGGCAGAGTTCTCAAACTTTTAACAGGCGTCCAAATCTCTAGCAGACTAATTAAAGCAGAGTGCTGGGCCCCACCCCTAGAGTTTCTGATTCAGCTGATCTCCAGTAGGGCCTGATAAACTGCATTTTAATACGTCTCTAGGTGATGCTGATGCTGCTGGTCCAGGAACACTTTGAGTATCACTGTTCTAGTGGAAGGTCCAGGATCAACTGAGTAGATTTTAGCTACAGAGAGCCTTTGACAAAATAAAAGGGAAACTCTACAGAAAAAGTTATCCATGAATGGAATGGCTGCCTGGTGAGTAGAAGCTGAAGACACTGCTCCATCACGCCAGGGCACTGGGAAGGGGTGACACCAGGGCATTTCGTCTCAGCTCGCAAAGCCAATGGCTCCATGAGGCTGGAAGCAGGCAAAGGAAAACTACATCTCTGTTTTCAGCCACATTTTTGTTCCTCAAACCAAAACGCAAACTCAGTTTCACACTCAGTTCTAAGCTTAAAAGTAATGCCTTTAAAAACAGCATTGTAATTCCAACCAAATTCTATACAGGGTGTCAATAAGCCAGGGGACAGTTTGGTAAGCACCAAGTGGAGAAGGGATGGAGCCATTTTTGTGTCAATAGGTTTGCTGGAGAGTGCAAATTTCTGTCTTGGCAAGACAGAGAATAAACTCAGTACGAGAACAATGTGGAACTGCTAAAGGTTAAAAAAAAAAATCAAACAAAAGAAACAAGTCCTTTTTTATCCAGGCCCCACAGCCTGCTTAACATGTTTCTTTCCACATTTTTATCTAGAACATCATGATCTGTACACTTATATTTTAACCAATTCATAGGACAAAAAAAGGTGAGGTAAAAGTTGATTGGACCAAAATTATACCCTTCATTCTCTGAAATACTCATTTTGTATTTCACCATAATTACTGCAATTGCGTTTTTGAAAAATAAAAGAACAAGACTATGGGTTGATCAGACTTGTACTACAGAATATCCAATCAGGTACTACAGAAAGGATATTACTTAAGTTGGACAAAAGACAATCTTGGATATTAACATTAATTTTAAGATCTTAAATATGATACATCCAATTTATTGATTGGCCGGCAAATACTTTGACTAAATTTTTTTTTTGGCCAGGAACACACAACATGACTTAGGGCCAAAGGTTAGTCTTCTCTAAAACTGTACATTTTTCACGTGATCTGTCTAAAATGCTGTATTTCAAGGTACCCTATAAGGTTAAGAGGTGACATCTTGCCAATTTGACTTTCCATATTCGGCTCAACACACTGCCTTGTATATTAATACTGAATTACATTATTTATGCTACATCCATTAAATTTATGTTACATTCATTAAGTAACTTTTTTAAAACAGATTCCTGAGGTTCACTATCCAAATCTAAACTCATTTTTTCATAGTCCCTACATTACTAAACCATTTCACCTTCTCCATAACAGAATTATCCTCTGAGGGACTTTTTAACGTCTTTAACCAACCACTTACGTGGAAGATATTCTTAGTAATTTCCACTGTAACTGACATTTCATCAATAAGCAAAGATTCCCTTTATCAGTTCCTTCATTTGAGCCTCTGAGCTCTAGATTTCTTTCTTGAAGTCATTTGACCATATACTGACTAACAAACATCAGCATTCCTCCAATCTCAACCTTCTATAAATCTTACAGTTTTATAATCATTTAAGCCACCTTTAAGGTATGCATAATGTCCAGGAAGAATCAAAATTCTCAGGCTAACACCTTGCCCTAAAAGCCCTTTTATGGTTTCTGATCTGAACATTGAGTACTGACCCGAGGATCTGAGTCCATTCTGGCATGGACATGGGTGTTGATCAAGTGGACCTAAGACCTTTCAGTGAGCCCTGAACCAGGGGCTTCCTCATAGGCTTTCTGGCCTGAGCGATCCGAGTCAGCCAATATTCTGGACACGTGGTCTCTCAGAAGCAGCTAGGGGATGACACTCACTGGTCATTTTCCCCAGAGATATGCTTCGTGCCAGGTCTCCTTAAAGCATCTTTACTGGGGAAGTCCCTGAGGTCAAGGTCAGGGTTTAATCACCTCTGGACCTCCTTAGCATCTGATTAGAGTACTCTGGACACAAAAGTCACTTAGCATTTGGTTAGCAAACAAAAAGCAGAGACTGGTTTTCTGAGATTGGTTAAAAGGCTAAACATGAAAACAGACTCTGGGCCTGCCCCTTCACTTGTGTCTGTCATTCCTCTATTCAGTTTCTATCTTGAGCCCCACTTCAAACCATCTTGACCATTCTGAACCCTGGATCTTCCTCTCTGAAATGCCAACAGGACTCCAGTATGATTTTCAGACTGTGATGACACAATCGCCTGCTATCTTAGGTTGTTTTTTAAGTGTGCCCCAACTCCCCGAGTGCTTGGAGGGCGAGGACAGTGTTTATCACTGTTTCATAGATCTGCAGTGCATAGTGCTATGCCCAAAAGAAATTTCTTGAAAAAAATGCAAGAGTAAACAAAAAACTGTCATTGTTTTGAAAAGCAAAATGAATATACTTGTATGAGTTATTCACAAGAAAATTTGGTAAGAGAGAAAGTACAGATAATAAGTCAGGATGGAACTCTGTGTCTTACAGCTTATTAGCTGATTTCTTTCTTCAGCTTCAGGGGATAAAAAAGGTAGTCTATCAGACTATAACATTAGAAAGCACTGCAGAAAAAAAATAAGTGAAATGATAAACACTTTTTTAGCAGCAAGTTTATCTGCCTGTCCTTCACTCTCCCTGCCCCACCAAGAAGAACCAGTTTTCTCAGGCGAAGATATTGATGATAACGAAAATTACAATGCATGTTTATTGTGCACTTGCTCTGTACTGACAGTCTCTATAGAGGCATTTAATATTTGTTTACTCCTTACAACACGCTTTTGAGGTAAGTAATCTTGTTCTCATCTTGTGGAAAAAGCTGGGACACAGAGAAGTTAAGGAACCTGCCTAAAGACACAGCTTAAGGACTTGTATCTGAATCCATGCTCTTCTTCCCCTCGAGAAGCCATTTAATCTGACAAAGTGACACACCCCGAAAGGGCACAGTGAATACCCAGACGGCGCCTGTGCTCCTCTAATGCTAATCATAAACTTTTTGTTCCCAAGCCATGGTACCTTGGGGACAGAGCTAAATGACCTGAAATTTTAAGAGGCCTCGTTGAGAAAAAGGTGTATGAGAAGGGCTGGCTCCTAGACAGGAACTCTTGGGGGAGGAAAGAAAGCAGGTGCTAACTGAATTTCACCGGGTGGAGGGTGATGTAACTTCTTTTCTCTGGCCTCTTGTGAGATTCTGAGTAAAAAGTGAGCCAAGTACATGGTGGGGACAGAGAGTGTCCACAAAGTGATGAGTCTAAATACAAAGAAAAGTAGCTTATCAAAAGACCAAGAAGGGGAACTGATTTAAAATGGTAGGTGCAATCCCGCTCAAGAGTTACGAATTGTATCAATTTGTAACGGACCTGGTCAGGTCAGAAGCAGTGCAAGTTTTTAAGCTATATTTGCAGTTAGTAGTCATAAGTATATTAAGAATGGGTAGAATTCACCCATTTGGCCCTTAGGATCTGCAAGGATCTGCAGCCTGAAGTGCTGATGTGTGGATACAGCTTTATTTCTGCTTTCCTACACTCACCGGTAGGTGGTTTCTGGAAGGAGATCTCTCATAACATGGGTGGTGGTATTGCCCACAGTGACGCTAGCGTCTCCAAGGTCAATATTGTAGGCAAGGATTTCAGATCCATTATTGCACGGCTCTTCCCAGTTCAGTACAAGGCACACAGAAGGCGAATCAGGATAGGCATTGAGGGTCTCCTCCTCCAGGACACAGAGCGTGGAGACAGGGTCAGGGGCAGATGCTGGCGTCTGGCAAAGGACAAGCTCGCTGTAGGGTCCTGCTCCAGCTTGATTAACGGCCTAGAAAACAGAACAGCAAGACAAGGTCCACATTATCCTATTAGAACATTCTAATGCCTCCACATTAGGTGCCATTAAACAAATTTAAAGTAACGTATGACTACTGCTAGAAATGTAGGTAGAAATAAATCCTCTACAATGTTCACTGTCATAACCACTTTCCCAAAAATACCAGTCACACCTTTTCTGCTAATAAAAGATAACTTCTCCATCATTTCTTTTTTTTTAGCCGCACCCCGGGCCGGGGATCAAACTTGTGCCATGGCAGCGACCGAAGCCGCTGCAGTGACAACACTGGATCCTTAACCCGCTGAGCCATCAGGGAATTCCTGTTATGAAAAATAATTTTTAAGATAACACTTTATATTTATACAGTCCACTTCTGTTTACATATTGTCTTATGCAATCTTCACAACAACCGTCTGAGGGAGACAGAGCATGGCAAATATTCTTATCTGCCTTCCACAGAGGTGGGAACTGTCAGATTAAGTAACTCGGGTCCCGGACTTAGATGCCAAGCTGCGACCAGAATTCAATAATCCTACTTTTGACTCCAGTGCTGCCTGAGAAGAGCTATGGGAATGTCAGAAAAGATAGCTACTGTTTTCCCTGTGAATGCTAAACTCTCATCTGAGGTCAGTCCTGAGTCCTCATCTGACCTTACCTGAACACCACGACTGACACTATCAGGCACTGCTTTCAAATGCTTGCTCAATGTCTGGCCCCGTCCTCTTGTTTTCCTTATCTGCCACTGTTTCTCAATCACCTCTGCTGGTTGCTAGTCATTAGCAGATCTCCCAACATTGGAGGGCACCCGGCCTTGGGTCTCGCACACCTCTTTGCTATCTCTGCTTAAAAGGACACCTCGTCTTGTCTCAGAAGTAAATGCCATTTACATCCTACTCCCAAACTCGGCCCTGCACGCCGGCTAGTGTATTCACCTACCAACGGAGTATCTCCGCTGACTGTCCAATAGGCATCTCAAACTTAAGCGTATTTACATCTCCAAGACTTCATCTTATCCATCCTCACACACAAAAAAACCCCACTGTGTCTCCTGTGGTTTTCCTATCCTTCAGTTCATTATATCCGAGTTGCTGCTGGGCATCATCCTTCCTCCCACCCCCCAGTCCAAGCCATCAGCACATCCTTTACCACCCTAGTCCAACTACACTCTCTCGTATGGTTACTTTAAACGACCTCCCACCTGGTGTCACTGTCGGCCCTTGTCCCACAGTCTGTAATTGCTGTTTAAGCCCCTTCAATGACCTCCCACCATAAACAGAATAAACTGCAAGGCCCTCACAACTAATTATAGGATCCGATCTGATCTGTTCACCATCGTCACAATCCCCCCAAACCCATGACCACTCTGCTTTCATCGTCCAGTACTCTCCCCATCACTCCCTCTGCTCCAGACACACTGGTGTCCTTGACGTTCCACAGGGACACCAAGCTGGCTGTCACCTCAGGGCTTTGCCAACTTGCTGCCCTTTCTGTCCATAAAGCCTTTTCCCTGGACATCTGCACAGCCCACTCAATCATCTGCTTCAGGCTTCTCTAGAGCATTTCCTTTTTATGCAGACTTCTCTGAACACATTTCAGCATGTAGTCACCACTACCCCAACTCCCATGATCCTCCTCATTTCTTATTTCCCTTTGCTTTCATTTTTATTACGGCATTTATCACTAACATTATATATATTTCATTTGAATACTTCTTTGATTAGAATGCAAGTTCCATAAGAGCAAGATTGTTTGGTTCAGTGCTGTAGCCCTAGCAACTAGAACAGTACCTGGTACAAAGTATATGCTCAATAAATGTTACTAATAATGTTTGTTTTATTTACAAAGACAGCTGCCAACCGCCTCACAAAAATGAACATAGTCTGAAATCTTACTTCATAGGAAAGCTTATGAGGACAAATTATGAAACGAAAGGAAAGTAAGGAAAGCTGTTTTGAGTTCTTAAATCAGAGGTTTAAGATAAAACCTACCATGCCTGTGTATTAATGTTAATTTCAAAGAAGCAAGCTAAGAGCATTCATTTGCTGTCAACTCATTTTTGAAACTCTAATATTTTTTTCACATCTAGTCCTACTTCATGACAGCACCAACTCTTTTTGGTAAAAACAACTTACGTCACATATTGTTTTAAAAGTATATATTTAGAGGTTTTTATTTTTATTTTTGTCATTATTAAAGGTTTATTGAAGGTCTAATTTTGCTCACCACTCTATGCCCAGTGTCTAGAAATGTGATTGGCATGAAGCAGATGCTCCAGAACTTCAAAGTGGATTTTTTAGAAATCAGTATTTGATGCTCCCCTATTTCCCAACGGAGGTCTGAGAGCCTAGAGGTTTTATTTTTGGATATAAATTTATCACAGGCGCGGAAAAATAAGAAACTTTCCTATCAATTAAGGCTTTAATCAGCATGTAATAGAAGGATAAGAACATGGATTTCAGAGTTGGATTTTTGTTCATATCTTGATTCCATTCCTTACTAACTGATTGATCTCAGGCAAATCAACATCTCTGAGTCTTGTCTCTTCCGGTGTAAAATGGGGACAGCAACACATAGGTTACAGAATTACTGTAAAGATTAAATTTGTGGAATTCCCGTCGTGGCTCAGTGGTTATCGAATCCCACTAGGAACCATGAGGTTGCGGGTTCGATCCCTGGCCTTGCTCAGTGGGTTAAGGATCCGGCGTTGCCGTGAGCTGTGGTGTGGGTTGCAGATGTGGCTTGGATCCCGCGTTGCTGTGGCTGTGGCGAAGGCCGGCAGCTACAGCTCCTGTTAGACCCCTAGCCTGGGAACCTCCATATGCCATGGGTGTGGCCCTAGATAAGGCAAAAAAGACAAAAAAAAAAAGATTAAATTTGTCAACATGTAAAAATCCTGGCAGAGTATCAGGCCAACAGTCAGTGCTTCACTTCTCTCCTCCCCATCAGGAAAACAAAGAACAAAATAGTGACAGCAGTTTTCCTATTTTTCAAAACCGATTTTCCTACACAAAAAACAAATAAGCAAAAAATCACACAAGGAAATACTTTATTTGGAATTTTAGACTCACAGAAAAGTTGTAAAAATAGTGCAGAGAAATTTCCGTATATCTCTCAACTTGCTTCCCCTGATATTAATACCTTATAAAATTATAAAACAATGATCAAAACCAGGAAATTAACATTGGTATAGAGGGATTAACTATGTAGGGCCCTGATTCAGAGCTCACCAATTTCTCTAATAACGTTCTTTTTCTGTTCCAGGATCCCATCTAGGACCCAACATTCTTTTACTGGCTTTATTCTATGCAAACTGTCTTCTTGATTTATACCACCTATTACCACCAGTTTCCAAAGGAAGCAATTCAAAAAAACCTTACTAAAATTTAAGAGTATGCCTATAATAATAAAACATGCCTCATGTGAACACAATTACTTGGGTATATAGAAATTAAAATATTCCTGTGGGGGAGTATAAACATTCAAAAATTCCTGAGCAAAACAAGAAATGTTCTACTCAATTTTTGTAAAACATGGTATAGGTATATTACGGTGATTTAATTTTTAAGGCACCAAATATTCAAAAGAATATTCAGCTTTAACTTGATTTGTAGCAATGTCCAATGAAAATAACTCAAGATTTGGTCCCTGGCTATCAGGAAATCAATACAGTTTGAGGAGATCCTTTTTCTGGCTTCCAAGACTTCTTAAGCATAGCCCTGGAGGTCTTGAAAGTACTAACCCCTTCACAGGTTCTGACTCATTTTATGACGAATAATTATAGACATTTGAAAATATTTACTACTGATGGCTGTCAAAACAGAAAGGCAAGATTACTATGTAGGCTCTATTCCTGCCAATGTATCTTTTCAAATGCAATTTGGGGAAGTTAATGCCAAGCAACAATGTATACCCGGAAAGTAAAAAAAGGAAGAAGAGGGACCAAAACTGGAAAAGCAGAAAAGAGTCAAGTTCTTTCCTGTGATGGCAGACAGTTTTTATTTATATCCTGCCTTGTTCCAAAAACAGGAGTGTGGCAGATAATTTAACCTTTTCCCAACGACTCAGCATTGCTATTGTAAAGCTCGGATAATGTGCAGTGACCCTCCTGACTTACTGAGGAAGGGTTAATTACATCCCAGGGCCTCCATTCAAGAAGGAGAGTGTGGATAACTAAGGAGTTTAGCCAGAAATGTTTATGGTAAAACAGGTATCACAATTTAACAGAAAAGCTCCAGTTGATCTGGAAAATTAATTTATGAAGGGAATATTTTCTCCAAAGAGGCCAGAGACACTGAATGTAGATGGACTTGTAAAAAGCAATACGACCCATGAACTTAAATCAGGTGGAAACCTAAATCTGGCATCCTTGCTTCTTTACGTGTGTGAATACTGAACTCTTCAAGGTCAAGAACCAAATCTGATGAGTCTCGGTATCTCTCCTGTTAATCATCTGGAACATTTTTTCATTCTGGCACAAAGCAGTGCTCAAGAAAATTGTACTGAACGAATGGAAAGAAATGAACAGATAACCCTGTTTTCTCTGGACAATAAGGCTTTACAAAGGGAAAAAATATATATTTACCCAAGTGAATAAAGTGAAAGTAAACCCATGACTATTGTCACTCTTAGAGGTCAGGCTGGGAGCCAATTAATTATTCTACCCAAATGGAAGCTTACAGATAACCAGCCTTGTTAATGGTCATGGAAGTGAGAAGCGGGTGCTATAATAGAACGCAGACTGGCCAAACTACTCTAGCATTCGTTTTTGGCTCCATTTAACATCGGGAATGTGAATTTTAAAATGTTTTTTGCCTTTTGTCTAAGTGGCTTTACCACCGAAATGTGCATCTCAGAAAATTCAGAAAGAAGGCATCTGCCCTAAGGAGCTGTGCCACCATTGACTTGGACTGAGTTCTTCACTCAGTGAATTAACTGATAAGCCAGATGCAAGGGTGGCGAGAAGCACAGTGGAAAAGATTTTGGTTTCCTTTCTACGTTTCAGGAGCTCTTAGAGGAGCAAAAGTTAACTTTAAAATGCCAAAACAGTTACTTTTTTTTTTTAATTTTTTTTTTTGTCTTTTTAGGGCCGCACCTGCAGCATATGGAGGTTCCCAGGCTAGGGGTCTAATCAGAACCGTTGCTGCCAGCCTACACCACAGCCACAGCAACATCAGATCCGAGCCGCTTCTGTGACCTACACCATAGCTCAGGGCAACGCTGGATCCTTAACCCACTGAGCGAGGCCAGGGATTGAACCTGCAACCTCATGGTTCCCAGTCAGATTCATTTCCACTGTGCCATGACGGGAACACCATGTTTATTTTTTTTTTAAAAGGATTCTTTTTCCTATTACCCCATCATGAGCCTCTGAGTAAGTTTCCCGAAGAATCTTTCATGGAACACCAGTACTAGTAGTATCCAAATAGTGTCACCTACCTGTAGTCTACAGCAGTACTGTGCAGCAGGCAGCAGATCCCTCATTTCAAAGCCTGTGTCTGTCCCATGATAAATGAGTTCTAAGGATTCCTCATCTTCTCCCCATTCCAACCTGTACTCTGAGATGTCAGCACCAGAGCTTTCAGGACTCTGGAAAACAGAAATTTAAGTGGCTAATTTTGTTGAAAAGTAAATACTATGATGTTTGTGTTCAACTAACTAAATTGAGAGAGGCACCAGAGCTTTCAGGACTCTGGAAAACAGAAATTTAAGTGGTTAATTTTGTTGAGAAGTAAATACTATGATGTTTGTGTTCAACTAACTAGAGAGAGAGAGAGAGAGAGAGAGAGAGAGAGAAAGCATGCGCGCGAGCAATATGCCCCAGGATATTTCAAATACACACAAAAGAAGAGCATGAAAAAGACAATTTCCTCTCAATTCTGACCAGTGGTAAAGTTTTCACAACTCTTGGCAAGTACCAAGGCAGATGCTTGTGTAAAAATCACCTACACGTGAATTTTAGCTTTGTAGTTTCCTCATAACTTGCCTTGGGGGGTTGCGGTGGGGGAGCAGGTAAAGTAGAAAAAAACAAACTGATGCAGAGCATATGCCAGGACTTACCTCCCAACTCACTAGGACACAGCCATCGGGCGTAAAGGAGATACAAGGTGCTTTGCACTGTCCAGGAGGCCCTGCAGCAGTGGTAATTTCTGAGACATCAGAATAGGGACCATACTGAAAGAAAAAAACACACGCATGCTTGTAGGGGTTTGTGTGTGTGCATTTGTGCGTACAGCACGAGCTTATAACAAACACGAGCTAGGCTAAAGCCATCATCAATACAATTGATTAAAAGTATTACCTAATGGTGCTCACTTTCAGTTGAACGTGTAGGTTTTCTTCCACATACATTCTCTGAGTGATAAATGTGTGCGTATATACACACACACCTGCACACACACACACACACACACACACATATTATGTACACACATAGAGTTTTAACGCAAAAGAATTAGAAAGTTGGTTTACTAAACATTTTTACTGTGACATAAGAAACAAAAAATACTTTCATTATACCACAACATTCTGCTTTAATTTATCAGCTTCAGAGAAAACTAAGTCAGATGCACACTGCAGTGTAATTTTTAATGCATAAAAATCTACATGGAATTGCTGGTTATCAAGTTTTGAGTTTTCCTTCTAGTTACCGGTATTTTCCATGTTGAAAACCAATGGCCCTGTTAATGTTTTCGCAGTGAGCCCCAGCATCTCAGCTATTCGAAGTTTTCTGCCCCCCTCTTCCCTTTTCATCACCACCATGGACCACGCTGCACAGCCAACAATCACCACTGATTTAAAACATGTCAAGGAAGCCATGACTACCATCTTAGTAGTGGAATATATGACACTTCACAGAGTAAAGTAATTTTCAGGCTAATGAAGTATGTGACTCTTTTTCAAAATGGGGAAAAAGGACTAAAAAAAACCTCTCACATTATCTAACATGATATGACTTGCAACTATACTGGGCATGGGGGAGAAGCTCTCTGAAATGGACCACAGACGGTGACCACGCATCTAATATACGGTTAACTTCTACTACAATAAGATTTTAAAATAAGGCTGTAAGTAGTATCTTTATATCAATTAGTGAAAATATAAATTTCTTTCTATCAATTGGTGAAAAAAGAGAAAGTATAACTCAGGTTAGTCCAGTTACATATTTATCACAGCAGAAATCTTCTGAAAAGCTGATGGGGAAAAGCACCAGAACAACAGTAAAACCGGGTTTCTGAAACACTGGTGATCATCGCCACCCACCCGCTTTTTACTAGAAAAGTTTGGGTGCACAGGCTTTCTTATCTTCTCACCAGTACATTTTTATCATCTAGTTTGAGGGTTTTTAAAAAAATTTAAATACCTGTATCTGAAATTCTTTCCTAATGGAGAATTAGAAGAAATCCAGCTCTTATTAAAGGTTGGAGATCCTACTTCAGATCAAATGTTTTCACAGTCAGCCCTGGCTAACGTGAAATGCACTACAGACAAACACACTTCACTTCTAGGAGAATTAGAAAGGTTATTGTCAACTTCCTGTCACTGTCGGTTGGGCTTTCTTACCTGTAAAAATCTGATCGACTGATTACATGTATTTATTTGCACGGAATGTATCCCTACACATCACTGGCACTTTGTGGGGCTGTAGCAGCAGTCTGCTCTACCTACATCCTTCTGCTGTCTTTTATGTTTCTGCCCATCTCTGACACACCAAAAAGCCCTGGGTTATTTCATTCTCACTGTGAACCTCCCCCAAATCCCCATCACTCGGCATTAAAAAGACAAAAAACACTTTTGTGGATATAATACAGGCATACTCTCTCAATCTCTGACAGCCCACCTTGACAACTCCAAACAGAGTAGTGGAAAGGACCAGAGAGTGCTATGGTTTTCACTTGAAATAAAACAAAGACAAATAAGTTGGCCTCCCTAGCTCCATTCCATCCACTTTTAAAAACTCACCTAAGACACTGCTGGGTAATTTAGACAATATGGTAAAGCTACCATCTAAAGGGTGATGTTCGTATTAACCTTGAACTTTTTTGTTTTTGTCTTTTTAGGGCCACACCCAAGGCATATGGAGGCTTCCAGGCCAACGGCTGAGATTGGAGCTATAGCTGCCGGCCTACGCCACAGCCACAGCATTGCTGGATCTGAGCTGCGTCTGCGACCCACACCACAGCTCATGGCCAATGCTGGATTCTTAATTCACTGAGCGAGGCCAAGGATCGAACCTATGTCCTTATGCATACTAGTCAAGTTCATTAACCGCCAAGCCTGTAAAGAACTCCTAAATTCTGTCTTAACAGAATGATATGAAGACAAGAGAAATAAAATTTTCAATGTGGGGCCTACAGGAAATCAAAATAACATATCTTCAGAAATGAGATTTGACATACACCTCTTCCTGTTTTTATGGCTACACCCACAGCATATGGAAGTTCCTGGGCCAGGGATTGAATCGGAGCCATAGCTATGACCTACGCTGCAGCTGTGGCAACACGCTGGATCCTTTAACCCACTATGCCTCTGCAGTGACCCACGCCGGAGCAGTCAGATCTTAACCCACTGCACCACAGTGGGAATGCCTACGTATACTTCTTTAATGGCTGTCAAGGTTGGACAGATACTGCTAAGGAATTTGAGGAACGTAGAAACAGAAGTGGTAGGACCTTACATTTTTGTCCTGGTGGATAAGCTTATACTCACCCCTCCGTCATTCAGAGCCCTCACCCGAAAGCGGTACACAGTTCCCGGAAGCAGGCTGCCAACTGTGCACTGGAGCTCAGGCCCATGGTACACCTCTGAAGCCACATCTTCGGGTTCTGTCATCTCCACACTGTACTCTGACACCTCACAGCCACTTTCAGAGGCAGGAACATCTGGGAATGGAGGATGCGTTTCAGATTAGAACATTTTTGTTTCCAGTCGACCCTATCACGCCTAACTTTCCACAAGGTTTGCAAAGTATCATGTAGGTGGCCTGTCCTCAATATTTACAAAAGAACCCCCACTCCAAAAAAGAGAAGAGATACAGAAGAAAGTTTCTGAATGATGTTAGCCATACTTTCCAAAGCAAGTAAGTTTAATGATACTAACAAAATATTTCTCAAACCATAGAACTTTTAGGCACATTGCTTTACATTGTAATACAAGGTAAAGGCAAGAAACAGATGGGAGAAAAATCTCTTTAACTTGAAACCAAAGGACATGTTAAATCAAGTTAAAGGACCCCAAACTGGCTTAATATTCTATTACATTTCAAACATAAGCCTGGGGAAAAATAGCCTGACGGTGTTGTTCTGTAGGTTTATATTTGCAATTTTACATGCTGTAAATTGCTGATGTGACAGGAAATGCTAGTACAATTTGAGTCGATATTGTAAAATACCAGGACCCACACGTGACAAAGCAGTAAAGACGAGGAGGAGTCAGTTACCTTGTGAACTATTTCTTGGCTTAATCTCTTAATTGAGCAAAACTTTTATGAATAAAGGTTTTATTTTATGAATAAAGTTTTCATATTTGATGAATAAAGTTGAAAAACTCCTGAAAAGACTGGCTGCTCTGAAACAGTTCCTGGAAAGATACATGTGGCAGCATCAGGAACAGGAGGATGAGTGACGGCGCGGGGGAGAATACAAACCCAAGCCCATGTATGTTAAAAAGAATATAGACATTTTCAACAGAAACAGATACAGTTTTCAGAAGGAAGATCTGGAACTTAATTACAAAGCATTAAGTCTTAAACTCAATCTCCAATTGTCCCAATCGGCAATGTGAAGATTTGTTCACTCACCCCACTCTAAGTGGACTTCTTTGTGCTTTGGTCTACCCAAAACCCTCGGTGGTCGACACTGACCTGGTGCAATGCTTAGTGTGCGAACAGGGAGACTTTCAGAACACTGCAGGAGAAATACCGGAGAGAATCATACCTTAATTACTCTGAATTGATTAGAGCTCTAGATGCCAGGCAAATTCCATCCCATAACTGCAAAAGCTACACTTTTTACGCAATAAGACCTTTGTCTCTGTGTGTGTGTTTGTTTATGTTTTAAGTGTGAACAAACACTACTTATGGCAATATTAAAACTAGTTATTTCTTTTTTTTCTTTTTTTTGTCTTTTTAGGGCCACACCACGGCATATGGAGGTTCCCAGGCTAGGCGCTGAATTGGAGCTATAGCTGCCGGCCTACGCCACAGCCACAGCAATGCTGGATCCGAGCCGCATCTGTAACCTACACCACAATAGTCTAGATATTGCAGTACCACTATCCTTGGGGGGAAAAGAAAACAAACATAAGTTGATGTCGGAAATGCGCTGACTGGCAAAGTGAGACACCCTAATGGCAGGTGTTCTCTTGAAAAGTTAACCCAGCCCAAGGCTACAAGCCACCATTGCCCTCTCTCTCTCATTAATGGTTTCCAAATCATAATGCTAAATACTCCTATGTTGAAAATGTCTTTCAGCACTCTGCCTCTCACTCCCTTTCTGAATGTTAAGTTGAAGCTATTTAGATAATAAGTATCTCAGTTCATGAGCCCTTCATGTGTTTTTGCTACATTGTTTTGAGCCTATGAAAACACTGTGAGGTTGAAACCAAGGCTCCTGATGTGTTAAACGGTTGGTCTAAATTGTAGACAACAGTGGTGATCGTTTCAATATTAAGTCACTATGTTGTAAACCTGACACTAAAATAATATTGTAAGTCAATTATACTTTGTTTTTTTCAAAAAAAAAATAGACATAAGGAGAACTGCTACTGCCTACAAATGTGTAGGTTGGGCACTGAACAATTGCAGGATGTGTCATTTGGCTCAATCATGGCTGTATATGGCTTTTACAATAATTTTCCAGCAGATGGCAGTAAAGAATCTAGAGGAAGGTGTGTCTCACATTCTCACAAAATTGCCAGATGTGATAACAGCAAAGCTGTGCTGGAGGTCATATCTTTTTGCTCTAAATTTTATGCTTTTCTATCAATGCAGTAGCCCAGGTTCACCCCCTTATTTATTAGCTAAGGCGAATTCCAGGCCACCTTCAATTTTCAACTGTTGTGTGATCATGCCAAAGTCTGATAAATAACTAAGTGATAAATGTACTTGGAAAATGGCACAATTCAGTTGAGAATCATTTGGGCCTATTTTTATATCATCTAAAGCACAATTCAAAAAACTCTAATGATGTGAAACCATGGCAGGTTGCATTACCAAGATCAATTTTTAAATAGCAATTATAGACACACTGTCTGAATTTGACCAGACATTGACTTTTATACCAAAACAAAACCAACCTGACTGTGTCCACCAGTGCTTATGCAGCATGCTCGGAGTTTGTACAAAGTGCCTGGTTTCAGGTGGGTGAAGGTGTACTCGGTAGCTGATCCACTGTACGCCACTTCCCACTGACTCGCTGCAAAATGAGACGTGTGTATGAGTTTGCAACTTTTGTCAAAATGTAATAGTATCAACCATTCCTGAGAATAAAAAGCTCTAAGTGGTTTCCATGAATACCAGCATCTTCTATTCTACCCCGCCTCCCCCAAATAGCCACAGGGCTCTCTTTCCATTTCCTTTACAAAGTTAAATACTAAAATAACACAGACTCATTTTTAATACTTTGTCTTGCTGGCTAGACTACTTAATATCACCATGATTACATTTGCTGGCTGTGAGGTCTGGATGCTGGAAACCACATGAAATCTGCAGTTGGCTCCGT
Source organism: Catagonus wagneri (assembly GCA_004024745.2). NCBI lineage: Eukaryota > Metazoa > Chordata > Mammalia > Artiodactyla > Tayassuidae > Catagonus > Catagonus wagneri. Next base: position 28,480,363 of record PVHT021183693.1, on the reverse strand, counting down.
AACAGGAGATCAAGGACAGTTTGAGCAAGTTCTGAAACAGTACTGGTGAGAGAAGCCCCGGGGCCACCTGGGCCCGGGGAAGGCTGCCCAGCACGAAGTTCCTGGTCAGACTGAAGAGTCTCCCTGCTCTTATGTGCCCGGAGGTCTCAGTGAATGAAACCCTCCCCATTCAGACCTAGTGCTTTGTATAAAGGCCTGCTGTCTTCCTGCAGCCCCACTTAAAAGACAATGAGGAATTACCGTTGTGGCGCAACAGAAACAAATCTGACTAGGAACCGTGAGGTTTCAGGTTCGATTTCTGGCCTTGCTCCGTGGGTTAAGGATCTGGCATTGCTGCGAGCTGTAGTGTAGGTCGCAGATGCTCGGATCCCACGTTACTGTGGCTGTGGTATAGGCCGGCTGCTATAGCTCTCATTAGACCCCTAGCCTGGGAACCTCCATAAACCGTGGGTGCGGCCCTGAAAAGCCAAAAAAAAAAAAAAAAAAAAAAAGGACAAGGATACCCAAGAGAGTAACGCATTGCAGATGAAACACTCGGTGTGATCCAGGTTATCTGACCACTTCTCGGGATTAAAGAAAGCAGCAGGGCCACTGGAGGGGCCTGGGTGAGGTTGATGCCACCAGGCAAAGAGCACTGAGGCCGTTTCAACCAAGTGCCTGCCTACCCACAAACCTGCGATGTTTACTCCTCCTCTGTTCTGCTCCCAGTAACACTGTGTTCCCAATGGACTGCCTTATGGGAGCCTTTCACTCCATGAAGTCATCTTAGGGAATACTTCTATGCTGTTCCATGACAGTTACTAAAATAACTTCCACAAATGCCTTCAGCTGCTTATTAGGTCAGATTTACAATGAAGTCACATGCTCTAGGGCTGAATGACAAAGCAGATCATTAAAGACAGTTATCCTGACATTACTGATTAGAGAACCTGTCCTGAAAAGGCAACTGGAAACAAGCATGATTGAGGAGATTCAACCAATCAATGACATGTGCTTGCAGGCAAAGTACAGAATGGCATCTAGTTTTGATTTGCCATTAGTGGTCAAGAGAACCACAAAAATTCAAAATATATTTAGATCTTCATAATGAGCCACTGCATAGACATGACTTCTAGGTCAGGGTTTTAGTAGAAAACATGATTTTATGTTAAGAACAGCTGTGCCCATCTCAAAGCTTTCTCATGTTTTCAGCTCAAAATAGAGCCTGACATGAAAAACAAAACACTCCAGGTGGCTCTCGTGGCACAGAATGAAAAGCAAGCCACACACCTGCATTGCTTGTTTGTAAAAGTTACTGCTAATTTTTTTTTTTTTTACCATATACATCACCTTTAAAAAAAAATTTAACAGTTACAGATAGTGTATACAGTTCTGATGATTAAACCTTTTTCTGTCAAAGCCTAATAAATGTGTGTATTTGTGTGTGTGTGTGTGCGTGTGTGTGTGTATGTATGTATGTTACAGCCGTACCTGCAGTATATGGAAGTTCCCAGACTAGGAGTCGAATGGGAACAACAGCTCCTGGTCTACACCACAGCCACAGCAAGGCCAGATCTGAGCCGCAGCTCACGGCAATGCCAGATCCTTAATGAGTGGAGCCAGGGATCGAACCCTCATCCTCATGGATACTAGTCGGGTTCTTTACCGCTGAACCACAATGGGAATTCCAACTGATAAATTTTATTGGAAAGAAGATCTAAGAATTTTTTAATGGCAGAAGAAAGGATTGACCTCTAAACTCTATTTCACCTAGTGTGACTGGTAATGAATAAATAGATCTGACTCAGAAATCACAACAAAAATGAAAAGACAGTCTCCAAACTTGTTATAAAGTGTGACACTTGTCACCAGCCCACGATACTGTATTTTTTCATCCAATGTACAGCAGAATTTTTTGATTACCAAAATCATTTGCTATCTCCAATTTACTCTTCCTGCTGATTGCTTCTGACATTTTCTCTGCTTATAAGAATTTCCAGAGAAAGCATGCCAAGAGAGATGAAAAATACATTTATCCTATTAATTAGGATCTCTGGCTTAAAGAAATGACATAGAAAATTTTAAAGACATGATACAAATATATAGTTGAAGCAGACTCTGATCTCTGATGCTGTGTTTGAAATAAAAAAACTGTCAACATGTGATTTAAGGCTTGTTTACTGTAGTAACTCTATGGTTTAATGATTGCCTGCTATTATCATACAGATGTTCATCATATTAGAAAATAGGGCTTGCCAACTGGATTTGAATAAAACAATTTCCAAAACTTTACCTTCAGAATTTCCATCAGTAATCTCCAGCAAGTACTTGAGTATTTCTGAGCCACCATTGTCCTTTGGAGGATCTGGTGAAAGTAAGCAAATATCTTATTAGTTATGAAAACATTTGATTTTTATCGATAAGCATTATTAGAACACATAGAATCATATAACATTATATTGTCTTAATTCTGGATTGAAACATAAAGTATAAAAATTAATATATTATTTCACCCAACTCCTTTCTTGAAAAGCAAAACAAACAGAAACAGCACAAAACCTTCTAATTAGTCAAAGTTTGTAGAGCAAGAAATGTCAGTTAGGTTATTTAGTGAAACATGAGTAAAACTTAAAATATGAATTGATTTTTCCAAGAGTTATGCTCACAGATTTGAGACTTCTGAAGCCTGCTCTTCAATATTTGATGTTTTTATATAAGATGAAATATTCATATATTAATTTTTTTTCTTTTTTATTTCACTTATATCATCAGTGATCAGATTCTTTTGAGAGATGAGAGGGAAGGAAAGACAGGTACAAAACTTATTCACAAAATAAATAAAACATCAGGACACAGTAAATCTGTTTCATTACAGTTTGCTACTATGCAGATTTTGTATCTCTGGTGAATCTGATATAAAACCAGAGCAGTGGAGCAAAAGAACCTGCACCAAAGAGGTGGTTTGAGGAAGAGGTTCTGGCTTATTACAAGAGCCCTGAGCACTTTGGGTATCTGCCCACTGCCAACTCTTATGACTGCAAAAGTTTCCTTTTCTGAGCATAAAAACACTTGCATTATAATTCTGTAAGACTATACAGAATTTACTCCTATCATCAGTTGGGCATCTCTGTATTTTAGATATACCCTCAGGTTACTCCTGAAGATTTAGAAACCTTAATTCCCACCTCCTTTTACTTGGTATTTCCATTAGTGTATACAAACTTCAGTAACAGATATTAACAATAATTTAAAACTTAAATATTCTGGCATATGGCTAATAAAAGTAAATACTCAGTGCTGACAGAACTTTCCAGGATTTTCTGAGGAAAAAAGCTTTCCATCTGGCCAAAAGCACACCTAGATTTTTATAGTTCCTCCTAATCACATCCATCTTCCAGGGACTAATTCTGCCTCAAAATTATTGGGTAACTGAAGCAGTTATATGTCTCAGTGGTTGGTGTCCAATAGTGATTTAATAACGTTTTAAATTCCCTTTATATTACTTGACTTCCAGGTAAAATCCTATTTTAGATTTCTGCTTTTCTTTTTTGTTAGGTAGTTGATATTACTATATGACATTAGTGATACTCATACATGTCGTAATAGTTTCAGAGACACCTGCAAATATCTATCAACATTCTGATGGCAGTCATTTCACTGCAGTAATTCACACAGCAAGTGGGTCACAATATCCTTCTACCAGATACCCACAAACACCACATGATGAACTTCAATGCAAAAAAATTCCTGAAGTTCATGACTCCCAATTACATGACAACAACAGCAAAAACTAAAGTTTTCCCAATTCATTGTAACTTAAACATTCTGTATGTCACAATTTAAGATGACAAACGTAAATTTTGACATTTATTTTCAATATTAACTTTATAAATCCGTTTTTACATGAAATATTGCTACTTTTTAAGGGCAAGCCATGGAAGAATGAAAGACATATTCAGAAATTACCACATTCAAATCAGCAATACATTAAAAAATTAGGAGGAAAAAATGTAATCAGGAAAATCATAAAGTTAATGAAAAGTTCTTAAAATGGTCAATTTTACCAATTTGTGGAATTCTCAGGATATTTATCATACAGCTATTCCAAATGTATAGAACTCCCTTAAGTAATATGGTTTGTTGTTTACTGGTCTGTCACTACTAAAATTAATCAGTTTTTAAAAAATCTGTCCAAAAAAGCATCAGCACGAATAGTAACAAAACATACCCCATTTGACACTAAAGCCATGAGATGTAACTGGTCCTTTAATGAGGGGTCTTGTAGGAGGTCCAGGCCTGTCAGGACTCGTTGTACAAACCAAAACTTCACTTGGGCAGCTTTTCCCTTCCATATTAGAAGCAGTCAGCTACAACACAACCAAGAAAACAATATGCTTTAGATACCAGGTATTAAACCAGTGGTATTATACTTTCCATATGTAAGATCAGGGTAGCTATAAACTCACACAGTCAGACAATCTTTCTCTCTCAATCTCAAACCACTAATTCATAAGTGTTTCTTTAATGGAGTACTTATTTTCTATATAGTTTTGCTATATTAACAACCAAAAATAAAACAACAAAGTAGGTATTAGCTAAAGGCATTTTTACCCTTTCAAGAGGGCAAAACAAAACCAGTATGTCACCACCTGGTTCATAGTGTTTTATGGAAGGAAAATAAGGGGGAAAGGCAGATAAAAATAACCTTGGCTTATTGAGGCATAGGGCAATGCCACCTTGTGGAGAAATGCTAGCAGTGTATCTGTGTTCTCATAGCCAGCATCAAATAACAAGGATTTTCTAAAATATCAAAAAACTATCATTTGCCTCTAATAGTCACACATTCCACTTGAAAAGCTGACAATTATTTATTGAGTGACTATTGCATGTCCAATAACACCATATGGCCCACAAGTTAAGAGAAGGAATGGCGGAATCAGAAGACAACCACATCTCTTCAAAATGCAGTGTTGCACTAGAAAATACAGTGCTGTGCTAGGATCACTAAACACTACAGCAGCACAGAAAGCAGCCTGCTATTTCCTCTCCCTTAAAGACTGCAAAACTGTCTTTGGCAACAACACAAAGTCCCACGGTGACATTAATGGTGACTGTTGATGACCAAGCAGAGCCTGACTGAGGAGGGGATGGGTAATAGAAGAGAAAAAGAGAAACAGCAAGAAAAGAAAATGGGCAAAGGAGCAAAGGAAGATGCAGAGTAAAAGGGAAATCTGATTAAAGTGAGAAACTCTGGTGAGAAAGGCGTGAAGTGCAGGTGAGAGAGGTGCTTTGGGCACCTGGTTTGGGTCTTCATCCATGCTGTAGTGCAGTTTATTACAGCACACTACAGATGCAATTTGTTAGTGGATTTTAAAATTAAAGTATGGGAGTTTCCCAGCGGCACAGTGTGTTAAGGATCCGGCGTTGGCACAGCTTTGGCACAAGCTGTACCTGCAGTGCATGTTCCATCCCTGACCCAGACTTCCACATGTCTCGGGGTGTGGCCAATAAATAAATAAAACAGAATAAAAGTGTGATGTGTATTTTACACATGTTACTATGAAGTGTGAAGTGTAGTGAACTTGAGTAATTTTTAACATGTAGAGTTGATTTAAAATGGTATAGGGGTGGGAGTTCCCTCGTGGCGCAGAGGAAATGGATCCAACTAGGAACCATGAGGTTGTGGGTTCGATCCCTGGCCTCGCTCAGTGGGTTAAGGATCTGGTGTTTCTGTGAGCTGTGGTGTAGGCTGCAGCTGTGGCTCATATCTGGCGTTGCTGTGGCTGTGGCGAAGGCTGGCGGCTACAGCTCCAATTAAACCCCTAGCCTGGGAACCTCCATATGCCGTGGTTGCGGTCCTAAAAAGGCAAAAGACAAAACTAAATAAATAAATAAATAATGATAAATAAATAAAATAGTGTAGGGGTGAAACATAAAACAGCTTCGCTTTCAAGCAGTGCAGGTAACAAAATGACTGACTCACCCTGAATTTATACTGTGTGCTTCTTTTGAGATTTTTCACAGTACAGGTTAAGTCCTCTCCAGTGTATTTTGGGTGGAAAAGGTTATCCTGAAAAGGCAAAGCCAGAATGAAATATCAGTATCATAAAATCCAGGCATTAAATATTTTGTACGTATAATTTTTATATGGTCACCTCCTATCATCACCAGTGGGCCAGACGTCTGGTTCTTAAAGTGAAAATGTAAAATTGTATCACATTATAATTTGTCCTGGATCTGGGCAACTTGATTGTGAGACTAACACTAATTTGAGTGAGAACAATGCTCTCTCTTTGAGAGAATGTCAGTTTGCTTAGGAATAGATACTACCATATGCTTTTCTTACAGAGCAAACTTCTTCCTGGTTACTCAATAAGCATTTTAAGCAAAGAATTTAGCCACTAGATTGACGAAGCAATATGTACTTAAAAATCATTTAATGGCGTTGTCATGAAATAAGTCTCTTGCACTGAGGTCCTCACTGTTGAGCGGCAACACGCGATGTAGGAGTTTCTGTCGTGGCTAGTTGCAAACAAATCTGATTAGTATTCGTGAGAACGAGGGTTCGATCCCTAGCCTTGCTCAGAAGGTTAAGGATCTGGCGTTGCCATGAGCTGTGGCGTAGGCAGCAGATGGGGCTTGGATCTGGCATTGCTGTGGCTGTGGTGCAGGCCAGTAGCTATACTCTGATTCGACCCCTAGCCTGGGAACCTCATGTGTGGTGGGTGTAGCCCTAAAAAGACAGAAAGAAAAAAAAAATCCAAAGATTTCCAAGGTGTGGGGAAAACATATAAAGAAAGCCATAAAAGCTTACAAAAAATGCTACGTAATAACCGTGGCTAGGCTTTGTGACACAGTGTCTCCTTTCTGGCCAAGGGGAAAGCAACAGCTTGGATGGAGAAAACATAAGCCTTCAAAGGGATAAATATCCTACTGAAAGCTGAATGTACAGAATTCATTCATTAATATCCTCCATCACACATGCATCCTCCACCCATTTATCCAACCAACCTTGGAGGCACCTTCTATGCATCAGGTTCTCTTCCATGCTCTGGGGGTTTAGCACTGCCCCCAAACAGACAAAGCCCTGTCCATCAGAAACTTATATGACAGCTGGAGAAAGCAATTAAAAAAAATCCTACCATATAAATACAAAACATGTCAGGTGGAGTTAAGAGCTATGAGACGAAAAATAAAGCTGGGGAAGTGGACAGAGGGGTGAAAAGCTAGGGAGGAACCACCTCCTATAGCTCTGCAGGTTCGATAAGGCGGCCACGCATGGCTCTTCCAATTTAAATTAAATAAAATTAAACATTCAGTTCCTAAATTTGGGGCCCAGAGCCAAATTTCAAGTGCCCAATAACCATGCATGGTTAGGCACGCTATCTTATCGGACAGCACAAATTACAGAACATTTCCATCATCACAATAAGTTCTTTCGGACAGTGCTGTTTTACCGGGTGGTCAGGGAAGGGCTCTCCAAAGAGGTGACAGGTGAGATGAGACCTGAAGGAAATGAGGGAAGTGACTCAGAGATGTCTCAAGAGGCCTGCTGGCCAGAGGGCACAGAAGCTGCAAAGGCGCTGCCGAAGGGCAGAGGTGGCATGTTCGGGGAGACCTCAGTGGCAGAACAAGGGCAGTAATAAAGGTCCCAAATGCAGAGGACCTGGAAGGTCCTGTAAAGAGCACTGGCTTTTCCTCTGGAAGAAAGGGGAACGCACTGAGATAGGACGGGTTCTGAACAGAGCAGTGACATGATTACATCTGGATTTAAGAGCGGCACTGTAGTAAAGACAGAATTAGGGAAAATATTTAAGAGGCCATTCCAATAACCCGGGGGCAAGAAGACAGTGACTCGAAAAGGACAGTAGCTGTGGAGATGCTGAGAAACGGTCAGATTTCTGGACAACTTCTGAAGGAAGTGTAAAAGGATATGAGGTCGAGGATGACCCCAAACGTTTCTGGTTTCCCTAACTGAATGGTTGGGACGCCATTTAACGAGACGGGGAGGACTGTGGGAAAGACAGGTTTCTGCTGGTGGTTGCAATGGTAGAAATTAAGAGTTTGGTTTCAAATTTCAGTAGTGAATCTAATATCACAGTGCTCCCTGTAGTTATGATATGACCGCCTTTATTGAACACACACGCAAGGGTGTAAAACGTGCAAGGCTTACGTTTTCATCCTCCTGGATTTCCAAGGTGTAGGTGACAACTTCCTCAGGTGAACAGCCTTCAGGTTTATTCCACTGCAATGTGACCCAGGTGACTCCAGCCCGAACAAGTCTTGGTGCAGAGGGCATCTGAGGAATGTTTCCTAACGTGTAGCACACCACCTCCTGGCTATACCCGCTGCAGAAGAACAAATCGGTTTAGGAGGTTGGAAGGGGTTTCGGCACTTCCACAGAGCAGGGAAAAGCCTACAACTGCATGACCTGCTTGGGCTGAAGAGTCTTGAGACCTGACAGGCTCAGTGAGCAAAGGCAGGCAAGGATACTCCCAACCATAACTGCAATTTGCCCAGTTCCTGCCTTTTAGTCTGCTACTGAAAACCATACCATGTTACAGGACAACATATTTAAAACATTTATCTCCCCCCCTCCCCAGCCCTACCCCAAGCACCCAGCAGGAAGTACAGCACGGTGTGATGTTGACAAGCTGTGAGCCACGGCTACCAAGGAACTTTGAAATCAGTGTGAGCACAAATAACTGTCTTCTGATGAAATAAATGTTTTGCAAATACATATGGTGCTATTTTTTCAAAAGTTTGTGGATGCGTCTAATTCACTTATAAATGCTTGAACTTCATCATTATGACTTTTCAGCAAGTAGACTCTAAAAATACAATGGCTCTCATGGTAGGGAAGGAGGGCTGAAAACCTTGTGATATTAAGAAGTTCTTTAGGCTGGAAAAAAAGGTTGGGACCAACGATTGTGCTGATTCTTTAAGAAGATTTTCAACAAGCAGGGATGAAAGGAAAAGTATTTCCCTTAATCAAGAGTTACCCAGGAAGTGCAATTGAAATGTGGTCTTTTCAAAGCATCTTTAATCCATTGACGCTTCACCATAAACCTGTCCTCGCCTTTTCTCTAGCAGCCTGGAAGCAAGCCGTGTGTCCTACACAGTCCAGATTTTCTCCAGCCCTCTGAGTATCTGCCCAGACTTGATAACAATGGATGGCCCAGCAACTCTTTCTTTGTATCAGGAAACACTCACTCATAATTGAAAAAGGCAACTGAATGAGTAGCTTCCTAAAGTGATAAAAGAAAAAGGCATGTACTGAAAAAAAACCAGAAACCCCAGAGGATTCCTTTCAAAACCTGCAATTGTTTTTCTCTTGATTCTGAGACCCCTAGTGGGCCTTTGCATTATATCCTGCAAGACGGCAAGGAGGCCACACAGTGGCATTTATCACCTCAGAAGGGGCTGGTAGCCTCTTCTTGGGATTCCCTTTCTGAAAATCTCCAACTGCTTCAGTGTGGAGGCAGCAGGCAGCAATGTGAGAGGAAGACTCAGAAACACCACACAGATGATTAAAGGCTTGAGGACAAGGAAACGCCATACCTGGTGCCAATGTCATTCCGAGCAGCCAGCCTGAATGTGTACCCCATTGCTGGACAGAGCTTTGTCAACTTGCAGTGCTTCTGGCTCCCAAAGAAGCACTGTCTGAAACCACTGTTTCTTTTTCCCTGAAAGAAAACAGTGAAACAATGCACATAAATAAAAGTATGTAAATTAAAAAAAGAAAGAAAATGAAGGAGCGTTTTCAATAACTGATTTCTTCGTTTGGATGAACAAGACCAAGAGAAGGAAGGTGCTTATACAACAAAGTGGCATCCGTAACACAAAGGCACTACAGAAAGTTCTGTACCTGAGTTGGTAACGCACGATACGTGTGGTATTTCTAAAGCAGTTTTGGATCAACAAAACCAAAAAGGTTCTTGTTGGCACAAGGCAACGCTCAAGATAAGGATCACGATTTCTCAGATCATCTTCCTCACTTGGTCAAACTGCCCAATCTGACCCATAGAGTAAGTCTGCAGCCTCACAGGCTCTCTAGTTCTGGAATTGCACTGCGCTGCCCTCCCCCTCTACAGCCCAGCACCTTGCACCAGTCTATACAGCTCCATGAGACATGCAAAGTCCGCCCTGATCTCATCTCTTCTCTGGCCTGCAGCAGCCCCCAGGCCCACACATGTGCATTGCGGCTGGTGAGCTGCTTGCCTACTCATCCAGAAACACTGGGTGCATGCCTTTGAGTCATCCTGTCCACATCTGGTCCCTTCGTAGCAGTGCTTTGGACAATCTGGGAGTTCAATCAAGGATTGCAGAATTGAACTGAATGTCTAATAAGCACTTGGAACATCAGCTGAATTCATCTATATGTATGACAGTCATTCTTAAGTTTCTTATTAGGCTGGAAATATATTTTTCATGGGTTCCCAGCCTTACATATTGTTTCAAATCCCTTGAACTAAAAAAGAAACACTCCAACTGGTGCTCTTAATAGATCTGAGTAAGGAAAAAAAAAACAAAAAAATAACTACTCTGCACCATGCTCATAGCCACGCCCAGGTGAGTCATATCTGTAATTTTCTATAATATTCCATATCCACAATCCACAGCATTTTATCTATGTTCATATAAAAGAAAACCACATACTAACACTGGATGAATCTTAGCATTCTAATCAGTCAGGGGGGCCCAGGACTTTCAGGAATATGTGTGGAGTTCTCAGTTTATTATGTAAGAAACAAAGCAAGCACATTTTTCTCTTAAGCAAGTTTAAGCATTTCCTTCCTTTAAGCAGGCCTCCAAATGTTTACTACTAAAAAAGGGGGGAGGGAGTTTAATTAAAAATAAACCTACAACTAGCTGTGAGGTATCACTGAGCTGAAGAGATTAAAACCAAGCATGCCATATTTCATCCTCAAAAACTCTTCCCAGAGTTCCCGTCGTGGCTCAGCGGAAACGAATCTGAATAGGAGCCATGAGGTTGCGGGTTCGATCCCTGGCCTCGCTCAGTGGGTATTGCCATGAGCTGTGATATAGGTTGCAGAAGCGGCTCGGATCCAGCGTTGCTGTGGCTGTGGTGTAGGCCGGCAGCTGTAGCTCCCATTTGACCCCTAGCCTGGGAATCTCCATATGCCACGGGTGCGGCCCTAAAAATCAAAAAAAAAGAAAAAGAAAAATAATAAGAAAACTCTTCCCAACTCTCCCCTTCCAAGCAAGGTGGTGTCCTTTCCAAGGAAGGGAGTGGAAGTCCTTAACAATCTTCAAGATCCAGTGTTCATTTCATCAAGCATTCAAAGTACACTCTGGTGCAAAGATGGAAAATGAGGGGGAAGGGGGGACAGTAAAGCATAATGTTCTTCAGATGCTACTTGAGCAAAAAAGTCAAATCATGCCCTTATGCTTACTTTAACCTTGAGTGTTAAGGTTGCTGCAGACAATTTATTCACAGAAAGGCCATTTACACATATATTTGCATAATTGCAGCCAGAGTCTGATTACACTCTAGGCGCTGCACGCCGTGGTATGTTCTGTATCCATTTCAGGCAGCAGCATGATCCACCTTCTCTCCTCCTCTATTTCTGAGCTCAGAGTAAACAGTGCAAGAAAGGCACATCCTGCCGCCACGGAAGCCTCGTCCCTTCCAAACCCAATGCTGGCTTCACTTCAATGCCTCATTTTTCCTATTTCTTTGTTTGGTCTCCTTTGCCCATTTCTGGTGCTTAGAACTACAGCCAGTAAATAAAAGTCAGTTTGTTCCTTACTAGGTTGATTTACTTTAATACGGTGAAAACCAGACTGTGGTTGAAATGAGAAAAAAGAGTGGGGAGGCATCAATGATGGGAACTAGTGAGCACTGGGGCTCAGTCAAGAACTGGGAGAGAGGCATGCGGTGACCTTCAAGGCATTTTCCCATATTGCTCACTTTTTTTTTTTTAATTTTCTGCTTTACTATAACAAAAAATTGCTAAACAACTCCAACTTGTTTAGATAAATCATGCCAAATTTTCCATCTTAATACCTTCCAAGGCATTCTGCTATGTGCACGGACCTCAAGAACCCAGGGAAAGACTCAGAGTTGTTGGAACTTGAGAATTAAGTGCTTTTTTTTGGGGGGGGGGAGGGTCTTTTTAGGGCCGCGTCCACAGCATATGGAAGTTCCCAGGCAAGGGGTTGAATTGGAGCTGCAGCTTCCAGCCTATGCCACAGTCACAGCAATGCCGGATCCCAGCTGCATCTCCATCCTACATCACAGCTCACAGCAATGCCAGATCCTTAACCCAGCGAGCAAGGCCAGGGATCAAACCCTTATCCTCATGGACACTATGTAGGTTTCTTAACCCGGGAGGCCACAACGGGAACTCCGAGAGTCAAGTTTTAGAAGCAGTCTATCTGTAGACTCTGAAGGGCTAAGAGTACAATTTTTCACAGAGTTAAAAAAGTAAAGATTCTGGTATTTAGAAGTCACTGAGTATAAAACAAAAAAAGGGGAAGGTAGGTTCGCAAAACATTTCAGATATGAGAAGCTTTTATTGCTTTTTTTTGTTTTTGTTTTTTAAAGGGCTGCACCTGAGGCATATAGAGTTCCCCAGGCTAGGGGTGTAATGAGAGCTACAGCTGCCGGCCTATACCACAGCCACAGCAATGCCAGATCCGAGCCGCGTCTGTGACCTACACTACAGCTCATGGCAACGTGGGATCCTTAACCCACTGAGCGAGGCCAGGGATCGAACACACAACATCATGGTTCCTAGTCGGATTCCTTTCCATTGCACCACGATGAAAACTCCGAGAAGCCTTTAAATAAAAGAAAATATTCATGTATGACATAACAGTTTAATATAAAAGGGATATCCAGGAAGAACGAAAACTAATATTCATAGAAGTCACTGCAGCACAGAAATAATCTACCGCCGAGAGGTTAGTAAGTGAAGATGGGAGAATGCTGTGGGCTCCAGCATGGGATGGCTCCTGAGACACCTGGGTCTTGCGAGACAGACCACTCCATGCCCTCAGATGACTTTAGGCTTAAGCATTAGAGTAAATACATAGTCAAAGGCACAGGCGATGTCAAGAATCTGCTTGTAAACCAAGTGGGATCCCAGATCGCAAACAGCATTTATAAATAAAACATTACCCAGCTCTTCTTGTTGATAGAAATGGATGGGTTTTATTATTATTTTCTAAAGATAATGCTTCAGAAGATTAAAAGATGCAGAGAAACTGACAGGAGTGATAATGTCACCGTTTATCAGAAATTAAATATGCCTAAGTCACTGCTCTCAGTGAAGTTTTACAAATGGTAAATCACAGCTCCCGTATTTGACAGCGTGACTCCAAATGATTCTGAGATAATCTATGGCGTGTTGCCACTTCTAATAAAATCTAAAGTACATAGGATTACCGAGGCATACTAGCTTTACTTGGAAAGGCAACTTATTTTTTTTTTCGTCATTTTAGGGCCGCACCCACAGCATGTGGAGGTTCCCAGGGTAAGGGGTCTAATCGGAGCTACAGCTGCTGGCCTATGCCACAGCCACAGCCATGTGGGACCTGAGCCGCGTCTGCAGCCTATACCACAGCTCATGGCAACACCAGATCCTTAACCCATTGAGTGAGGCCAGGGATCGAACCTGCAACCTCATGGTTCCTAGTCAGATTCGTTTCCGCTGCGCCATGATGGGAACTCCAACAACTTATTTTTGAATAATTTAAAGTCAGTGTCATGCAAAGTTTCCTACTAAACACGGTCCTGATGGGAATAGGTAATTAGCTGACACTTTGCAGGCCTGCTGTCATCAGTGCTTGGGTCAAACACAGGCAGCAGCGTCCCCTGTGCCCCAGGTCTTGACCTGGCCAGCTACTGCTGCAAGGCCACTTGGGGTGTTATCTCCTAGGAGGGCTAGGAGGGGCTGGTCTGAGAGGGAAGACGTAAGTTTTGGGTACCCGATAGCACTTGGAATCTACACCTTGGGGGATCAGGGACGTGCAGGATGGGAGAAAGTGGGATCAGAACCTTCCTGAGTTGAGTACTGGAACTCCTGTTCTCCTGGGGAAGAAAAGGAAACTTCACCCCAAAGAGAGAAAGAGGTGATGGAGGCTAAAAGCCCAAACCCTTGATTATCCTGGAGCAGACCTAGTCACTGCGTTCCTGACCTCATCGGATATGAAGCCATATAACCTCCAGCATGTTCTGGACTAACGTTCTACTGCCAGTGACCAACTAAAAAGGACAGATTTTCAGGGTTCTCTGGCTTGTTACCATTTCATAATCTTGGGCATGCCCAAATGCTTTTTTCTGCCACACGCAATGAGTTCGTTCAAGGACAAGGTTAATTTTAACTAGAATTGTGAAGAAATCTTGGCGTACAAACCAGCTGTGTGCTAATAGACCTCAAGGTGCTCACTCTGATGCGGAGCGAGGCATTACAAGCCTGTGTTGCTCCCTTTTTCAGCTGTGTCCCTTATTTCACTGAAATGAATTCAGCTCTTGCTGATCTGCCATCATCCTACACCCAGACCTAGTCTGAGAGCACCTAGTCAGCACCCTGGGGCTTGTGACAAATGGAACTGTTTTCTGCTCGGGCCCCAGGGTGTTTATTCTCTTCTTCTGGTTAAAATTGCTCCCCAGAAAAGCACTCGATTTGCCAGCAGCTGAATTATGCACATGGCGGATATCAAATCAGTTCTTCCCTCGTCCTGAGCTCTCTGCTTTGCCTCTATCAGTTCTCTTGCCATTGAACAGAAATACACTGCATGTCATCTACACCCTAGACCCCACTAGACGGGCTCCATCTCCATCCCCTCCAGGCTGTCTCAGGCAGCCCGGTCCCCAGTGCCACTGCAACTCTATTGACCACAGCGTTCGCTAGGCCTAGTCTGGATGCCTCATTTACCTGATCCCTGGTGAAGAAGTGCCTCTTTTCAGTTCTACATTCACACAGTAAAGGGAGGCACCACCTTCAGGGGAAAGCCCCAGAATACTAAACACACCACTGGCATCTACCCCTGCTCCTTCTTCATCCTCACTCTCTTTCTAGAAGGGCTACACATTTGGTGACAAGTCCTAATAATACTCACAGTCCAGATATTCTTCCAGGTGCTATAAGGTTCCTGATACACTCTCAAGAATGCCAACTTTTTGCCAGACTGTGAAGGGGCCCAATCTTAGGAAGGCAGGGGTGGGAGAAGGCAGCGTGGGGGAGTGTGTGAAATGTAACTCATGGGGCTACACAGAAGACAGTGACTCACCCTTGGAAACATTTTTCAAGATGTGTTAATAAAACTTCAGGGACAAAGATATTTCCCCCTCACCTCAAGGGGTGCGGGAATGCCTATCAAACGTTATTTCACTCTTTCAAATGAAATTTGGGGGTAAAATAGAAATAAAAGGTTTAAAATATTTTAAGGAATATATTCTCTATTTTCTCATTTTATCTTCTGCCCTTTTATAATCTACTTGAATCTTCCTATTTTAGTTAAAAAATTTAAATTAGATATTAGATAAGAGTAGAAATATATTAATTATACCCTCAAAAATGGGGGAGGGAACACTTCGCTGACCTGTGAGTCACCCAGAAGAGGACACATGAAGGGAGACAACAGAGGCGGAGACATCAATTGGCAGGAATGCTGTTTTTCTCAAGGGTTCCCTCTCCCTATCACTACAGGAGCAGGCAGTGAGCTCTTCCACCTGGTGGTGCCATGTCTGAGCATCACTGTGTGCGGGTTCGCCGGCTAGCGGGGCTGAGCTGGCCTGAGATCCGAGGTCCACCTTACCACCACATCTCTGGCTGCACATCTGCCTGCCTTCCCCTCTTCCCAGAACACTCAGAGGAGAGCAGGGGTCGGAAGAGTTAAGCTGTACTTTCAAAGTCCATGACCTTGGATCTAACAGTCTTAGAGCACAGGACCTAAAACACCGTATGTGCTACACAAAGATAAAGGTAAAAAGAGGAATGGACTAAAAGAGTCAAGAGAGCCTTATGTCACATGGTGACAATTTTAAACACGCCCAGACATTCTCTGATTCCCCATCCAGTGAGGAACAAAGCCCACGGTCTTTTCCCTTAAATGTAGGTGGGTGAGTAACTCTGTGTATCTGAGAAGCTGTGTGTGTGACTTTTAAGGCTAGGTCTGAAAAGGGGAGAACACTCACTTTTGCAATTCTGATTCCCCTGAGAGAGCCTGAGACAAGGTCCCACCCAAGTCATCAGTGATGCTAGATTTTTGAGCAAGGTCCCTGACAGAAGGCTGCAGCTCCCAGTCGATGACCCTCCCAGATGAAGCTCCAGAACTTGTGGAACACAGACCAGTTAACCCCCAGGGCCCTGTCCAAATTCCCAACGCAGAATCCATGAGATAAGAAAGTGACTGCTTTAACATACTAAGTTTTGAGTTAATTTGTTATGCTGTATTAGACTCATCTATTTTGATGTCCATATGTGCTTCCAATATAAAGGTTTTCAGTAAACTTTCATAAATTCCTCCTGCACTATAAACAGCCAGGAGATAAGGGAGCAGAGTATGCATGCTAGCACATAAAATCAGTGTTTAATGTATGCGTGAGTAAAGCTTTCTGCTTTCTATATGCTTTGCCCCTCAAAAGCATCCAATAAAGGCCTCTCTAAATAGATTTTTAAATTATTCCTATAGAAGCTAAAAATGTAACAAGATTGCTAGATGCTAAAGATCCACCAAAGTTGCTAATCAATGGCAATGAAGTTACTTTGTCTTACAGAGTGACATTTTAGACCGATAAGATTTTCTAATAATGCTATCCCAAAAGTTAGAGAGGACAGTGGAGAGATTTTTTTTTTTTTTTTGCTTTTTTAGGGCCACACCTGTGCCATATAGAAGTTCTCAGGCTAGGGGTCAAATCAGAGCTACAGCTGCTGGCCATAGCCACATGGGATCCAAGCTGTGTCTATGCCGCATCTCACAGCAACGCCGGATTCCTAACCCACTGAGTGAAGCCAGGGATCGAACTTACATCCTCATGGATACTAGTTGGGTTTGTTAACCGCCAAGACATGATGGGAACTCCAAGATTTTTAAATATAGTCAAGCAAGAGTCTTTTGGGCATGGATTAGGTATGGCATGGCCTAAAGCCTCAGGAGTGAGCAAATTAAATAACCTTTCAAAGGACCTCCACAAGGTTTCTACCCCTCTTTGGTATCTGTTTACACACATAATGGAATAAAGTTCCAGTAGAGAAGTCAATACAGATGGGTCTGCTTATTTGAAAACTGGTATTGAAGTATAAAAAGTATTTGATTTATTTCATGAAATGCAACTAATTTTTAAAGTTAAAATAAGTTTATAAGTAGCTGTTAATTTGTAAAACTATGTAACTGATGACAAACAAAGATACTTTTTTCCAAGTCAGTTTTCCTTCTTGATTAACTTAGACTCTTCATAAAGTTGTCCTCAGTACTTGGGAAGATAAATCTTCAAAATGGGTTTGTTTCCTGTTGAGGAACTTAGCAAACACATCCATGGCCAATTCTATACTCCCACTAATTCAGGCCACAGTATTTCCTGCCAGGAGTAATTCTGGGCATTGCGGGGAATGTGGTGCCTCTAGTTAACATTTCCAATTACCCTGGACTGCACCAACAATCTCAGAAGCTCATTATTTCTAACACTGGTACTAATAAATGATGTCAGCTGGTATTTTCAATTGCCTTCAAATTAACAGATTGGAAGAGATCCTTCCAGTTCCTCTTCCCGGCACAAGAAAACGAGCATGGCCAACGTAAGGGTGCTAGAATCCAGGGTGTACCAACTCCCTTTGATCATGTGACTTGTACTCTTTCTGATGTTTTCTTGATCTGTGGCCTCTTCCCATTGACCTCCTCCTCTTACAGGTTCTTTCACAGCCACGCCTGCTACCTTCCCAAGCTGCTCTTACCAGGTTTGATAACTGCCTGCTAAATAAGTAACATGCATCTGGTTATTGGTTGTCATGTGTCTGTGGCCCATGGCTGCTGGATCCAGACATGGGCTGAGTGATTCTGGGCTGGACACTCTCTGTAACAGCACAGTTCAACCTGTCAGAAACATCAACGATAAATCAAATGAAAAATAAGGTTGCACCGGCCAACTGAACTACTGCCAGGCTCAAGCATTTAGTCTGCTAGTACATCTATATTTAGAAGTTGTTCCAGCACTGGCTGACCCTACACAACATCAAAGATAAATGTTGGCTTGAGGAATAAAAGAGCATGTATGTGTTCAGTATAACCTTATATAAGAAGGGGTTCATAACAGGGAGGTGGGAGACACTCCACATCTGGGCGGACTCAGAAGTTCTTTGTGCCAAACCTCACTCTCCCCTCAGTGATGCCTCTTTCATTTGACTGACTACTCTGGCACAGAGGAACTTTCAAAGGTAAGAAAAGGGGGTGGGATAGTTTGTGGCTGCATGTTACTAAATAAATACTGCATGCATCTTATTCCTTGACACACTAGTTTTTTAATATTAGTGGGAGAGGCTTAGATACCTGAAATAGCCAAGGATGCTCATCAGGTTCCCTGGTTTAAAACAAATAAACATTATGTTCCTCTGTATCTTTCCATACACGGGAAGTCCACTTGATGTTGGATGCCCTGATAAGATCAATGTGTGGTGATTGTCCCAGCGAAGGGAAAGGAAAGGGGGAGCCAGAGGGTGATTTTAGAACAGACTGCCCAAAATTTATAAGTGAACCAAATGAATGGATGAGCTCAGTTTACCCATGGAGTCAAGGCCCAAGGCAGCCACCCTCCAGCTGGCAACCAACAAGGGTGACAAATGAGTGGATAAATCAGGTGCTAAGGATCAAGATGTGCATATGTCATTTAGCCTCAGCTGGAAGCTCCCCACAAAGTCTGCAGCCCAATTGCAAAATAACGCCATCCTGTACATGCAACAAATGGTAAAAAGCACAGAGAATCTGCTCCTGGTGTGCAGATGTCAGAGTCCCTACAAGAGAGGGCTCCTTTGAACTCAGCTCTGCCTTTGGTACCTATGGACTTCTATGAGTCATTAAATCCTTCCTTGCCTAGCTTTCTTCCACAGGTAATATCGTGGAGGAAGCCATTCCCCTGGCTCTCAGAAACCACCCTTTGATGTGGCAGTGAAAATCTGTGATGTGGCCAAACACTGTCACTCTGCCAGGGTCACCGATTTGGCCCTTCCATAAAAGATTGGCTCTGATGAACAAAGGACAACCTCACTCTCCCATCTCCATGAGGGCATTCCCCAAGAATGAGCCAAAGTGCTTGGGGCCTGGGCACGTGATACCTTTTCCTGACTTTTGGCCAGGCATTGGTGATGGGCCGGGGAATGGACACTGGCCTTCCCAGTTTCCTATACTCCAGCAACACGCCATGCTGCCTTAGGCAGTGAGGCTCCTTGGACACAGGGCGTCTGCACCTGCAGGGAGGGTCTCCTCCTCCATGCTGCAGGAATGGACATCAGTCAGCTTGCTGATGCTGCCGGTCCTCCAAGAAGTGCTGTTGACTAACCAGAGAAGCCACGTGCAGATTCACTCATGCCAAGAAGCCTTCTGAAAGATGATCAATACTAACAAGTCAACACCTAAGTTAAATGGAAATCTGATTAATAAACCAGGTACCAAGCACCTCCTAGGAGCTAGCTCAGCTCCTAGGTGAGTGAGGTGAGTGAGTTACTCCTGAACTTGACATCCAGAGTGCAGTCTGGCGCCTGCTGCCTGCTCTAGGTTTCTGCTGAGTCCGGCCTGGCTAATGGCTGCCCTGGGGATTATGGGTTCTAACTGCTGCTGGCCTTTTCTTTTCAAAGTATACTTCCCTTGATTTCTGCAGTATTTATTTCATTCTCAGTCTACTGTGTTTTACAGCTGTGCTGGCTCATTAGTCACCAGGAAAGACAGATGTGAAATTTCTTTTTGGGTTAGCTGAGTCACATGTGAGGACAATTCTTGGGAACTCTACTAGTCACATTCCCACAAAGCTATTTTTCTAGTTCTTTCATATATTCCCAACATGTCATGTCTGGAAGCTAAGCTAGTGGTAAATTAGTATCTATGTATAGCACTGACATCGGTTTTTGTTTAGTTCAAACCAGAGCCATGAACCTCAGGGTTCCTGTTTAAGTTCCTGACAGAAGAATGCCATATTCCTTTCATGCAACCTCTCCATAATTATTGACTTTTCCTACCCCAAATCTTAACATTAATGTGCTAAACGGGACTTGAAATACTCAACACACATAATCTGTTACTGCCCAAGTTATCTCATTCAATCTTAAACCACCTGGGAGATAAGAGATACCACTATTCAAGTGGTGGAGCTGAGGCTTAGGGATTAAACTATTCCTTTGATTAGTCAGAGACAAAACAGAGACTATTAATCTAGGTCTCCGTATGTGAACACCATGTCACTGAACACATCACTATGAATCCTTGCCATGCACTCACAGGAGCTCCTAAAAGAGTCGTGCTTGCTCTGAGGAACTAGCTGCAATAGCACTAGTTAGCACAACAGCTGAGTTGAACTCTCGGCAAGCTGAGTTTCCAAAAATACTTCCTTTACAGGACTTATGTCTTTGAAATAGAAAAGATGTCTTTGAAATAGAAAAGAAAGTTCTTATTCGACTATGCAGTTTGCCCCTTCCTTCAAGTTTTCAAGGAAAAGGCCAGATTACCATTCCTCAAAGCAGAGCGGGCAGGCATTTATGTGTTAAATCAATCCACAGGTTCCTAATACTTTTTTTCACAAGAGCCCCTCCCTACTCTAGAGGCCTCCAGGCCCTCAATCCTCTCACCTCTACTAGATACCTCTGTGTCATAGAGCAGAGAAGCAGCAGAAGGGGCCGATTTGGTGGGAAGGTGCCCAAGGAGGCAAAACGACAGCCCAGAGGGACCAGCTCGGCGGTGGCCCAGGGGGTGGTGAGCTGTGAGCATCTCCTCCGCCTGCCAGACCCCACCCCACCCCAGCCCTCTTCACTGCGGGAAAGAAGCTCCATCCTTCTAAGCACTGTTTTGCTGTTGAAATGTTAAGAAACATTTCTCTCAGTCATAATTCTAGATTAAAGTAAACTCATAATTTTTTTTAAAGTCAGCACTATGCGTCATACTTAGGTCCAGCAGAAGAAAGAAACCCTCATGGGGCTGTGGACCTGCTTCCTGCCAGACTTCAGAATGACTAGGACTTGTAAATTAAGATGTAAATGTGGGGGTGGGGTACAGGGTGATCAGAAAGAAATTAAAAGGTGAATAATGACTCGTCCCAGAGTTCAGCACAAAACTGCCTGCTCTTCTGATGTGGAGTCTCCCAGAGGAGGACACAGTTGCACAAGATCCACAAAAAGGCAGGGTCAGTTCTCAGGCCCCAAGGCTCTAAACATTACAGCTCACTGGGGTCACCATAAGGTGACATTGGTCAGGAAAGGTCACACCTTTCCAAGTTATGAAAACTGATCTGTTTCAGGGGATAACTGAAACTGATGGCCAGAGCTGAAAAGCCAGAGACACCTGCATGTTCCATTTTTAGTTTGCTCATTACCATCTCACGGTCACAGTTAGGTCCTGCCTTGATGGCAAAACTAAGGGATTGTCTAGGCACAGTCATTAAGGAAGAAAAGCAGGCCTCCAACCCCTCTTGCAGAACTATGAGTGAGGAATTCCCAAGTGAATTCTGTGAATGGTGATATGACATTAGGGACAATGGATTCAGGAGAGCTGACGCATCGGCTCCCCCTGCGCTTCACGTTTCTGTTTTCTGTTCCCCATCAGGGCCACACCTGCCTTCAGAGGCTGGCAGGGGGTGGGCTACTGATGAAGGTAGCTTCTCCCATGGTCAGCTCAGCACAGCATGCCCAGTCTTAGCAGAAACAAAGGCCAGGTACTCACTGGCCTCTGGGCTGCTGCTCTCTCATTCGTGAAGGTCTTATTCTAGAGACTTGTCAGCAGGATTTGATGCCCCGTGCTCCTATGCTCCTAACACCTTCAGAGTTTTACACTAATTATTTAGTTGGAATGGTGATTAAAAATCGAACAAAAGGATAAAGTATTCTGGGAACTCTACCCAGTGCAGATATAATAAAAACGTGGGGACAGCCAGACATTCGTGGTGGTATGTCTATGTGGATGGGGTCACTTCACCCCAAGCCGAGCTTCACAGACCAGGTCCTAAAGCTAAACTTGCTTCGAGACTGAGGGATACCCGCTTCCCTCTCAGGCGGGGATCTGCTCCTTTGTGTAACTTGCTACTTTTCGGCCCTTTAAGCTCAATTCTGCAGCCCCTTGGGTGCCAGAGAGGCCATGGGTGTGTGGCTTGGGGAGGAGAGCTCTGGCTCTGGAGAGAGAGAGAGCTCGGGGTCGGGGTCAGGGAAGTGGCCCCAGCCAACCCCCTGCCATCCTGCTGGCCCATGAACACCAGCGGGGGATGGTCTGCAAAGAGACCTGGTACCAGGGGCACCAGGCTTAGAAAAGACCAGCAGAAGGTTTGGAGGAAAAGCCAGAGCCTTGTGTGCCCACACTGCCTGCAGGTCAGATGTTGCTCCTCTCTATTTGCACATTTCCTTAAAGAATATTATGCCGAAGAATATAAACGGGTTCCTGTGTTGGCACAAGGCCTATAGTGGGTTAGAGTCAATTAGCCTGAAATCACCAGGAAAGCTCACCAGAGCCGACCAGCAAGGATCAGAAGGTCAGAAGGACTATAAAGAGGACAGGGGAAGACAAGAATTAGGATGGAAGTGAGGATGACATGGAAGGAGAGCAAGCAGCGGAAGGGCAGGAGAAAGGCCCCAAATAAACAACTTCACATTCTGTGGTATCCGGTCTACAGTGGGTCCTGTTGATTATAAACAGTCATCCGACAGAGCTCCTCCATTTCATCTGATGCTGTAGAATGTTTCAATTCAAGTTCAAAGGGACGGTGGCCAACACCTGAGTCACCATTACCATTTCCTGCAGCACCTGGGTTTTCCTTGGAAGTCTCCCACTCGAGCACTCCACTTCTCTGACCTTAGTTAACTTCTGAGGCCATGGTCCAAGGCGGAGAAGCAGCACAGGACACACGTACACACACGCACACACACAGCTCTGAGAAGATTTGAGAAAGAAAGCAAGCCTCCTCCTTACGTGTAAACTCTACCTCCGCATAAAACCTCAACCACCAGGGCCACAGGGGGTGGTTTCACTTTCCAATCCAGCCACCTTAAAGTGAAATCTACCTAATCTGTAAAACACACCAGTTAAGTCTGAGATTTCACCTCTGTACATGAGAACTATTCACAAGGTTCCTAAGAACAATAGATCATTGTTTTTGGTAACTGGAACTCTAGCTGTTCAGATGCAACCCAGATGGGAAAACATGCTTCTACAAAAAGTGATGAAGAGTGTCCTTTTCACATCACAATTTCATCATGAGAATTTCATCCATTTTCCTTTTACGTTTGGTTAAAATATTTTTTCCACACTTGTCAAGTGACTTTTTGCCTCAGGGTGTGTTCTAAATCTTCGGATGGCCCTAGATTTAAGTCACAAAGACTAGTTAACTCACACTGCGCCCCAAATTCCGCATTTCCTGTTCTTAAAATTCTTAGTCTGATTGCTCAATCACAGAAAGAGAATAAAACAAAAGTAAATGAATGAACAGAATTAAGATCCACAAAAACAGTATTACTGCTTTTTGTAAAGAGATTTCTGCATCCAGCGTTTTCTGCTGCAGATTCTGCGCAGAGTGTTAGTGAGGCCAGAAAAGTGCTAGGGCACTGTTCAGCATAGAGCGGCCTCAAGCAGAAGAAGACTTCACTACATGGACACCATCCAAGGCCTGTGGTGACAGGAACAGCAATGGCGGCATCAGTTCTGGGATGGTCTGGCTGGTCTGGCAATCACACATGGGTAGGGGAGACCTCTGGTGCCGCTCCAAGCTCTCACAGAGAGTACTCCGCAGCGTGACAGCAGACTTCACACACAGCACCCCAAAAGAAACAAGTAGGCTTCCCAAGCTACAGCGTGGTTTACCTTATCAAAACCATCTATGCAGGCTGGCCCTGGGCAGCCAAGATAACAAAGCAGTCAATTCTTAATACCCATCAATGCCTAGCCAGATAGATACTAGGCCCTCCAAAATAGATAAGATCTTGTGTTTTCTTTCAGTAGCATTTCTTGCAAATAAGCCAAGTAAATATATTTGAATGCACAATTCACTATACTACTTTCAGTCCTCTTCATTTCCCACAGACAGTAACTACTGGTTTAAATTTTTCTCTACTCACATTTTTTTTCCCATATGTGTTTAGCATATCTTAAAAAAAGAATAAAATAGCATTTGTTCGGCAATTTCATTTTTGAAAGGTGTTTTGGACGGATGAACATGAAAATATGATTACCTCATCCCATTCTAAAAGGTAGTTGGTAATTTTTGAGCCGTTGTCAATTGGTGCCTGAAAAAAAGAGAGAGAGATTAGAGAAAGTTGTTCACAGACAACAGTTATGACTATCCACATAGTTCAAATACAACGCCCTTGCTAGTCTTGTGCTCTCCCCACAGTCAGGTAACCCTGGATACCTACTGCATCTCCTTGGTCACACAACACAAATCAATTTCAATACAAACCAACCAGCAGAGAGTGACATCACTATTAATAAATAAATCCTACCCTGCAAAGAGCCAAACCTACCTTCCCCATCACCTCTACCTTTACACCCACATGGTGACCTAATTCCTCTGGGGACAAAACTTTTAAGAGGCACTTTAAGTTCAAGAGTGGAGGAAGAGAAAAAGCAGAGAAACTGAGGTACTGCTTGGGGTCTGACAGAGTTAAGCTGATCCAGCTAGGTTCAAGAGTCCAGAGCGGGCATACTTTTTGTAGCTTCCACCACACAGTATTTCTTTCTCTTCTTTCTCTTTTTTTTAAAGAGCTTAAGATTAAGATTGCCCTTTATTTCTTTTCTTTTCTTAACCCACTGAGCCATCAGGGCACTCCAAGATTGTTCTTTTTTCAAAAAAATGAGAAAAAAATGGGATCTCCTGGAGAAATTACTAGGGCCAATTAGCCCTCAGCATTTCAGCAAAAAAGAAGTGTCATCATTTGCTTTCTCCTAAAAGCATACTGAGGTCTGCTTCACTGAGAAAACAGGCTTTGGGACAATGGAAAAAGAGTAAAGAACTTTGGAGGAAAGAGTGCTTGTAGGGTAAGACTTGCCAGAAGGTGGTACTACGGTGGGGTCCCTCATAGCACTAAGGTGGTAAGACCATGTTTCCCAAGCACAAAGCACCTGGGCCTGGCTCCTCCCAGGGATGAGCCAGTGCCCCACAGACTGTTGTGATCTGCCCCCAGCAAAAAGCAGCCATCAGGTCACCAGAGCTATACTGAAGCCCAGCTCTGCTGTTTGTCAGGTGTGGTCTGATGTTGGTCGCTTAATATCAATGCTTAGTTTCTTACTGTACGAATGGATGGATGTGATAAGGAATTGGGAGAATATATGTAAATCATTTGCCAAAACCCTGCGTCTTATAAGAAGCACGCAGTACATAGCAGCTGTAGTTTTATTATTGTTAATCATAAAATATCATCGGGGCACAGTGAATATTAATTAATAAAGACACTCTTCTCCCTTGCCTTTCTTTCCTTCTACTGAGTCATACAATCTTGGGGTCCCAAACCCCAATTTCGGGTGAGTGCTATGTGTTTGGGGCTCAATTTGGGTGACCGGATAGGGATACAATTAAAATTCTAAATAACAGATAAAGTCAAAGTTTTAGCCGAGAACCTGTTTCTAAGGTAAGAAGTGCCCTGACGTTGCTCATGAGTTCCTCTGTGATGTCGAGTCCTGATTTCTGGAGAGGGGGACACAGACCCTGGAGTCTGTGTTGCCCTATCTCCTGGTGCTAACAAGGTGACCTTCGAGGACCGTGAGTTCTCTCAGTGTCCTGGTGGCTTCATGGACAGGTGGGAAGCCAGAGCAAAGTCCCCCTGTCCTTATGTCCCCAGCTGGAGCACCATGATCAGGAAATCTGTTCTAAGGACATGAAAACTGAACTGAATCTGGAACATAACTAAATGGAGCAATAGTGTTGTTTCTGGTTTACAATGAAATAAACAGCGAAAAAAAATGTAAAACATTTTCCTCCTAGTAAGAAATCTCTTTCTTGAAGTTGGTGGTCTGCCTGAGACCTGAATTTCATCCAAGTTTTAAGCAGAGTATGGTACATATCAGTGATTCCCAGCTTTAGGTTTATAAGACCCCAGGGTCCCTCTGTAAATCTCAAAAAAGATTTCTTATATTTTTCGAACAAAATGAATTTTAATTATTTCCTTAAGGCATATTTACATATGTATATGTGTAAATATAAAGCACATTTTAAAATGGATGTATATGCTCCAGGGACTTAAACAATGATGATTGGTTGGGTGTTAAGACTCTGAAAAGGTGGGGAATCACTGACCTGGATTATCCCTGGAAGCCAGGAAAGAAAATAAAGTAGTTCAGATGCTAAGCCAGTTTAAACTTCTCCTTTGTCTAAATACACATTCAATGTCAGCCATTGGCTACCAGAGGGGTCTACAGAAGCCCACGCTTTGTTGCTAACCACCACTCTCAACTGATTTTTATCAACTCCAAATATAAATGTGACCCTCTGGTCTAAGAACAAAAGGACAAAATATCTCTTCACCAGTAATGAGTCTCCCGAGCCTTATTTCTTTCGCACATGACTATTCTCCGCAAGTACCATAAATCTTACAAATTTTACATTTTGAAGTGTAAGCATATACAAATAATTACTATACAGACTGATAATATAATCTACTATCTTCTCAAAAATACAAAACCATGACTGATAAGCCAAATGATGATATCCTTTAAGGACCTCTCTTTGGCAAGAATTATTAGCCAAAAAGTTGCACTTCATGAAAATTACTACATAATTCAGATGTTAAAAAATAATTAGAGATCTCCCGGTGTGGCTCAGTGGGTTATAAACCTGACTAGTACCCATGAGGACACAGGTTCGATCCCTGGCCTCGCTCAGTGGGTTAATTATCCGACGTCGCCGTGAGCTGTGGTGTAGGTCAAAGACACGGCTCAGATCCTGCGTTGCTCTGGCTGTGGCGCAGGCTAGCAGCTATAGCTCTGATTCAACCCCTAGCCTGGGAACTTCCATATGCTGCAGGTGTGGCCCTGAAAAGCAAAAATTAAAAAAAATTAAATTAAAAAATAATAATAACTAGTAATCCTAACTGATCGAAGGCTTAATTAATAAAAATTGATGAAATCTTAATGTAGTTTAGAACACTAAACACCCTTGGCAGTTTTAAATATTAAACATTTCAGGGTCACAACTGACAGAAGCCAACAGAGCCATAGACATACTTTATTTAAATCTTTCTTCATAAAAACTATTTTCTCAAGTCCTTAAATGTCTGTTGAAATGAATCAAACTATTAGAAAGTGATGAAATTAAGGTACCTTAAGTATTTTTATCACTTACATAGTATTGCTCATACCCTAAGAGATTTACCAAACTCCCTTACAAAGAAAGCTAAAACTATTTTCGCAGTTCCCTCTCCCACCCTTCTGCCCAATTTTTATAGAGATGGCAGCTTCTGATATCATCATAATGTGCTTCACATAGTCGTTACGTAGAAAACCAAACACCGTTAGCAAACTGAAATCAGGCTCAATAGCTGTTTCAAATGGCTTCAGACTTCAGGCTACACCCGATATTCTGCACTACTACCCACCTTCCACTGCAAGGTGAGTGAACTTTTGCTCCTGTGTGCCAGCTTGGGCGGGAAGGGACTCTCAGGTGCACAGCTGTGGGTGGTGAAGCTAACCGGCTCAGAGCAGGATCCCTTTACGGAATTGTACATTGCGTATACCCTGAAAACAGAGACAAATACAGTCAGTGGCGGTGGCCCATTACAGAAGACCAAGGTTTTTATCTCAGCTTTGCTCCACGGCTTTCCACAGAGGAAGAGACTTTCTTATATAGTATGCACCGTGACCCTTATTCTCATCTTCTGGTCTTGTCCTGCCCTAACTATGGTCAGCACTTCCAGGGAAAATCATCCCAGCAGACCGTATACCTCAATGCAGTCCCTCCTCCTGCTAAGTGTCAGACCCACTCAGCCCCATTTAAAATGGGCAGAGTCTACTGACTGGAAAAGAACATGCTAAATAAGGAAGTACCCTTAACCCAAAAATGGTCTCCAAATATACATTCTAATATCCATCAAGTCCCTCTCTGGTTGACTTTCTCTTGAAAAAGGCTAAGAGTACACAGTTAAGGGTTGAGTGAAAGAAGACATGAAGCAATGGGGAGAATCCACAAACTGGAGAAGGTAGAAGTATGAATAACAAAGTAGATAGTATCTTTGAATTGTTTATAATGCTGCAGATGTTTAGTTAGAAATATGGACATTTCACACACAGAAACACACTTGCGACTGCCAAATGCATCTCTCTCTAATTCAACAAAAACATTGTTCAGGTACAGTTTATCCCTGTGAACATCTAATTCTTACACCTTGGAACAAAGATTACTTCAAAGATTCTGCACATTAAACTGCCTGGCCCAATACTGAACATAGGGACCTGATTTCTCCAGAGAAGCTGTGAAGAAACAGCATATAACATGCCATTACATAGCTATACTTTTTTCAAATATCATAAAAGAAGATTATGCTGATTTTTATCATCTTCCTACTTTTCCATTTTTAAAATATTGGGCTTTTAAAAATAATTTGAAAATATACTCTTTTAAAAAGATAACAAAGCTTTGCTGCCTAAAAAAAGATGCAAGGATTAAGCTTTTCAGAGTTAGTAAATACATCAAGCCCTTAATTCTTAGCAACCCTTTATGAGGTACCATTAAAGACAGAAGACATTTAGACTAGAGAGGTGAGGTAAATTTTCCAAAGCTACAAAACTAGAAAGTTGGATCAACCGGACTCAGTCATGGAAATTTAACTGCCATACTATAGCCCCTACTGTCCTTACTCATCCTACAATTATGTTCCTCTAAACACCCACAACCCATTTCCCCTTCACTCTGCCTAAGGAATAAACAACAGCTAAAGATAACGCTATGGAAAACAGGACCTAACTAGGTGTATGATTTTTAAAGTCCTTACTCCTTAAAGTCCATCACAAAAATTTACAGAAGCCATACAAATCAAAAGTACTAACAGAGAAGCCTACATTCCATTCTAGAAGGTAGAATACATATTTACTGGATATTTGACTTGTTTCCCTGAGGCAAGGACACCATGACATTTGATCCAAACAAAAGATGCTTATCGTTAGGATGCTCTTTGCCCAGTCTGATGAAAGAAATGCTCCTTTTTTCATTCACTATAGTAGGCACATGATGATAGAAAACTGAATGGTAGACCTGGCAAGACCGTTTCTATGCATCAGGACAGGCTTACGGGGAGTAAGTTACTTAAAATGAATCACAGAATGTTCCAGACATGGGCAAGGTCCCAGCTGAACTTTATTAGATCAGTTAAATTCAACTGATGGCTCATAGATTTCATTTAGCCCCAAATATGTGTGGGGGTGGAAGGAGGGTGTGAGCTAGGAATACAATGCTTTAAAATATTACAGCCACCTATGAATTAAAGGATATAGGCAACGATCAACCAAAAAAAGAGATAAGCAGACATACACTCCTAACCAGAGATAATGCCATTATCCCTGAAAAAAAAAAAAAAAAAAAAAACGACCCTGTGTCTGATTAAGCTACTTTACCACTTTATACAGGAAGCACAGAATGTTATGAAGAACACTACAGGGATGTGGTCAGCTTAATTCCATAATGTAGAAAATTCTACAAGACAAAAAAATTTATTCCGACAAATACACTGCAAGAAGAGGGGGAAAAAAAAGGGATGGAGGGAAAACCTATAGGCTAAGAGAAATTTAAGAGATTATCAACCAAACACAATATTTAGACTACGCTTGAATTCCAGTTACAACAAATTGAAGAAACAAAACCTTCATTTTTAGGACAGTTGAGGAAATGGGAACAGTCTCTGGATTTTGAAGACACTAAGGAATTTATCGTTTGTGTTTATTTTGGATGGGCATGAGGTATTCGATGATGGTAAGTAATGTGGTTCACAGGTGGAATAATATGATGGCTGGACTTAACTTCAGAATAACTGTTGGGGGAGGGGGTAGATGAGGGACCAAGGAAATAGAAAGTTGAGTGGTGGATATATGAGAGTTCATTAAATTACTGTTTAGTTTCGACTGTAACTGAAATCTTTGGAAATACAAAGTTAAAAAAATTAAGACAATGCTGAAAAAACTGATGTCTCTAATTAAAAAAAAAAAAAAATGAACCTCTGGCTTCTCTTAAAAACCAGAAGTTCCAGCAACGCTCAGCTGCAGACTTGCATGATAGGAATTAGATACAGCTGAGAGCAGCTCCCACATCAGATGGAGCAGGTGCTGTCCAGTTCAGAGTCCCCAGCACTCCCTACTGGCCCTGAGATGTCTTTTTAGCTGCCTTTTACCCAACTCTCTTTACCCACTTAGATTACCAGTAGCCGTCTCACCTTTCAGCCACTAGGCATTTGCTTATGAATTCAGACTATACTCAAGTAGCCTAGTCCTAAATATTGACAATAACAGCACCAAAAATCCATGAGGGTGTAACAGGGCAGAAGAAAGGAGGCTGGGGAAGGGCCTGCCAAGTGCCGGCAAACTGCAGTTAGTCATCTGGGGGGGATCAGGACTCAGTCAAGTTCATTCTCTTTAATGAGATTCTTGGATACAAATCCCTGTTGATTAGACTAGAGAAATGTGAATGAAGGAAGCTCCTGACAGCCAGGCTGGGAGGATGACAGTGGGAATAAAGGAACCTGACGACACAAGTAAAAATTAGAGGTAGCTGAAGATGGACAGCTGTATGGGCCAGTAAGAATTACTTCCCTTTTCTTTAAACTCAACATTATGGTCTGTCTAAATCAGGAGTCAATCCTTTGCACTTGTAAAAGTCTGTCTGCAAAGGAAACAAGATCCATTTTATATGGTAATATAAATGTGCTGCACACCTATCTAAAACTTGACATGTAAAAATCATTATATCTGTCGATTACACTTGTTTAGTAAACAGACTGTAACTAATTGTAGTAACAACCAGCTCCATTTTTCTTTCCCCCTGCACCCACAGCATGTGGAAGGTTCTGGGCCAGGGATTGAACCTGCACCACAGCAGTGACCCAAACTGCTGCAGTGACAACACCAGATCTTAACTGCTGCACCACAAGAGAACTCCAATTTTTATCAGTAACTTTTACAAAAAAGTCTCTGGAAATGACGGTACATTTTCAAGAATGTTGAGATAATGTTTCTCACATGATGGTGATGTGTTTTCTCTAAACATCATCATGTGATAAGAGGATCTGCGGAGCAGAAGCAGTTTCCTAGGTTAAATATGTCAACAAACAACTCAGTTCCTTTAACATTTATCCCATTAAAGAAGAAGACATTTTTCTAAATGGTATAATTAATCTTGTGTTGGGTTTTCACATGTGTTTCAGTTTAAATACTGACTAAATGCTTATGAAACAGGTGCTTCAAGAATTTAAGAAATTTGCCTCCAACTTCCTCCAGAACATCTGTAACGTACTAGGAGCCACGATTTTTAGTCAATAACACCTATTTCATAACTGCACTGAGCTGGTCAACCCATATTTTTGGAAATGCTTCATCACATCATTTTTCTGGGAAATGTTATTACATGATATCATCTCTGGACAACTTCTTTGCCAAATTGTTTATGCCAATGACTGGAAAAGGACTTCAAATTTTGTCATGAATTTGCTGTCTATTCCATCATGCAAGTTCCTGATTATCCTATCATTGATAAAAATATAATTCTTGACTCCCACAGTAAAATGATTATTTCAATGTCAGCATTAATTATAAAACTACCAATTAAAAGAAGAGTAAGCTTTTCTTAGTATATGTATAAATGAATATATTAAATGCTTAAGATTGTGAAGTTACATACTTATGCCTAAGTATTATAAAATGGAAAGTTATGTGTGTGTATATACGTAATGGATTTTCTTATTCTCTCTTCCTCAACACACATTCCCCCTACCACCAACCCCAGGAGATTTTTCATTGGTGACTTTACACAGCACAAAACACAATGCCCTATATGAAAGCACTAAATAAATACACTTTGTCAATTATAAATTGATTTTTTCTAAATATTTAACCAACATTAAACCAAAAAAAAAAAAAAAGCAATTTGTATAAGAACCATTTAGCTAATATAAAAAGACAAAAAAAAAATCTTTAAAACCTGAAATGTCTCTGGAAACAATCTTCAATGTGGAATGCAGCCTAAAGAGCATGGCAAGTGCCAATCGAAACAGTCACAGATTCATGACCTATAGCACCATCTCAAGGATGCCACTGGTCTCTTAGTAAATTATTCCCAGTAACAGTGAGGTGCAGCAGAAGTCAAGAGCTATTCTTGCCTAGGAACTGATGCCAAGCACAAGACAGTTCAATGACAGAACGCCATGACTGAGACACTGCTACTTTAAGAAACGGTTGTGCATCTGGTTGGTGAACTCAGACAATACTAACATGAGAGGGAAAAGTTGAAAATGAGAAAAAGCATTCTATAAAGCTATTATTGAGCAATCGATGTAAAGGCGATGGAATCACAGTAGTGAAATCAAAAGCAACAAAGGAGCTCTAGGTGAGGTGTCAATCACTAATCAGAGAAAGAAACCTCTCACTCTACTGAAGAGTGACTGAAAAGGGACTTCTGCAGGCCCTTGTCAAAATCTGCACTATTAAGAACTGGAAGGAGGAGTTCCCTGGTGGCTGAGTGGGTTAAGGATCCAGCGTTGTCACTGCTGTGGCTCAGGCCAATGTGTGGTGCTGTTTTGATCCCTCGCATGGAAACTTTTGATGCTGTGGGTGTGGTCCCAAAAAGACAAAATAATAATAGTAATGATAATATTAATATTCATCATTGGCTCTTCAGACTTTCTCCAAGGCAACACTTCCTAATTCAATAATGCAGAAATAAATTAAAATGGCAACGAATATTTGTAGCTGTATGGTAATGGAATTCTTCTATAGCTTTTGCTATGGAAATTCAGTGAGGAAATATTTCCATATAGCCTTTTGAGGCCTTAAAAGTGACTATTAAATTTAAAATTATATTTGAGGTTACTATGTTGATAAAAGCTTACTTTCCTGGAACTGAGACTCTGAGAATGTTAACTTGATTGCATCATAAAAAGATTTTGCTCCTTTTTTCAGCAATATAGTATATCTTCATACCAATAAAATAGTGAGTGATATGGTAAAACTATATATAGCTTCAAAGAGCCTGCATTACAAAGTCCTTTTTATTTTTAGAGTGTGGAAAAACTGCAATAACTTTGGAAAAATAAAATAGAAACAACATTTATACATTACAGGTTCATAACAGATTTGCCCATATATCTTATTTGCTCTCATACTATCTTTCCAAGGCCAGTATCATTATTATCCTCATTTTATGAACTGGAAAACAAAACCACTGAAGTTTACACAGTTTGCCTAATCACACACTCTCAGTATGTGACTGAGCCATAAACTTCAAATTCCAAGATCTGTCCACTATGTCATCAAGCTCCCTAGCCAAAGCAATTCAAGCCAGAGGAAACTACATCTAAGGAGGGGTTGAAAGTGTTAAGAGTCTTCTCTAACTTGAAAAATGAAAGAAGGAAATGTATAGGGAAAGAGAATGAATGATCTATATGGACTGTGGACTAGGCAGAGCAACGAGAATACAATTTGGACTGTAGACATTTTTCTTAGGAAAGAATATTTAGGAGTTCCCGTCGTGGCTCAGAGGTTAACGAATCCAACTAAGAACCATGAGGTTGCGGGTTCGATCCCTGGCCTTGCTCAGTGGGTTAAGGATCCGGCGTTGCCGTGAGCTGTGGTGAAGGTTGCAGACACAGCTCGGATCCCGTGTTGCTGTGGCTGTGGCGAAGGCCGGCAGCTACAGCTCCTGTTAGACCCCTAGCCTGGGAACCTCCATATGCCGTGGGTGCGGCCCTAGATAAGGCAAAAAGACAAAAAAAAAAAAAGGAAAGAATTTTTACTAGAAGAGATCATGACAAAAGAGAGAATCTTCCATCTCTCTGGCCAACAGAGAGCTAGACCAAATAACAGTTGGTGGTGCCTTAGGCTGTACAAGTGTAGTGTCACATATGTGTTAAATATGTCACAAGTGTGGGATCCCAGATGTGTCAGGAAGAAGTCCAGATACAAGCCCTTAGATGGTAATGACCTTATACTCCCATTTCTTTTGGGGAATCCATTAATTATTCCTTTTATTTGCCCAGAAGTTTAAGGCGAAGACATGTATGAGACATGGAAAAGAATTTATGAGTAGGAGTTCCTGCTATGATGCAGCAGGTTAAGGATCTGCTGTTGTCTCTGTGGCAGTGGGGTTTCGACCCCTGGCCAGCACAGTGGGTTAAGGATCCAGCATTGCCACAGCTGCAGCTCGGATTCGATCCCTGGGCCGGGAAATTCCAAATGCTGTGGGTGTGGCCAAAAAAAAAACAGAATTCATGAGCAAGTACTCTAAATTTACCTTTTGTAAGAGAGGGTAAAATGAGACGAAGGAAAACAACAGACAAAATAGTAAATAAAGGTCAGACTGTGACATTTAAATTTCTTTAAAAAGATACTCTCAGGTCATGAAGGAGCAGAAAATAAAGTAAACCTTTAGTAAAGCAATGACAATGAATGTTAAAAGATAGCAAAAAGGGAGTTCCCATCGTGGCTTAGTGGCTAACGAATCCGACTAGGAACCATAAGGTTGCGGGTTCAATCCCTGGCCTTGTTCAGTGGGTTAAGGATCCGGCGTTGCCATGAGCTGTGGTGTAGGTCACAGACACGGCTCGGATCCCGTGTTGCTGTGGCTGTGGCGAAGGCCGGCAGCTACAGCTCCTGTTAGACCCCTAGCCTGGGAACCTCCATATGCCACGGGTGTGGCCCTAGAAAAAGGCAAAAAGACAAAAAAAAATAAAAAGCACAAAAAGGAAACATATGCTGACAATATCTAATGGAGAACATTTATAGGACTCCCTATATGGTGTTACATTTTTCTGCTTTGTTGTTAAACTGACCTTTTGAAAGAATGGTTAAACAATTCCTGTTATCATCTCAGCTTCACAAATTATACAAATCTACTTGTTTGTACAGATGGGGTGAAAAGTTCAATATGTTTGAACCGAAACTGATTCAAAATACAAAAGTTTTAAACAGGAAAAGATGGTGGGAATAGAGTTCACCTAAACAACACATAGCTAAGCCGATGTAGACTTAATGGCTGAATATAAAATCTTGCCCTTTTATGTACTGCCTTAAACAGTTTTAAACACTTGAGCAGCTACCAAGATAATATAACCTGAACACACCCTTACTCTACCTTTGTTATCAAGAAAATTGTGGCATGATTCTAAGTGACTGACAAAAATGAAAACAGTCAATTCATGGCACACCAGTCTAGAACTCAAGTCCCCTGCTAATTAAGATAGGTTCTCTACAGTAGGCTACTGACTTCTACTTAGTCACAAAGAAACACATGACGTGTGGGTGGAAAGGAAATAAAGGACGTGTGCTTGATGCTTGCAATTTTATTACATAATCTTGATATACACATATACAACTGAAGAAAGAATTTGTTGTGCGTCTGATTAGATAAAACCATAATTTCTTTTTTTTTTTTTGTCTTTATGTAGAGCCGCACCCGCGGCATATGGAAGTTCCCAGGCTAGGGGTCTAACAGGAGCTGTAGCTGCCGCCTTCGCCACAGCCACAGCAACGCGGGATCCGAGCCGTGTCTGCGAACTACATCACAGTTCACGGCAACGCTGGATCCTTAACCCACTGAGCAAGGCCAGGGGTCGAACCCGTAACCTCATGGTTCTTATTCGGATTCATTAACCACTGAGCCATGAAGGGAACTCCTGTAATTTCTGATCAAATTAAAAAATTAAATAAAATTTTAAAGTCAAATTAAAAATTTTTAAATGTTATGGACCACATTCAGATTTCATAACATATCTTTGGATACATGGATGTATGGATATATGGATGTATCTTTGAATAATAAGATACGGTGCTCACTGTAAATATTCAGATAATACTCTCCCTTTCGCAGGTCTGTGGTTGGCTGGGTTTCTTTCTAAGATTAGCTAGTTCTGCCTTCCACAGTAGTCACCGTAGAGAATCCAGAAAAACTGCAGTTGAGATTTCAGCCTACATATCAGAGTACATGAATTGTTTGGCAAACTGGATTAGTTCTTATTAGAGATAATTTTGATCCTTGCATTATTTGTCTAACTTCAAAACCCATTGTCTTTTAAGGTTAAAACCTATTGTCTTTTAAGGTCTAAAAGTATTCTTTTTTTTTTTTTTTCAATTGCCATACCCACGGCATATGGAAGTTCCCAGGCCAGGGACTGAATCTGAGCTGCAGCTGCACCAATGCCAGATTCTTAACCCACTGCGCCTGGCTAGGGATTGAACTGCCATTTCCACAGTAGATTCTTAACCTACTGTACCATGGCAGAAACTCCCAAAAATATTCTTGAGACATGGGATAAACTATATTTAGTAATTTGGGCAGAACATACAGTTTGCATGTATGGTCTGTACGAAAATGACTGATAAACCTACGGTAAAAAATTCATTTGTTTTTTTTGGTTTTTTTTTTTGCCTTTTGTCATTTTACGGCCGCACCCCCGGCATGTGGAGGTTCCCAGGCTAGGGGTCTAATCGGAGCTGTGGCCACTGGCCTGCGCCGCAGCCACAGCAACGCAGGACCCGAGCCGCATCTGCAACCTACACTACAGCTCACGGCAACGGCGGATCGTTAACCCACTGAGCAAGGGCAGGGATCGAACCCGCAACCTCATGGTTCCTAGTCGGATTCGTTAACCACTGCACCACGACAGGAACTCCTCATTTGTTTTATAGAAAAAAAATATTATATATTAAACCACACATTCCAATAGATCTTAGAACACTATATAAAATAATAATTACTTTTTAAAAGCAATTTTTACATTCTGTTCCTGGGTATCATCCATCTACTTTTCTATTCCCAGAAGAACTTCTGTGGCCTCTCAATCTCTGTGCTATCAAGTGCGGGACACTAAGGAATGGCCA
The DNA here is from genome assembly GCA_004024745.2 of Catagonus wagneri. NCBI lineage: Eukaryota > Metazoa > Chordata > Mammalia > Artiodactyla > Tayassuidae > Catagonus > Catagonus wagneri. The sequence continues at coordinate 28,443,172 of PVHT021183693.1, read as the reverse complement.
ATGGGCAAAGGTACTGCAACTTTCAATTAGGCAAGTGCTGTTAACCAAACACTTTTAAAAAGGGGCATGTGATTTATTTGAGCAATTCTCCAATACTGTTCAACTTCTACATCCTAACTCACCTCACATGATAATCCGTTGCTGGTCTAAGATCTTTCAGGTTACATTCCAATTCTTCTCCACTGCAAAGAAAAATCATTTATCAGTCAATGATACAAGATTCAAAAATAAAACAGGTTTTGGATTGGGGTCTCATAGTCATGTACTGACAATAATTCACAAAGTATTATGTTTCCTTCTACGATAAATAGGAAATAAACTTTCCTATTTGGTATTATCATTTTTCTGGACTAGCAAATTAGATTCTTTTAAATGAAGTCATTCTGGATCTGGAAAAATGACAAGGTTAACTTACTAATAAAATTCCAAAAGATCTTATCACTTCTTCAAAGTAAATACATAAAAATAAATAATAAGCAAGCAAACCAAATAGATCTATAGATAAATTTAAGTGTAAATAATAGGCCCATCTGTCTATTGAGGGTGGTTCCAAGACTCTCCAGGGCAGGAACCACAACCACCTCACCTTCTCAACTCAAAGACATCTCTGTTTCCCTCACATATCAATACTAATAAACAGCTCTTTTATAGATACATTCCAATAAATAGCTCTCTTATACAAAATAAAACCATTTATTTGATCAGATGTTGCAACAGAATCTCGACTTAATCATGAGGAAACATCCAACGTAAAACAAGGAATGTTTCCATTAAAAAAATTTCTGAAAGTGAGGTGGGGCTGTGTGGGCATTACTATATTCTTCAAAAACATCAGTGTCTGCTCTGCCACTAAAAAGAATGAAATACGGCCATTTGCAACAACATGAATGGACCTGGAGGATACTATGCTTAGTGAAATAAGTCAAAGGCAAGCACTGTATATTATCACTTATATGTGGAATCTAAACAATAAAACAAATATATATAACAAAACAGAAACAAGCTCACAGATATGAAGAACAAACTAGTAGTTAGGAGAAGGGAGAGCTAAGTGGGGAGGGGGTTAAATAGTTAAAAACTACTATGTATAAAATAAGTAACAAAGATATATTGCACAGCACAGGAAATATAGACAATATTTTATAACTTTTTTTTTATGGCCACACCCAGAGCATATGGAAGTTCCCGAGCAAGGGATGAACCCAAGTTGGCAGCTGAGGCAATGCCAGATCCTTTAACCCACTTCATCTGGGCTACGGATCAAACCTATTGCCTCTGCAGTGACCTGAGCTGCTGCAGTGGGATTCTTAACCCACCGCACCACAGCAGGAGCTCCCTATAATAACTTGTAAATGGAGTATAATCTATGAAAATTTTGAATCACTATGTAGTATACCTGAAACTAACAAGACATTTCCAGTAAGTAAATAAATAAGTTTATTTAAAAAAAAATCAACAGATAATTCCTAAACATGACTTAATCACAGGGAGGCCACCAAACTTTGTTGCTTCCCAATGTGCTGGAATAGGAAGTGCGTAGAACCACCTTGATGTATGCCTTCCACAAATGATAAGTCAGAATCTGATCACACTCTAGAGTTAACTATCAATTTATAAGAAATGTGAGGGAGGGTAGATTGAGAGTGCTAAAAATTGATCCACTTTTTGCAACTGGTCAAGAGCTCGTAAAAGGGGAGATACAGCTGAAACCAATATTGTATATCAGCTATAAGTCAGTAAAATTTTTTCAATTAATGTTTAAGTAATTAAGTCGCTATATCATTTTACAAAAAAAAAAAAGGATGAGAGGGAAAGTATTCTAGATTGAAATAGATTTGTAAGAGATAACAATCCCATGTAATGAGTAAACTTGTGTGAATTCCTAGGAGAATAAATCAATTACTAAAATATAATTTTGAGACAAGTGAGGAAATCTGAATATGGCCTAGGTATTAAATGATGCCAGATATTACTGTTACTTTTTCTAGATATTAATGACATTTCAGTTATGTAAAAAAATCTATGTTGTTCCATACTGAACTATGTAGGAATAAACTGATGTGTTATTTGTGAGCTACCAGATGTTTTAATAATAATACTAATAATGATAAAAAAGATAAAAGGGATATGATGCAAATGTGGCAAAAATCTTCATAATTGTTATATCTGAGTGACGGTTGTCTGGGGATTCATTGTAGTATTTTCTATACTTTTCTGTATGTTTGAAATTTGGTCCTAACTTAAAAAAAATTAATTTATTGCCCTGCTAGTGATAGTGAACATATCTGTTTTTGAAAAGTTAATATATACGTGTTCATTTTCTTGATTAAAGCAGATGGTAAAAAAAAAAAAAAGCCAGCATTATAAAAGACAATGAAATACTGTGAAAGTATTCCAAATTAAAGAAGGCTACAGAGACATGACAACTTAACTGTGGTATCTGACACTAGAACGGATCTTGTCCTAGAGGAACAAAAAAGTGCTACAACAGACATTATTTAATCAAGTGACAAAACTGGAATGTGGACAATAGATTAGATAAAAGTGGTATCGATGTAAAGTCCTGAAGTTGGTAACTGCATTGTAGTTATTTAAGAAACTATCTTAGAAAACACACTGCAGTATTTAGCAGAAAAGGACCATGATATATAAAATAGGAAAAAATACAGATTTAGAGGAGAGAAAAAGGGAAAGAGAAAAACAAATAGCAAAGTAAATAAGGTAAAAAGTTAATAATAGGTGAATCTGGGCAAAAGGAATATATTTCTTCTGCTCTTTATGTAATATTTTAAAAGTTTGAAATTATTCAAATAAAAACTTTTTTAAAGTTGAATACTGGAGGTCAGTGTCTACACCTTGCCTGCAGCTCTGTTGTCTGTCTGACTTATACTTTATCTTTAAAGTTTTTTGAATTTGTTGAGTAAGTTCAACATTAAGAAAATTTCCACATTTCAAAATTTCAGCATTTCCTTAAAAAAAATCCAAAGAATCATCAAATCTAAGCCATTCCTTTAATAACAACCTGTTTGAGGTGAGTGGCTGCTGGTGCTTACATATGAAGACAGGAGAGTGCCTGCTCCCCTCATTCCCAGTCTTCCTACTTTCTCACCTGTGTTACCTGCCTGCCCCAGCAGGCACTTGGAACTCAGTTCCCGCCACCAATGACCATCATGCACTGAGAGAATCTATCTGTTTCCTGGTGGGCTGGGGGAAACGATGCTCTATGTTTTGTGAAGGTCACTACCAATTCTGTCCTTTCCAAAGAGCACCCAAAGGTTGTGAGTCAGAGTAAGGGGTGAGGACAATACTACGCACAGTGGAGAAGCACCACAGTGTTCTCACAGGGGGGACATGATCTGTCTGCTCTGTCTGCAGTGTGGTGGATGGATGGCAAGAGTGCAAGAGCGGATGGCAGGGAGCCCAGGGAGACTCCCGCAGGAGCCCAGCAAGAGACCACAGAAGCCCCACGGGCACCAACAGGAGGAGAGAGTGACTAAAGGGCTTCCCTCCCTCCCTCTTTCCCCCTTTTCCTTTGTCCACAAGAAGACAAGTCCCTGGAGCAAGTTAAGAATCAGGAACAGGGCTGGGAAGGTGCAAGGTCTGCAGGACTGATGCAGCACTAATGAAATGGTGAGAACACCAGCCTCTCTGGCAGAGGAATAGGTGGGATTTATGTGACCACGATACACTGGGCTTGGGCAATAGTTCCCAGGGCCAGTCACAGAGGTCAAACAAATTGTGAAAACATGACTGCCCTTCTGAGTTCCTGCTCTGCAAATCTGAGCAATTACAAAAGAGAAAAGACTTGACCCTAACAGTTTTTAGCACATTTAGAACACAGCTATAAATCACTTGAATGGCTAATATCTTGGATTCTATAAAGTGGAAGCGGATAATCCTTTATTTTGTGTGTAAAACTTTTGACCATTTAAGAAAGCCTCAAAATGAAATGCTTTACCACAGACTGGAAAACTGCTGTGAAGGATAAGAAGTAGGGTGAAATGGAAAAACCACATTGTAGAATTCTGAAAAACAAGACTAGTAAAAGATCTGGGTCTAAAAAGAGGTAATCATATGAGTGCATGATAAAAGTAAAATATAAAAGGCGTACTCATTTTTTATCCTGACAAATATTAATGTAAAATTACTACACTGGCAAGCTAACATAACCAAGTGACATATTTGACCAACAGCAAATAGCTTCTTATGAAAGTTATTTCTGATTAGCAATTGCTCTGGACAAAATTAACTCTGGACATTATAATCATCACTAATTCTTTCTTTCTCTCTTTCTTTCTTTCTTTTTTTGCCTTTTCTAAGGCCGCACCCGCGGCATATGGAGGTTCCCAGGCTAGGGATCTAACAGGAGCTGTAGCCCTCGGCCTACGCCACAGCCACAGCAACGCGGGATCCAGCCGTGTCTGCAACCTACACCACAGCTCACGGCAACACCGGATCCTTAACGCACTGAGCGAGGCCAGGAATCGAACCTGCAACCTCATGGTTCTTAGTCAGATTCGTTAACCACTGAGCCATGATGCGAACTCCAATCATCACTAATTTTTAAAAAGAACTATTTAAAGGAAAATTTGCAGAGCCATTAAATTTTCCCTTTGTTTTTAACTGGCCTTAATAACTCCAATTTCACAGTTTAGCAGCAGAGAAAAACACATGGAAATATACTCTACCTGTAAATTATCTTGTATTTTCCATCTCGTCCTTTGTCTGACAAGGCAACTTCATAACTGTAGGGAAAGGAAAGACCACTGTGGGGTCCACATGAAAGTCCAACAGGGGGAGCCCAGGATAACACAACTGTTCTTGCCTGAATATTAGAAACCTGAGGAAGAAAAACAGGAGACAAAAGTATTCACATACCCATTTCCCATGGAACAGACACTACATTTCTCCCTAGAACATTCTGTGATTATTAGTAGAGGCATAAAAATGGCTCACAGAATTCCTGCTACTTTTTTTTTTTTTTTGCTTTTTAGGGCTGCACATGCAGCATACAGAGGTTCCCAGGCTAGGGGTCTAACTGGAGCTGGCCACAGCCACAGCCACAACAGATTCGTGCTGCATCTGCAACCTACACCACAGCTCTTGGCAACGCTGGATCCTTAACCCACCGAGCGAGGCCAGGGATTGAACCCACAATCTCATGGTTCCTAGTCGGATTCATTTCTGCTGCGCCATGATGGGAACTCCCTAAACATTTTTTCATTATGGTTGACTTACAATGTTTTGTCAATTTCTGCCACACAGCAAAGTAACCCAGTCATACATATACATATATATACACACACGCATATATACATATATATAGACATTCTTTAAAAATAGCTCACAGAATTAACTGAATAAAAACAATTTTAAGTACAACAACAGAAACATCCTATATGGTGCTCTTCTGTCACAGTCTTGATGTCTAAACTTTAGCTCCTTAAACATCTGTCCTTATTACGCAAATTTATGTCCACGTCTGGTACAATTCACACTTGGTCCTCCAGAAAGTAAAATTATGTCATATTTGGGGATTTTTCTAAAGGTAAAAACGTTGAACGTGAAACTTCAATAATCTCCACAATGGCCATCACACTATGTGGAAGGAATTCATATCCACAGGTACTTTCTGGCAGCCTCCAAGCTTTGTTTCATGCTGATTTGTCCTGCCAAGACCTTTCAAACCATGATCCTCAAAGTCCTGCAGGTTTCTGGGAAAACCTGGGGGGCAGGGAGTGGGGGTGGAGGTGGAACCATGGCCCAGGCTGACAGGTGGCAGAAACATATGTGGAGATGTTTCACTGCTCTAGGCTTTGCTTTTATTTTTTGGTTTATATTTGAACAAAGGAATCTGAGACTCTAAACACTCCACTTTCCTCTCTTAGGGCTTTTATGAAGCACATTCTTACACTATCTCCCAGGCATCCTCAGCAGGACTGAACCCCAGCTGCCCACAGCTGCAACCTGCTCATTTGCAGACCCTGCACTGGTTTCTCCTCTGCAATTTCACATCTCCACTCTAGTGGTACTTTCTGGGGGTACCTCCCCACATACACTATTTGCCTTCCAATCTTTGTTTCAGAGTCTGTTTCTGGAGAAATCTAAACTAATGCATGGTCAGATTCTTTAAAATAATCTATCAACAGCACTTTAGTGTTCTAATTGCCTAAAGTTTATTTTGTTGCTCTCTGGATATTGTTCTGGATAACATTTAAAACAAAATAAGAGTGAAATATACTGTATCTTAATGTCCATACAAGACTTTATAGCTACAGATTATTGGGCTGTGGATGGGGATTCTAAGCTATTACGTCTCTCTTTTTTTTTATTCTCCGTCTGTCACTATCTGATCTAAATAAAGAGAATTAAAATATAAAATAATTTAAAAGCATGACTAATAAATATGGAAAATGAATACTGAGTCTCCCTTTTCAGTCTATCCCTCATTCCACTTTGAGGAGAGATCCCTCCATCTCATTTCTATTCTATGAAGATACAACATCATTATATATTTAAGCAATTATGTAGTAAACTCCTACTCATCCTTCAAGACCCCAGGCAGGCCTCGTTATCCCTGAAGTATCCCATGTGCTCTTTCTGTCCATAGCACCTGGTTGCTACTGCCACCCACTGCTAAGCATGTTTATAGCATCTACCTAGCTTCCCTGCTGGACTGCAGGACTCCCTAAGACCCAAATCATATTCAGCTGTGAACAGCGGTTGTTAGTAAATGCAGAATAAAAAATAAAAATTAAAGGAATAAGACCGTCTGAGTTTCTGATTTAGGTACACAGTGGATAGTAGACTAGCACTACACACGTCTTTAGAAAGCCCCGAGGAGACACTGCTACAGAAGAAACTCCGCCCTTCTTGATACAGCTCCAGACTGGCAGCTCCTCTTCCACCCACTCCTCTGTGACACACAGCTGTCATCCCCCTTCAGGATGCCATCCCCAAACCCTGAGACGTGGTTTTAGACTTTCTTGCTTTCCTGCCTTTACAAACTTTTTAAAGACCCATTTCAAATGCTGCCTTTGCTTATTCATTGAACCGTCATGTCTTATCTTGCAAGGGGTTGTGGACACAAAGATGAGTAAGATATGGTCTCTGCCTGATAAAGATAGAGAGGTTCAGGAGGGGCCTCATGGCAGACACACTGAGCACAGAGGGACCCACAGCAACTTGAGTCAATTCAGGAGAAGCTTCTGTTTGGGGCTGTTGGACCCCCCCCTGCTCGGAGTCAGCCACTACTTTCCTTGCACCCAGCCACATGTTGTGGACACCTATATTTGGCACGCATCTTATTATATTCTGCTTTACTGGCTTATTTGGGTGTCGTTTCCCTGATTAGATTTTAAGGCAGCATTTCTACCACATACACCACTGTATTTGCTGAATTCTTTCACATATCACTAATGATTAATCTTGAGATACTGGATATTATATTTGACTTTTAATTTAAAAAGGTATTTTGCTGTGAAGAGTGCAGTTTATAATTTAAACAGATGCTGATTAGGTACTGAGAAACATTCAATTGAGGTGATAAATGGCCCATTTCCAAGATCACAGTGAGGGTGTGTAGTAACACTGATTCTATGAATGGCGGTGTGAAGTGACACCACATCTCAAGATCGCTCAAATGCTAGCACTATAGATACTGAACAGGGAGCCATAAATTCACATCCCTTTAAACCCTTACTCTTCTCATCAGCTATGAAGAATTTACTCCTAAGAGTTTTCATCACAAGGAGAAAAAATTTTTTCCTTCTTTCTTTATATTGTATCTGTATGACATGATGCATATTAGCTGAATCTACTGTGATAATAATTTCATGACACATGTAAATTAAACAAGAAGATTACTTTCTTTCCTTAAGGACTTGGTTA
>PVHT021183693.1:28370388-28435182 GCA_004024745.2 Catagonus wagneri | reverse complement strand
CTCCCTTGCACTGACTCCTGGGCCTCAAGTTTCCTCTCTTTAGGCATTGGAATCCTGAGAGAAAGGGCGCTTTGTCTCTGTTAGAATTTGGAACTCACTCCCACTCCAAGGCTGATGCCAGGGAATTACACGGTGCCTTTCAAGAGAATGCCACGTAAAGGAGAATCCTCAGCAGTCGATGCCTTTACTCCAAGTGTCCTGGGAGGTGAGAGCCTCAATGAGAGACTCAGAACTCTAGGAACTAAGCTGGGTTCATGCCTATTTCAGAGCCATGGCACTCTTACACAAGCTTCGCCCTCATTCAGTCTCTCTCTCTCTCTCTGTGAAACGTCTCACCATATGCGACCACTGAACGGAACTGCTGTACTGCTAATCTGATCATCACAATGATTTGTCATGGCTGGGATCCAAAAAAAGAAGTTTAGAAGCCATAAAACTAACTGACTTTCTGATGTTTAATTATTCCACCATAAATGGAAATCAATCTCCTTTGCAATGGTGATAAAAGTGGTGATTTCTAGTTACAAAATTATTGGACAAGACCCAGCGTGGTATTTGTTTCAGCACTAGTGATATAAAGGAGTCTGTTGTGAAGGCTACTAGTTTAAGTCTGCACTGAAATTATTTAAACTGCTTTGAAGTATCCTGAAGGACTCATAAAACCACCATCTACTTCTAAATGATTACACACTGATTAGAAATCATTCTTATCTATGTACTTATTAAATATAGATTTGAACTTGAGAACGGCTGCTAGTTAAAAGCATGTATATGTGTCTATACACATTCAGCAATGATAAGGCTGCATTATCTCTGCAGCTGGTATGATACGCAATCCTTAGCGCTCTCTTTCTTCTTGTTTCTTTCTCTCCTGTTCATCCCAGTGTTTTAATACTATTCTGTGAAATTTTACTGATATTCATTATCTGAATCAAAAACATCATTTACTCTCACAGTTACTAAACCGTTACTCCTATGTTCAAAAATATTTCTATGTGAGTTAGCAGCTCCTAAATTTGGTCTGGTCTTTGGATATAACTATGTGGGAGGCCTATTGATCCAATTTAGGGAGTATGTTAAGAAAACATTACCACAGCAATATTGGCTTCACTTCTAAAGTACCATTATGAAAAATAATAACATATAGGAAAATTTAAAAGGAAGAGGTCAAAGAGATCAGTATTCAAAGAAAAAGATACTCAAATCTAGGAATTTTCAGAGTCATCTGTTTCTATAATTCCTAAGTTCTAAGAACCTCAAATCTGTTTCCACATCTACTGTTGTTTATCTTTCAAGGAATTGCTTCTTGCAGGGTCAGTTGTTCTTCTGAGGTCAGTTTACTCACTTCTGGTACTGACAAATCAATTGTTTCTACAAGCTAAACATTAAGCGGAGAGAAACAACGCAGAACCACAATTCAGGTTACACTGATTTACATCCTGAAAATAAACAGGCCAGCAGTATGTGGGAGACCACATCTTGCACCACCAGCAGAGCGGATTAAATCGTGTTAGGCTGGAACTGGCTGACACTAGCATAGGCTGATTCCTAAACCACTTAGAATAACCTCAGGCTTCCCTCTCTGCTAGACCGGGGGCACTATGAGTACAGTCCCCAAGGCATGAAGTTGTTACCGTCCCGGGACAAATTTCTATACCCTGTTTTATTTAACGACTAAGTATTCGGATCTTTAGAGCATCTGAGTTTCTGAAGAGTAAATGAGTTGCTTAATTCAGGGTGCCCAAAGTTCTAGAAAGATGATTGGAATCCACAAGTCCTCAATATTGTTTCTACACCGAAAACTAATCCTCTGCAAAACCCTGAAGAAAAAGATAGTGCGTTTTATTTGGAGGTGTTACCAGATGCAGTTGAAAGGGGAAAAAAAAAACAAAACATAAGAACAGCAATCCTTTACAGAACTGTGTGCTGAAATTTCTGCAGCTCTGTTTCTTGTCCCTGGGAGGTGAATAGCCCTCTTTCCCATTTCAGAATGCTGCGTGGAGTTTCCCTTTTGCCTCATGGTATGCTATAAAGTACAGAAAAATACTCTACTCCAAGGACTGTATAAATAGTATATAATTTACTTTTCAAATAGCCCCATGTGGTCCTTATTATCCAACCTTCCAAAGATAAGGAAACCGATGCTCACGGTCACAGAGACAGTAAACGGCCACGCTGGGTCCCAGTGGACCCTCCCCTCCACGCAGCTGCCTGGCACTCTGGCTCCAGCCATCCCCACATGCCACCGTGCTGGTGGGGCCTCATCTGACGCTGGCCAGCCTTCAGGCATCTGGCTCACCTGGCAGAACCTCACCACAGACACTGCAGGCTGCCACACATTCATTTTCCAAATACTTGTTAAGGGTTCAGAGTGTGCCAAGGACAGTGCTAGGTACTAGGGACACAGAATTAAATAAAACACAACCCCGCATAAGAACTTCAGATGGAGAGCGGGAAGGAGGGGAAGGAGGGGGAAGGAAGGGAGAACAGCGGTGTAAACAACCAGAGCGGCCAGGAAGGAGGGTGCACCGTCGTCCGGCAGAGAAGGCTTACACGTGGACCAGGGGCCGGTGTGGTGGGGGGCAGAAATGACCCCCTCAGGATGTCCACATCCTAATTCCTGGAACCTCCAAGGTTAGAGACTCTGCACGAGTGATTACTGATCTCGTGAGGCAGAGACTATCCTGCGTTATCTGGGTGGGGCTGACGTAATAGCAAGTGTCTTTGTGAAAGAGGGGCGGCAGCAAAGTCAGAGAAGGGGATACGAGGATGGAAGGGGTCATGGGCCGAGGAATGCAGAGCCCCTTGAAGCCAGGAAAGGCAGGCAGGGACACAGATTCACTCCCAGACCATCTAGAAAGGAATACAGCCTAGCTGACACCTGGATTTTCAGCCAAATGAGACCCACCTTATTACACCTAATATCATGACCGTTTACACAAAAGCCTGTCTGCCCTGCTCTAAAACTCGTAAAACGTTAAGTGCTTAATAAATGCTGGATCAAGGAAAGGACCAAAGCAGGTAAATACTGCTTTTATCTTGCTAGAGCCTCATGATCCTCAGAAACAGACCATCACTTCCGCAGGAAAGAAATGACCGGGAGTAAGCCTCTGTCCCGTGTATAAGTCAAGTCCCTATACACAGGACAGAGGCAAGACTAAGAAGCTTATTTTGACTACATCTGGGATAGTCAGCTAACCTGGGGCTCTGCCTGCTCACACTGGTTCTGACTCTTCTGTGTTCCTCATTGATCTTCTCTCTTTCTGCAGGAGCATAAATGTAAGCCTGTTTCTTTATTCTGCCTTCTAACCTCTCCCTGTCCTCCACCGCCATCCCCAAAGCTCTCATCCTGTGACTTGAACTACCACTCCCATGCGTGTTCTCCCAAAGGCAATCTCGCCGCCCTCCCTCCCCAGCAATACACTTTCAACTGCCCCCTTATAGCTGGATTCCTTGCTAGGAAAACAAATTCCACATGCCTAAGAATGGCACTGGAGATGCAAAAATGACATAGACATGAACCTATTCTAGAGAAACTCATAGATTACTGGCAAAGACACAAAACAAGTAAACAGAGTACAACGATTAATGACATGCAGAGCACGGTGAAGCTGGGGTACCAGTGGTACCAAATACCATGTGGAGTGTCCCACTCCATGGGCAGGGACAAAAATCAGGGGAGCTGGCTCAGAGGAAGCAACTTCTGAAGGGAGGCATATAAACCTGAGATGCTTGATATCTAATAGGCTGTGATGCCTTATTGATTTCCATCTAGAATGGTTCTACAACCCATGTTCTCCTTGCCACGCCAGATGCCACCCACCTAATTCCGCTTCCCACAGCCTTTCGCCGGCACTACAGTAACAGATTCCTTGTCTGTTGTCTCCCTGGGTCCAGCCTCTTCCCACTCCAATGCACCTGCCAGCTGTCTGATCCTCCTGAAAGTACTGTCCCGATTAAAGACCTTCTTTGCTCGTAAACCTGCTCCTTACTGGCTGAGGCGCAGACTCCCCACCCCAGCACTAACAGCCCAATGCTCTACAAGCGGTCTATTGTGCCCGTATCCAGCACACCTCATGTTTTCAGGTTTAGTCAAACTCAACTATGTACCCTGAGGCATGTTTGGCCCCTTCTGTTAAAAAAAGTCTCAGTATTTAAAACACACGAAGAATCAAGGCTTTCCAATTCAGCTAGAAAACACTCCAAAGAACTTTGGCTATGGAAACTCAGATGAAAGGCTGAATCAACATTTTGAATTTTTTCACTTTAATTTCAAAGCGTCTGGCAAAAATCACACTTAAAAACTCACAATATCACTCCTCCCGCCAATTTTCTTCCTTGCCATTATACTTTGGACTTAATTTACTCAGCTTATATTTAAGTATCTTTCTGAAATTTACCTGGAAAAATACTTTGAATGACTGAGGTTTTCAAAAATTATTATTACTATATTTACACAGGTAAAGGGAAATTACCAAAAGAACACTGTTCTGTGGGCCTTAGGGAGAGAGGGGGTGTAACCTTGGAAGTTGGGATGAATACCTAATTGCATTTGGAATATCTAAATAAAGAAGACATTTGAGTGGATGATGACTGAACAGAAGGCTGCTGTTTTATATTTTCATGCTCCACTAATAACAGCACTGTTTCACAGTTGGTGAATAATCTGCAATGGGAAGGGGCCGTTTTGCTTACCTACTATGTGGTGAAAGAAAAGCATGTTTGAAATACTTTAAAAAGCACCATTTACGCTAAGAAATCCAGAAGACATACCTGTGGTTTCTCTATTCCCGAAAGAATGTCTTGTACCCTCTTTACTTCCAACTCATACTCTGCATGGCAAAAAGAGGAAAAAAGAAAATCAGTTAATACCATTAGAAGATAATAAGGTTGTCAAGTTCCTTTCCCAAGGCCTTAACTAGGGCTATCATTAAGTCAGTTGCCTGTTACCAGGAACTTCTGGTACCACAGACATGATAATGAACATCAGGATTGGGGGTGTTTTTGAGGTAAAAATTTCACTGTGGTTGTACTAACCTGCCACTATTTTACATATTCACAATGTTAATCACCAGATTAACTCTGGATTCCACCTAATAATTCAACAGGCAACAGGGAAAGAAGGCCCTGAGGAGGAGAAGAGGGAGAGCAGGGCAGCTAGAAGGTGAAGGCAACACAGAGATGACGCTGAAGAGACAGGGGCTTGGTTCAGGCAGGGCTGTGAGTTCAGATTTTTTTTAATTCAGTTTTTCTTCTAAGTTCAATGAGCAGACACTGAAGGGTTTTATGTGGAGGGACTGACATGATCTTATGTTGAGTTTGCAAAGATCTATTTGGCGTCTGCACGAATATTGGACATGTGGAAGCTAAGAGCGGCAGGAGAAAGACCAGTAAGCACCTTGTTACACTGGCCCAGGTGCAGGATGGAGCTGGACTGGGAGGGGTGGCACTAAGAACAGGTCTGGTTTTGAAGGTATAGGTGCTAAAGGTTTGGCTATGACATGATAGGCAAGGGTGAGGGACTGAGAAGAATCAAGGATAATTCCTAGTTTTTGGCTTGATCAACTGAAAGGATGATGGTGTCTTTTAATAACAGGAGATGGCCAAGTTTGGGGGTGGGGAAAGAATCGGTCTGCGAATAAAAGGGGAAAAGTGCTTACAGGAGAGAGCACAGGGGTGAAATGATGCATACAGGAAAAGATAAATGACAGAATTTAAATATAAGAATTTGTTTCACGAAAAGAAACTTTTGACTTTCAAAATCTGCTTACGGAATCTAATTTTGAGTTTACAGACTTACTTAACCGTCCAACCTAGTTTATGAGCTATCTGTCTAGAGAGATAAGATTACTATGATATGTCCTTGCCCTTAAGGTATTTAGTGTCTGGTGGGGGTGGGGGAATGAAAGCAAATATGGGATTACAAAGTGACAGGTGCTATGGTTAAGGCCACTCAGGAGACATCATTCTAGCGAGAATCTCCTGGGAATCAACATCCAGCTGAGCCCTGTGGGCAAAGAGACATTTGGAAGTGAAGGGGCAAGTGGAATTAGGGTCAGGGCAGGTTAGTAAGCCCTGCTTTTCAAAGGCTGTTCATTCTCAATATTCATGTCTAATCTTAAGGTCACGTTTTCAAAGAAGCCCAACTCAACTCCCATCCGCCTCATCCCAGCCTCCCTCCAACTAGTTTCAGATGCTACTTATCTCCTTCCTAACAGTTATCAAAGTCTGACATTAATTCTCCCGTTTAATTGTTCCTTCGCTTACGACTTTACTATAAAGCTTTATTACTAAAATATAAGCTTCAGGAAGGCAGAGAGACATTATAGGTCCAGAGCAGACCAATTCTTTTTCTGTCAATAACCAGACAGTAAATATTTTCAATGTTGTGGGCCACAGAGGCCTCTATCACACATTCTTTTTTGGTTTTACAGTCATTTAAAATGTGACCCCCACCTTAGTGTGTGGGGGACACAAGACCAGGCCACGGGGCAGAAGACCAGAGCACCTTGCTCAGGTCCTGCAGGATCAGGGCTTGATAGCTTGGGATAACTTGGGACTCAGTAAATGAACCAAGCCTAGATAAAAAATAACTGTCTAAGCTCACTTATAATCACGCATTTATGTTAAGATACAGATATTGGATTATATCCATAAGTCAAAACATACCATCATATTCTGAAAGCTCATACTAAGCCAACCGTAAATACTCTGTATCTCAGAAGTGAACTGTCAGTAAAAACACACAAACACAGTTGAAATAAATGAACTCGTTCAATTGTTAAAGACAAAACTTTCTAAATTGGCCTTCTGGAGCTCAAAGGACGCTATGGTTTCAAACACTCATATCGATATATTCAAACACTAGATATATTCCAATAGCAACCTGAAGGAGATCTTTATTTCCTTCTACCATGACTGACATTTAAAGTATCTTAGAAGGACAAGAAGCCAGACTCGATCCTTGAGCTAATAAAGGTTAGTCTATAACGGGATAATCGTCTTTTCAACAAAGAAAGAAGGGAAGAATTAAAGAGCTCTGCAAAGAAAGAATCTTCAGCATGATTAGTAGATATAGAGCATGAAAGAAAAGAGTTTTAACACCTTTTTGAATACTCCCTCCCCTCAGCCAGCTTTCAAACACACACACAGATGACAGAATTCGTTATACTTTTGACAGAAAAGGGGAAAGGATGACGAACTAGAAGGGGGGCGGGGGAAGGTGTGCTTAAACTGAAAAAAAAAAAAGGGCCTCAGGTTAAAAGCCAGACATACAATGAAAGGCTCTGACTGAGATAAAAACAACTTCCAAATAGAGGTCAGGACTTCCCTTGTCTGTCTGATTATAATAGCAAAAGCTGGTATTTTCTGAGCTCATAGATCCATGTTGGTCAGGCACCATCACCTTGCTGACTTCATAACCTTCCTGGCAAGACAGACTTTGCTCCAATTTACAATTTATTTATTTTAGCAGGACTGCAGTCTGTTCTACACACCACAGCTTTTACCTCCAGTTCTGAGCATAAAACCTGCAGGCGTCTTGTCTTTTTTTAAATTTTATTAAGTTGATTTACAATGTTGTGTTCAATTCTGCTACATAGCAAAGTGACTCAGTTATACATATACATATATATATATGGGTGTGTGTGTGTGTGTATATATATATATATATATATATATATAATATATATGTATTATATATACTTTTTCATATTCTTTTCCATTAGTTTATCACAGCATACTGAATATAGTTCCCTGTGCTATACAAGGACCTTGTTGTTTATCCATCCTATATATGCTAGTTTGCCTCTGTTAATACAAACTCCTAATCCCTCCCTCCCCACCTCTTCCTGCTTAGCAAACAAGTCTGTTCTCCAAATCTGAGTGTTTCTGTTTCCTAGATATGTTTAAACATGTCATATCTTAGATTCCATACGTAAGTGAGAATCCATACATAAGTGAGGTATTTGTCTTTCCTTGTCTGACTTACTTCACTTAGTATGAAAATCTCTAGCTCCATCCATGTTGCTGCAAATGGCATTTTATTCTTTTTAATGGCTGAGTAATATTCCATTATGTACATATAATGGAATATTATATATATCACATCTTCTTTATCCATTCCTGTGTCGATGGACATCATTTAGGGTTGCGTCCATGTCTTGGTTATTGCGAATAGTGGTGGTATGAACACTGGAGTTATTTAGGTAGTAAAATTTTGAAGTTGAGCATTTTCACACCAGACTGTTAGCGCTCATACCAAGAGTTTATTTTATGTGTGCTAAGTAACTGTCACTTTAACTCATTTAAACAAATTTTGTTTTCACTCTTATTTGTGCAAATTGTGTGCCTAGCATTTGCTTACTTTCAAAATATAGTTCTGCCTGGGTATATGACCAGGAGTGGGACTGCTAGATCATATGACGACTGCATTTTTAGTTTTTTGAGGAATCTCCATACAGTCTTCCACAGTGGCTGTACCAATTTACATCCCCCTGCAGGTGTCTTTGCTGACTGAGGAATGAAATTGAGGCACAAAGGAGGAAACAGGCTCAAAAAAGCAGATGTGGTTGATCTTGCTGAATTCAGGTATAACTGCTCTAGACCTTCTGGCAATATCAGCAGGGCCTACTTTAATTATTCTCCATTTTTTGCCTACTCTTGCCCCTGCTTGGATTTATTCTTGTAAAGTTTCCAGGTGGACACATGGTGACGATTTGCAGCCCCAAGGTTACTTATTGCTCATAACCCAGAGGAAAACAGCTGACAGAGAAACCTAGGGAGCCTGTGATTGGCTAGACCTAATCATGTGCCCTATTCAGGGGCCAGGGGGAGTATGAAGCCTTGTGACTGACAGTCCCATCAGAGTCACCTGGTGGGGATGGAAAAGAGGAGCATCAGTTCCGTGATGGAAAAAGGAACACTGGACAGACAGTTGCTTTACGTCCTCACAATGGATCACAGATTCACAAAGAGGATTTTAGGACTCCTTAGTGAAGTGGTTGGAAACCTTTGAACTATAAAGCCGAGTCCATCTAGAAGGTGGTTACCTTCCAGCAAACACAACTAAGGACCCTTTTCTTCTGGTCCCCTGGCTGCCTTCTCTTCCCACATCTCTCCAGGTCACCTCACCAGAGCTGCTCTCCCTGAATAAGAAGAATATTCCCTGGCATTTTTTAGTTTTGCAGGCTTACCTGATGTTCAAATAAAAGCATTTTCTTCACAGTTAAAAAAAAAAAAAAAGCAGATGTGGTTTCCCCGGGACCACAAGTCCAGTACGTGTCCGGTATTGCCTCAAAGCAAGTAGAACCACTGTGCAACACGATGAATGAAGAGAGACCTGGGGGTCATGAGGGAGAGCATGTGGAGAAGAGCCGAGGGTTGAGACTGGTGGGGGCTTGTGCTGAGGTGAATGGGAGAAAGAGGAGGCGGCACTGGGGACCCCTTCAGTCCATGAGAGTTGTGTCCTTTTTTTTTTTAATTCCAAAACGGCTGTCAAATGAATAGAGCAAAGGCCTTTGGATCTGGGGACAGGCAAGTGAAAAAAGGAAGAATAAGAAAAAGCTGGCCATGAATAGAGCCAAATAAACAAAGGACTCTGAGAATTTGAAAAATAAAAAGGGCAGGGCATGAGGAGGAAAGGTGGTGACAGGACAGTCACGACCCTATTATATCAGCAGAATGCGGTATCAAAGCCGGACTGGATCCCTTCTTTCTTTCAAGGTTCTGAATTGTGAATATGGAAAAAGAAGGGGGAAACACCATTCACACTACCTTTATTTAATGCCTTTCCATTTGTGCTGCCACAGACTAAGAAAAGAAAGTAAGCAAATGCTAGGCACACAATTTGCACAAATAAGAGTGAAAACAAAATTTGTTTAAATGAGTTAAAGTGACAGTTACTTAGCACACATAAAATAAACTCTTAGTATGAGCGCTAACAGTCTGGTGTGAAAATGCTCAACTTCAAAATTTTACTACCTAAATAACTGAATTAATTCAGATCTTGGCCTACCTCTCCCAAACCAAGATTTAACCGTGCCCCAGAGTAGTCTATGAATGATTACGCCATCTACAAGATGGCCTCGGAGACTAGCCCTACAGAGTACATTTCAGAGTTGGATCAAGCTTCTGCCTGCTGACATGCTTTCTTCTTCTCAGCCTTTGTCTCAAACACATACCATATTGTGAGAAAGGAGAAAAAAATTAGAATAACGAATGCCCTCACAAAAGTAAACAAAGAAAAACAGTTCTGGTGATTTGCCGTTAGGCTATCTTTTATATCAAGTTTGAAAAGAAAACAATGTTTTGTTTGGTTGTGTCCTCCCCTGCCCTCCAAGAACCCGATGTGTGCCAAATGAACAAGAGGTTGTCCAGAAGAGGCAGAAATGCAAGGCTGAGGGCAAGGTGCCCTGTCTTCATTATCAGGGCTGCCTCCTTCCTTCTGGTTTCGCAGCAAGCAAACCTATCCAGAGGCAAATCTTCTAAGCCAACTTTGCTTTTTTTCCTCCCCATGCTAAAGCTGCCGAGGTAAGCAAACAAATTAAAATCACTTTTCCACCTGCTTCAATTTTGCTTGCAACCATGGCTGAAGTGGGCAGACATAACAGGCCACCTTTGTACCTTCTCAACATTCACTTTCTTAACATTTAAAAGTCTTTTTACCCAGTAGTGAAGACTGTGATCAGTGAAAAAGGATTACAGGGCAGCTCCAGACAGCTTTCCAAACGGGGCAAGAGCATTCTGTTCTGCAGACAGAGACACACTGGGTGCAGGAAATTCCCTGAAAAGGCGTTAATATGGAATCCTCTGGTTTAAACATGCCCCCAATAAGATGAAAACTACTCTATTTGGAAATGGAAATGGGGTGGGGGGAAGGAGAGATTCAGCTCAGTGTCTTACACTTTTCTTCCTTCCAAAATGCCTATCTCTGCCCAAGAAAATAAAGCATTTTTAGCAAAGGGGAGGTTAAAATAAAAATACACTAGTGGAGTTCCGTCGTGGCTCAGTGGTTAACGAATCCGACGAGGAACCATGAGGTTGCGGGTTCGATCCCTGGCCTTGTTCACTGGGTTAAGGATCCGGTGTTGCCGTGAGCTGTGGTGTAGGTTGCAGAGGCGGCTCGGATCCCACGTTGCTGTGGCTGTGGCGAAGGCCGGCGGCTACAGCTCCTGTTAGACCCCTAGCCTGGGAACCTCCACATGCTGTGGGTGTGGCCCTAGATAAGGCAAAAAGACAAAAAAAAAAAACACAAAACAAAAAACAAACACTAGCAAAGCTAATACACTTTTTTTTTTTTTTAAAAAAGGACAACATAACAAAATAAAACCGCACACACATCGAGGGAATATGTGTCATGTGAAATTTAAACTTTCCACAAATATAATAATGGTTTTCATGTTTGCTCCAAAGAGAACTGTAAGTTTAAACTGTCTGTATAACTGTAAGGCCTAAACTAATTAAAATATACCCCTTTATAAACACAATTTACTTCTTTAGCTTGTTTCACATTTTTTTCCTTCTTAGAAGAGAAATAGACCTAGACACCGAGCTGCTAGCTATAGAATGTATTTGCGGTTTTAACAGCAGCCCCTTCATTCCAATGAAATGACATCAGCATAACTTCTCTGTAACCCTCTGTCTAGTTCTCATCCACAGGGTTCATTTACAGATATGCCTGGCATAGCATAATATGCTTTCTCAGATTTGCCATGGAGCTGACGTCGCTACTTTCTCTAACAAATTGTATATAGTAAACTAGGAGCATAGAAAATATGCAACTTCTGGTCATGTCCATTTTTAGAATAAGAGGCTTAATATCAATAGCAAGCACTCAACATAAGAACTAAATGTACAGAATAAACAGTACTTTTGGACGAAAAAGAAAAATATGGGGGATCCTGCTGTGGCACAGTGGGTTAAGAATCTGCCTGCAGTGGCTTGAGTTGTTGTGAAGGCTCGGGTTCAATCCTCGGCCTGGCACAGTGGGTTAAGGATCCGGTGTTGCCACAGCTATGGTGTAGGTCACAGCTGTGGCCTGGATTCAGTCCTTGATCTGGGAACTGCCATATGCCAAAAAGAAAAAGAAAAAAAAGGAAGGAAGGAAGGGAGCGAGGAAGGAAGGAAAGAAGGAAGGGAGACAGAAAAAGAAAAGTATGCTCAACTACAGGGACAAGCTGGATAACTAGTCCAAACCTATTAATACTGGTGAGAACAAATGAGTGTGAAAGACAGTTTAAAAATGCTTGGGGAATTGCTTTTCCAATCACAAAAATAAATCCGTCATCATTTTTAAAACATTATTTATGCTGAGGAAAAAAGAGGAATGAATAAATACAGACAAAAGTAAAATTAATGACCTAAGAACCCCCAGTTAGTGATTATGACCCACAGTTAGTAGTGTTAAATAAAGTATTAAAAATGTATAAAATCACAAAAAGTAAATTCACATAATATAAAGACAATGCAGTTAATCCCCAAAGAGAAATATGCCAGAAATACCTTCAGATATCAATCATACTGATGCTAAAAATGCAAAGACAAACATCTTTCTAGCCATTTACCTGGTTAAGTGGTTACTCTGCTTGAAATCCTAAAATACAGACAAGAGAAAACCAGACTCTCAACAGTAAAAAGAAAGCAGCAGGCAGGTGACCATATGCTGTGGGAAGTTGCCTTCTAGTCTAGAAAAATATTTTCAAGAGCAACTTGAAAATATTCTAGGACTTTAGAGAAAGCAGAAGAGGAGAGATGAATTCCTTTTGTAGCTGGCATGCCTGGCTGGACTGAAGGGAAAGCCAGTAAATGTAAATGGGGCAAGGGAGGCTGATTTCCTGTGAGCTTTTGTTGCTATTTCTGGAATTCAGGAGAAAGAGTGATTTTCTGTCCTAGCCCAAGATTTTTTTTTTTTTTTTTTGTCTTTTGCCTTTTGATCTAGAGCCCCACCAGCGGCATATGGAGGTTCCCAGGCTAGGGGTCTAACAGGAGCTGTAGCTGCCAGCCTACGCCACAGCCACAGCAACGCGGGATCCGAGCCGCGTCTGCAACCTACACCACAGCTCACGGCAACGCCGGATCCTTAACCCACTGAGCAAGGCCAGGGATCAAACCCGCAACCTCATGGTTCTTCGTTGGATTCGTTAACCACTGAGCCACGAAGGGAACTCCCTAGCCCAAGATTTGAGCAAAGCTCTAGTAGGAATATTCATATTGGTCCACCGAAAGGCAAAATGGGTCCCTTCGGGCAAAGCTGTACTACACTGTAGGTAATAAGAGGGTCAACACAAAATGCTAGGTCTGGAGCTTTCAGGAAAAAGCACCAGATAGGCAGCTCAGTTTCTCTCTCAGCCACCTTCTGTGATGCCAACTAAACTGGATTCTACCTAAAATACTAGGAGATTCTATGCTCATTTCTGTCAGATTCCTTAAGAAAAATTCTCATTTTACTTACAAGGCAAAAATCGCATACATGCATGCAACTGGACAGAAGCAGCTAGCATTTTTAAGAATAGCAAATTATATAGGAATGGAAAACCCACAAAAGTGGATAAAGTATGAGGTAGATACGCTTGCCCGGCAAGCCTGACTCAAGCACGAGTCCTTTCCTTTCCTTCCTTCGGCATGTTTGAACCATGTCACTGGGCTAACTGAGGGTTAGGGCTAACTGAGCCCCAACCTGTGCCAGATATAGTTCTTTTATTTTGGGGGAAGGTCAACTCCATGATTACCCAGCCAGAGCTGGTACTCTCCCTGGGTGTGTAACAGGAAAACAATCACTTAAATATAGGAGAGACCAACATACGAAGGTAATTAAAGTTTATACACTACTTTCTGTACTGGCATCTATAAACATTTCCACAAAATGTTTTTTCATTAGGATGTGGCATGTCACATTGAAAACTTTTCAAGTAGTTTATTCAATACTTTTGCAAGACTGTTCAGCTGATTTAGCAAGGCAGAAACTGAAGAGCACAATTTTTATAACTCACTAAATCTAGAAGAGAATTTTAATATTTAATCACCTACGCAAGTTTTGAACAGTTTTTACAACCATATTTTCTGTTTTTTTAATTCTTATCTTGGTCATGCTCACGATGTGCAAAAGTTCCTAGGCCAGGGATCAAAGTCGAGCCACAGCAGTAACAAGTCCAAATCTTTAACTGTTAGGTCACAAAGGAACTCCACACCCACATTTTTTATTTTTATTTATTTATTATTTATTTTTTGCTTTTTAGGACTGTACCCGCGGCATATGGACGTTCCCAGGCTAGGGGTCTAATTGAAGCTACAGCTGCCGGCCTTCGCCACAGCCACAGCAACGCCAGATCCGAGCCGCGTCTGCAACCTACACCATAGCTTATGGCAACGCCAGACTCTTAACCCACTGAGCAAGGCCAGGGATCGAACCTACAACCTCATCGTTCCTAGTTAGATTCGTTTCCTCCGTGCCATGACAGGAACTCCTAAATTTTTTAAAATGATGTCTCACTTGACAAAATTATGTGTATCTGAGATTAGGACAGGCATTCAGTCTATGGCCAAAGAACCCATGAGAGCTCATCAGCTGATATGGGAATTATATCCAGTGCTAACTTCATGTGCTAGGGTTCCAAATAACTCACTCATGGTACAACCTACCTCGGTCAGGAAAATGAAAAGTATAGTCACCTGGTAGGTAATGTCAATGAGTAAAAGACAGTGGACATAAGGGAATGGCAAGGACTGTGGAAAACTGAAAAAGCCTTCACCACATCTAAAGGAGGCAGCTGCTATGTATCCAATCAATTATTGTCAAGAAGGATCTAAGGTCTAAGATTGATAGGCTGTCATTTTTTCCAGAGTCTGAAAATGAAAAATTGCAATGAAATTGCCTGATTTTTAAAAACATATATTTTGAAACATTTTTAATCTCTAGAAAAGTGAAGGAAGAACAGTACTACAAGCACTCATGTCCTTCAACGACACATTTTGCTATACTTGCATGTTCATATTTTATCTCTATACACACACACACATACTTTATTTCAGAGCTGTTTGAAAGGAAGTTATTGATCTCATGACATTTCGCCCCAAAAACTTCAGTATGCCTTTCCTAAAAACCAGGACCTTCTTATATGTAACTACAATAACATCACGGCCAGGGGACTTAACACTGATAGAATAAAATCTATTCTATATTACATATTCAAATTCCATATTCAAATGGTTCAAGTCATTCCAATAATGTCTTTAGACCCCCATTCCCAGCCAATCCAGGATCCAGTCAAGGAATATGTGTTGCATTTAGTCTCCTTTAATCTAGAACCGAAATCCCTTATGTTTTTTGTCTGCTGAAGTTAACATTTTTGAAGAGTCCAGACCAGTTTTCTCACAGCATATACAGCTAGCTGGATCATGTGACTACTTCCTCATAATTCGATTCAGGCTAAAAATGTTTGTCAAGAGCTCTATATAGAGGTACTTCCCATCCCATCACACAGGAAGCACACAGTGCCAGTTTGAACCTTTTGACTCAGCACTTGATTACTTAGTGGAACTGGAAATATTACATGATATACTTCCCCGCTATCAAAGAATCTTCTTCCCCCTTCACCTGACAGAGTAAACACTGATGATCTGTGCCAGAAGATATTATTATATTGATGGTTGCAAGATGCTGTTGCTTCTGACAGTATCATTCCTTCTATGTCAACTAGTTCCCTCCCCCACATTAAGTATCTATGAAGTCATGGGTTCCTCTTTTTTCCACTCAAAAAAAAACTTGCCATATACTCCACTCTCATCATTCTTTTGGATGTTAAAACTGTTCTAAATATAGCCAGTGGGAGGCCC
The DNA here is from genome assembly GCA_004024745.2 of Catagonus wagneri. Lineage (NCBI taxonomy): Eukaryota > Metazoa > Chordata > Mammalia > Artiodactyla > Tayassuidae > Catagonus > Catagonus wagneri. The sequence continues at coordinate 28,419,351 of PVHT021183693.1, read as the reverse complement.
CTCAAGCAATTTTCTGTGCCTCTTTGTTCATTTCCTTGAGACTCTGCTTTGAACACTTGTTAAATATTCTGGTTTAAGATCACTTGGCCAAGGAGTTCCCGTCATGGCTCAGCAGAAATGAATCTGACTAGCATTCATGAGGACGCAGGTTTGATCCCTGGCCTTGCTCAGCGGGTTAAAGATCCAGTGCTGCTGTGAGCTGTGGTGTAGGTCGCAGATAAGGCTTGGATCCCACATTGTTGTGGCTGTGGTGTAAGCCAGTAGCTATAGCTGTGATGTGACGCCTAGCCTGGGAACCTCCATATGCCAAGGGTTCGGCCCTAAAAAGACAAAAAAATAAAAAAATAAATAAAAATAAAAGGACACTTGGCCAAATGTGAAAAAATGTTCAGGTGAGATTTTATTAGCTTAAAGTAGAATTTATCCTAAAATTTTGGATTTGTCAAAAGCTACTGTTACTCAGTGATTTTCTTATTTAAATGTGACTAGGAAGAAAACAAAATCTAAGTAGTTCTTGTTTCTATATCTTTTAGAAACTGAAGGTAAAACAAACCAATAATCCAAGAGTCATCTTAAAAAACATTTTAAAATACAGCAAACTTCAATTATAGACACTCGAACATGAATCATGGTAAGCTTTTGGGTAAAAAATAGAGACTATATTTTGCTCTTCTTGGATTATATAATTTCTGCTCTCAATTTAATCTGGCCATGTTTTATTTCTTGTTCTTCCTAATCAACATTTTCCTTTAAAAACCAGATAATCAAAAGAGATAGCACCATCTGCCCCAAGCCAGGAAAAAAAAAAAAAAGGACTGTATTTGAAATGCATCAAATTGAGAAATAAAGTAAAATGCAATGTTAGACTGAGCCAACAAGCAGGAAATGTCTCTATGGAGAACGCTATCTATGAGAGACTTTTCTCCAGAACTGTGGCCACTCTGAGGACCAGAAGCGCTCTACTGTTAAAGGCTTTCCTTTCATTCTCCTAAACACATACAATGGCGCAGACATCCCACAAATCCAAGGTCAACATGAAATAAGTCTCGAGTTTTTTACAGGCAAACTATTGCGTATCAAAGACATATGGCACTGATACTGCTGTCTCATTCTAAGTCTTTCATAAAATTAAATTATTTGGAATTTAAATTATTCAGTTTCCTGTATAAATAAAGGACTCTCTTCAGCCATGCAGCTCAGCCATGTGATTGCTTATCTGATGCCCAAATGAGCTGTCCTTGTTGTTCAAAATGGGAAAGTCATAAGCCTATTGATAATGTCTTTTGCATGTATATATAAAAATTCAAAGGTCTGAGAACTGGAATGTTTCATTTATACCCCAAACCAGCTTACAAATGGTACATTTTACCAGTCACATTTGCAAGTCTGCAGATGATAAATGCTCACTTGGTCTCCATATCATAGCAGCTGAGCTATACAACTCCTGGACTACAATGAGCTCATCAGCCCAGGGGAAACCCATAAGCAAAAGCAGCCAACTGAGTCACGAACCAAACTGGACAAGAAATAAAAATCCAGGAGGAAAATGTAAAAGACAGCAGAGAAGAAAAAACAGGAAGCATGACCCCCCCAAAAAAAAGAGAGAGAGAAGGAGAGAGAGAGAGAAAGAAAAAGGGGTTAGCAAAAAGGAATGGGTGACAGAGATAAAAAAAAAAATTCAAATATGGCTCTCAGCAATTACATTACGTTGACAACTTCTTATCTAGGTAATTGATTCTAAAATAATTTCCTAGAGATTATAGTGATAAAATTTCTATCATAAGGCACCAAAATGGAAAAGGTTAATTTGCAACACAACTTTAAGTTACCCAAGGGTGAAAGGACATTACAGAATATGCACCTGAATCTATCCCTCCCCTCCTGGTCCAGCTCAGTCTTCTCATCCTTTGTGCCTCTGATGAGAGATAGATTCTTCCAGGCATTGTTGTCTTTATCAACCACCTGAAACGTTTCTCTTTGCAGGGTGCCCTAATATCTCATCCTCCTCTTCATATTTCAGTATTTATCTCACTACATGTTCTTGTTCACAGTACAGTTGACCTTTAAACTGTGTGGGGATTAGAAGAGCTGACCTTTCCTTTAGACAAAAATCCACGTGTAGCTGGCCCTCCCTAAACGCAGTGCCACCGTATACGTAGATTCAACCAACCATAAATTGCATAGTACCGTAGTATTTACAGCAGTTGCTATTGAAAAAATCTGGACCCATGAAGTTCAAACCCATGTTGTTCAAGGGTCACCTGTATAGCTGCAATTTCTCCAAAAATGGTTGGGGTAAACTTCATAAGCACAGGAATCCCATCTGTGCTATACGTCATTGATCCCCCAGTACCTACCTCAGTGCTTGCACAGGAATATTTCTTGACTGTGTGACTGAATAAATGGTCAGAGAAACACTACTTACAAATGCATATACTGTTCTTTTATTCTCTGAATATTGACAAGTAAGCGCATAACAGATGTCATGATGGAGACAGTTATAAGGGAAGACACCAAAGAACACATTATGATAAGCCTGTGTCAAAAATCTGTACATCTCCGTTTCTGCATAGGAAACCAGTATGCACATACTAAATTAATTCAGTACGAATCCTAAATTTGGTGTGGATTAGAAGGATTTCTATAGCCAAAGCTAACAGTATGCCTGGCAAACAAAAACAAAAAACTTGAATAAAGCCATCATGGTTGCTGTGATGGTAAGAATGCAACTGAGCACAGTACAATTAAACAACTGAGAGTTCCTGGATCTCACTCTGAAGAGTGTCCTGAACAAGAATGGAGCATTTTACCTACTACTGATAACTTTTTAATCTGCTGCACACTAATCTCATTTCAGAAAATTAAATCAGAATGCACAGAGTTGTTTTTAGAGGCTAAAGTGCCTTGGTCTTGTTTAGCCAAGTTAGTTGTTCTCCAGCTTTCCTGTTCCACAATAGTTTTTTTGTGTGCACAAATCATGCATCTCTAAAGCACCATTTGAGATGACTCTATTATGCCTATTTAGCAATTAACTACTCAGCCAAATAGCAAAGTTTGACTTGCAAAAGTATTTGTAAGTCTCCCTTTTTGCAATCTTAATGCATGCTTCCGACTGCCCTGACTACCCTTTCTCCTTGCTGCCTTGGAGTATGCGACCGTCTGGTTGCCTTTCTTCCCATAATTAACAGTCCTTCAACTGCAATCCTAGTGAATGAGAAACTTAGCCTTTTCCACTGAGGGATCTCCTTTGCGTTGCTCTCTATCCCAGGCTCACAAAGTCGTACTTAGAGTTCACTGTGGACTCCGTCTTTATGGCTTACCACCTAGAGCAAGGAGGCCAGCAGTTAGACACTTTGAGTAAAACACTGCCATTGGTTCAAAACTTCCATGAGACTCTATCTATCTTTGAACAAAAGCCTAATTTAGAATTCTTTGATCCTGCTGGCAATAAGCAATTAAACCCACCAGCTCCTATGAAACTTTCCCAATAAACTCCAAACAACCCACTATAACTAAGAGTCAAACAAAAAGATGCCCTAAGAGATAGGTGGGAACTGGAATGGTGTGTAAACAACAGTTCCATGTTAGTCCTACAGAGGAAAACATGTATCTTTCCACTTGCACAATTGCTACATGCAATGAAAACATGGTTGAGTCTTAAGTTTTAGGTTTTAAAGAAGGAAAGTGGGACTTTTTTTTTCTATTAATGTGCCCTTTAGAAAAAAATTTTATTAAATTTTTGAATACACAGTGTAAGCTCTAGAATTATAAACTACAGTATATCACATATAATTAGATAGCCCTCTGTAATGTATTGTTATCAGCTGAAGTCCTTACTCCAAGTACCCCAAAATGTCACTGTATTTGGACATAGTGTCTTTACTGAGGTAATTAAGTTAAAATTATGGCATGCCCTATATGACTAATGTCTTTATAATAGGAGGAAATTAGAGGGAAGATGACGTGAAGACAAAAGGAAAACTCGGCCATCCACAAGCCAAGGACTGAGCCTTCTCTCAGAAGGAATCAACCCTGCAAACACTTAGATCTAAGACTTCCAGCCTCCAGAACTATAGGAAAGTAAGTCTCCATTACTTACGCCCCCTAGTTTCACCCAGTTTGTGGTACTTAGTTATGGCAGCCTTGGTAATATAATACATATACGTAAATATATATTTGGTATTATCATACCCATTTACTAAATGGATCCTACACACTAGCAATTTTCAGAATTTGGTCAAGATCACCCAAGGCAAATCTAAAAGAACCCAGTAGAAAGCCTAGGTCTTCTAATTCTCAGTCTCAACTTCATTTCTTCTTAGGGGACCTCCAAAAGTTCCTTTCACCCTGCCAGCCTCTCCATCTTAGGGAATAAGGGAGAGCAATTTTTCTTGTGATGGATAAACAAATCTATCAGCTTGAAGGGGTGGCTAAAGTACTTGGTTCAGTACAAAATAATTACGGTGGAAGTTAAAACATGTTTATACTACTGCTTCTATAAGAGGTCATATTCAATTACAGAAGGCCAATTTAGAAGTCCAAAAAGAAGCAACTGAAAATCGTTTGAAAAGCGGATCCAAAAAAAGACCATTTCCTATGATAATTCTACAGACTCTTTCGTGACAATGCATCAGTAACACAATATGCTCTCCCCTTACCCCCCCCCCACATATAGCAATATATCATTCAGGATGTTTCCAGGCTAGGATACTATTATGCAGTAATTGCTTCCAAAACACATGTTACAATATTTTTGCAGCTGACTGTGGCTTTAGAGAAGAAGCACATACTGGCTCCAAAAGAACAGAGACTATGTTGGACCATAAACTAAGCAGCTGTTTGCTATGCGGCACCACCTGAAATATCTGGGTTGTTTTCTTCCCGACCAGCTAGTACAGAGTGTATCCAGACTACTCAATTTATTTATGGCTCCAGCTGTTTTTTCATATTTTGAGGCATTCGGCAATGGCTTGAGTAGAGCAGCCATTTTTCAGAAGCTTTTCAGTAAGGATCGAGAATTGCTTACACAGTGGAAATTAATTCTGTTCTTAGATAAAGTAACAGTCATTAAAATGAATCAATATCTTTATTTGCGTAGAATAAAGGTCCTAATTTGACCTTCTTAACAGTCACTGAGCAGAAGTCTCACAAACACCTGCCATTGTATAAGAAACACCAACTTACCAGGAAGTTTAGGAAAGTGTCAGTCTGGGGAGCTAAAACTTCCTCTGCACATATAAGGCCTCCATACAATAATAAGCCAGAACAAAGGAAAAAGAGGATGTGAGGGGAAGCAGGCAGTGACCTGTGATTAGGTAGGAGACCAGCTGAAAGTGGCTGGCCTAGGTGAATTGTCTGACTGCTTAACATAGGATTTTCTAATGAAATGGACACAGAAAAAGAGCTGCAGACACTGATCCATGAGTTTCTTTAAGCAGCAAGTAAGTGAACTGTTTAACTGTAATTACAGTGGACTAGTCATCATTAATATATGACATTGTTAGTGTTGTTGTGAACCAGTGTTCATTTTGAATGAAATGTACAAGTCTTATTTTCTCCTTCCTATCTACTGAGCTTCTCATAGCACATTATTACGGGATACTGACATGCAATTAAGAAATTGCATGAAGAGAATTACAAATGATGCCATCTAAGTGAGTGACCATTTAAGGCTCATCATTTATAACAATTAAAGTATCACACTGATCAGGGTTGTATTCCAGCAGAATAAAGTGAAATGAACTAGAGAAAAAACAAATAGATTTTGTGCAGATTTGAGTTTAAAGCTACCTAAGATTGTGAAATTATAAGCATTCCATCTGTTCACCAGCTGTGGTCTCTAATCCTCTTTAATAATTTCAGCTTGCACGACTCCATGAGAAAACCAGGCGTCTTCCAAATTTCACTTTACATTAGTTGCCAGGATTGATTTTTAGACGCCAATCTCCAGTGAAAGTTGCATAAAGTTGATTTTGCTGACAGGTGTTAATTTTCAGAGAAGTGAAGGGAAGTGGGAAGAGGGACTGAGAATGGGAATAAAGAACTTAAGGAGGTTCCAAGATCATCACATTGAGTTTTTAGGGTTCATGGTCTCCAGCAAAGTCCAAAGGCTCAAATTAAGAATATTCACCTGAAATGTGAAATTAAATATTCCCTAAAACTTGTAAAAGGTAACATTTACAATAAAGATCATATCCAGTTGTGCCTAGGTTATGTCTGCTATGGAAGCCAGTCCTATCCCTACTGCGATCCATAACCTCTGCCTTTTGGTCACCAACCAGAGATGGGGTCATGGCACTGTAAACTGTTCCCCATTGTAACAAAGCTCTGTTACTTTTTCTTTAAGGTATTTTTTGTTGTTGTTGTTTTTAGTGAAGTATAGTTGATTTACAATATTATATTAATTTCAACAAAGTAATTTTAGAGATTATACTCCATTAAAAATAACTATAAAGGGAGTTCCCATCGTGGCTCAGTGGTTAATGAATCGACTAGGAACCATGAGGTTGCAGGTTCGATCCCTGGCCTTGTTCAGTGGGTTAAGGATCCGGCATTGCCGTGAACTGTGGTGTAGGTTGCAGACTTGGCTCGGATCCCGCATTGCTGTGGCTGTGGCGTAGGCCGGCAGCTACAGCTCCTGTTAGACCCCTACCCTGGGAACCTCCATATGCCATGAGTGTGGCCCTAGAAAAGGCAAAAAGATTAAAAAAAAAAATCTATAAGGTAATAGCTATAATTCTCTATGATACACATTATATCCTCTTTTCTATCTATTTTATACAGAGTAGTTAGTATACCTAATTTGCCCCTCCCCACTTCCTGCTCCTCTTTGGTAATCATTAGTTTGTTTTCTCTTTAAGGTACTGCTTCAGACAGTTTCTAGGTAGGCTCCATACAGGTGGTCACCATAGCTTAATTCAGGAATAGTAAAAGTGTATTATTAAAGAAAATACCCAAAATTTATTAGAGTTGCAAGCAGGACTCATAGTAATATGCTTTATTACTTTTACACTCAAATATCTTTGCAACTTCCACCCTCAGACAGTTATTACAGAGAAAGTATGAGAAGAAATTATTCCTTTCTTTCTCAAGCTTGGCAACCACTTGGTTTCCAGGCAAACACAGGTCTATAACATCTCCTCTATCTTTGGTTAGACTTCTGATATTTTTTGAGAAAAGCTGGAATTAGAGGTCTCTGCTTAATAAGCCCAATAGTGACCTGCATCCCAGTGACAGTATCTTAAGAATTAGGATTTGCTTCCTACCCAAATGTATTTTACCAGAACGAGCTTATCTTCTAGGCTGCAAATCAGAAAGGCCTCCTTTTCTAGAATGCTATCTTTAGGGAACCCTCTGAACCAAGATGGTAGAGTCCATCCTTTTTCCAAAAAGCCAGTGAATTATTGGCAGAGAATGCTTTCATATGCGGATGGAATCTCCACTGATAACTCCCCAAGAAAAATCTGTTGTTCTGTTTCTCATTCTACTAACATTTAGAAGGTGATGGATCCCCATGTTTATTTCTGGCACAGACTTGAAATTTACTTAAGAACTCCCTCCGAAGAGCATGGTGACCAGTCAAGTTAGCCCTGGCTGGAAGAGCTAAGTGGGAGCAAATAGGCAAATAGTCCTTAGTTCTAGCACAAAATGGTCACAAAGTCAGGTTTCACAATGTCTCTCCACAATCAGAAAAGAATATTTTCATCTCGTCTTTCAACAGAATAAGAGCATACAAAACCACTCTGAGCGCCAAAAATGATGAGTAATACAAAAGTTTTCATACCATTTTTTAGATGCTCTAATATAAAAGTGTTAAAAGAGAATCAGATGACTAAAAGCTTTTGTCTGAAAAAACATCCCCAAACTATGGGAGAAATCAATAGTTTAAAACAAAAGATTGAATCAGTTTCCATATTAAAATTTGTTTTAATATTCCAAAATGTCTTCATTGCCATGCAGTCAAGAGTATCTGAATGACGTTTTAATTCCTATGAATTGCACGAAACTCAACGAAGACTGGATAGGGGAGGAAAACACAAAGCCCAGATTTTTTTCTAAGGATAAAAGCTAACGATAACAGATATAATATTGTACTGCCAAAAGTTACTCTGCAACCACCAAAAGTGGCTAATTCTTACCGAACAAAAGCGGGGGAAGCAATGATGAAGGTGTATTACATTTATTTGGTGGCAAGGAAATATAAGACTTTATTTACAGGGCAAGTCCTTCATCTCTGAGGATTAAACAGGCTCAGCAAAAAATTCTTACCTGGCAATTCAGTTCCTCAAAAAAAGCACTTTGGGTTCTGTGCTGTGTAATTCTGGCATACAAGCATGCCTTAATAGCTATCTGGTAACCCCTTCCAACTGCAATGGAATTCGGTATTTTAACCCAAGCCTTACAAAATGAAATTTTTAAAATAAAAAACAAATTCAGCAATTCATATTATCTCTAAAAAGATGTTTGTAAGTCCCTTTGAATGAGCTCTGCACTTGAACCTCTGACAAGTCCAATCTATTTCTAATATATTCAAGGGGTGGACTCTGGTGGGAGGATATAGACGGCACATGGCAAACAGGAGGCGGTGCGCTAGTGGCTTGTGCCACAAAGAACATGTTTTAAAGGGTGATACAATGGAGTGGTCTGAGGGTCTCTCTGACTGAAGCATTTGGGCTACTCCAGGAAGAACAAGGACCCTACCACACAAAGGGCAAGAGAACTTTGGAGGCAATGGCAACAGAAAGAGGGAAGGCAGGAGGGTCTGGCATCTTTAAGGACTGGAAAGGAAGCCCATGTGTCTAGAGCACAGAGCGCTGCAACAGCGCTGGTAGGGGCTGAGGCAGCGTTGGGCTGACGTAGACTTGGTCACCAGGGTAAAGTCTGTACTGTAGGCTAAGTTCTAAAGGAAAAATAGGACAGTTTTAACAAGATCCCCTGGCCTAAGGGAACAAAAGTTAGAGCAGAGAGATTAGCTCGGGGGATAAAATCTCTATGAAAGTATACGTGAGCACACACAGATTAAAAAGTAAGCACTGACAAATCTTTGCACCTTCTCAATTTTGTCATGAACCTGAACTATTCTAAAAAAAAAAAGTATCTTAAAAAAAATCCCAAGCACCACATTAACACTGGAAATCTAAGAAGAGAGTGCCATTTAATGAAATGTTTTGAATATACGGAAATGTATTACTTGTTTCACTATAATCAATGTGATTTTCTAGACCTAGGTTTTAGTACATGGCATTAATATCTAAGAAGAGTCACAACTCAAGTGACAAAGAACACGTATTCAATGAGACGTCTAATGGAAAAGCATAGGTTTGTACCATTCTTGCTCTGCAAAGCTGAAGGATTACGGATCCAGAACATGAAGTGGTGAATCACGATATGCAGGCTTCCTTGTAGTCTGAAGTTATCCTTGTTTTGAACACTGCTGATGAAAGATACACTGCAATGTAGACTGCAACATCATTCTGGACAGCAAGTAATACCAAAAGCAGTAAGTCATATTCTCTACATTTAAGATTTCAACATATTTCCATGAATGCTGTGGCTCACAAAAAGAGCCAAATTCTACTAAATGGAAAAGGTACTTCAGTCTCCAGAGCTCTTCTTAAATAGTAAAACAATTTACCAGACATACTTAAATAGTTCTTCCCAAAGTCCTTTATTTTTCTCATTTAAATTGGTTCCAAAAGGAACTGGCAAGGGCATAGTATATGCCGTAAGTGATTGATACTCTTATGGAAAAAACACGTAAGTAGCTATAGCTAAAGGCCCAAGACTATTGGTACAGTTAAATGGCTTCAATTGGACAGAATTAATGTTTTAAATGTATTGAAAATAAGACCGGAGAAGCTATTCGAGATAGGTACCATGATATAATCCCCTCAGCTCCTTTCCCCTTTATTAAGGTCCTAGCAATACCGCAGAGTTGACTGTATGATGAAACTAAACTAGCATGTCTAGTGGCCCGAACATGAGGAAGACAGTGACCCACATGATGGGTACTCTACCCTCCACATCATGGCATCTGTCCCTGCTGTCTTCTGTCATTTGCCATCTTGGCCGCTATCACGTAATCCAGCTGAGTTCTCATGTTTGGCCCAAACTGCCCTCCCTGTTTTTTCTTTCATTTTCATTTACACAACCTGTTTCCGTACCTTAACTTCATTACTCTTCAGTAATGAAAATGTTTTAGGAATCCTTATAATTTTATAATTACAGCCCAGGGAAAATTTGAAACCCACAGACACACAGTTCTGACTAATTTGTTCATCCAAGCAACAATCTGCTCAAGTTTAAAGTATATATTTAACTTTCCTATGTGTTTCCTACCAAGTTTCCCAGGGTCACAGAATTCTGCTAGAGGAAAGAATCTTAATCGACTTCAAATACTATCTTGTCCACACTTAAAATTTGTGTCTGCTTTTGGCAAAACACCCACATGAGGGTAAAAAAGGAAATCAGTAAGACACAAGTTTCATAACGCAGGTAATAATTACTAAGAACACAGCAAGGCAAGATAAGAGGCACTTAAAATTTATCACTCATACGACACGTTGGGGTCAATACAACTCTTCTTCAAAATTAAACTAATTATTAGACTTCATTTAGATAACAGCCTCCAAGCGAAGGGCACATGTATTCACTCCATGGCATTAGCGATCCAGTCAATACTAATAAGCATCAGCTTTTACGGAATTTACTTGGGGGCCTTTTATACTGGTATCGCATTACAGAATCATTAGAGTCATTAAGAATTAATTATTTTGACATCTTTGTGAGTCTTTTCTCATGCTGGGTGAAAATCACCTCAGTTTTCTTTTTGAAGAAAATATATGTTCCAAATTAAATAGGTTCCTTTCAAGTGTTCTTGGAAAATGCTGTTAACTATTCACCTCTATAAAGGAATTACACAGATCTTGATATTTCACTTCCATTAAATATGTCCCATTAAATATGTTCAAAAAAATATATATATATAATTTCACTTCCATTAAATATGTCCCATTAAATATGTTCAAATATATATATCATTTACATGTGCATATACACATATATCCATGAGACAACTCACTTCAGTTTCCAGAGTTAAAGTGAGTAACAGTTGGAGCATTCAACTTTGTGACTTGCCTCAACTAGCATAATTTACTGTGCACTGTGCAGAGACTTCCCTGATGCAAACTGCTTCTATAAAGAGAAGACTCACCTCTGCTAAGTGATTCCTGGCCCGTATTACCAGAGGCAGATACCTAGAGCTGCTACTGTAGATGGATATTAACTGTAATGCATTAAAAAGGTTGTGGTAGATGCTGAGTAAGGTGAGGGAATATTGTAATCAGACCTAAACACAGTGAAAGGCAATGAACTGGCTCCAGCCATGCTCCCAGAATGGGGACACCGGCAGTAGCCTGTGGTAGTCTGAAAACAGCCCCCAAAGTAGGGCCGTATCCCAACCTCAGAACCTATGAAGATTACCTCTCATGGCAGTCTTTGGAGATGTGATTAAGTTAAGGATTCTAAGACAGGAAAATTACCCTGAATTATCTGAGTGGGCCTTAAATGAAATCACAGGTATCTTATAAGGAGAAAGATTTGACATGCAGAGAAGACAAAGCCATGTGAAGACGGAGCAGAGAGAGATTTGAAGACGCGGGTCTTGAAGACGGGAGTGACACAGCCACAAGTAAAGGAATGCCAGGACCCACTGGCTGGAGGAGATAAGAAACAGATTCCTCCCCAGAGCCTTTGGAGGGAGCATCACCTGGCCAACACCTTGAATTCAACCCAGTGACACTGATAACAGACTTCTGACCTCCAAATTCGTATTCTTCAGATTCCCTCCAGAGCTGTTAGAGAATAAAATTCTACTGTTTAAAAATCGCTGATTTTGTGGAATTTGTTAGCCATAGGAAACTAATACACAGCTCATCAGAGGTGTGCTAAATTGAGCTAACCTCCTGATGGACAAGAGTAATTTCAGTAGGAACAGAGAGAGCAAAGGAAATCAAGCCATATTAACTGAGTCCATACTATGGGCCAAGACTATGTTAGACTTTATCACAAATTTGCTGAATTTGAGGGGTATGATAACAACTGATTAGATACTATTCTAAATTCAGCATAGAGATTAAAAAAGATTGAGCATACTGCTATTTACCCCTGCTCAGATGCAGTTTCCTGGTCACAGAAATGAATGCCAATCTTTTTCTTTTGATTGCCTGTTTTTTCCAATCTCGTGTATTAAAACGATTTAAAAAAATGCTGAGGGAACATCTGCTTACAACAGTGTAGCAGAAAGACAGACAATATGCTTTCAAATACGCCTGGTGGGATAATGTTCTTTTGGTAGCAGACACCATATATAAGGTCCATAAATCTAGGCCTGAAAATAGTCCTTGAAGACACAGGAAATTGAATAAAACTAAAAAACTACACACAAGAGTTTCCACAGAACATCCAATTCTCAAATGCCTCAAATTTCTCTTGAAAAAAGTAATTTTCCAGGAACTAAAACACCACCTAAATAAAGTATAATTAACATAATTGTCACCTATGATTACCGCTTGTCTAGGGATGGTTTATTTTCCTTTTTGGTGTCTCGTTCACCAGCATTAATCAATAGGGCTCTAGCCACCATTTCAAGTAAACATCTTGGACACCATAACCTTAATCATTTTTTTCTTTGGTATCTTTATAAAATCCAATGTATCCTATTTTAAACAGGTCCACTGCTCCCCCAAAATACTACTTTTGATATTACTGCCCACAAAAATAACCTATCAGTGAATAAACCATTTACATTTCTTGGTGTTCACTGTTTTCTTCCTAACACTGAAAGAGGGAGGGAGTTCCCTGGTGGTCTATCAGTTAGGACTGTGCACTATCACCACTGTGACCCAGGTTCAATCCCTGGTCAGGGAACTGAGATCCCGTGCCAAGCTTCTGCAGGATGAGTCCTCCCACACACCCCCCAAAAAGAAGAAAAACGAAAGAGGGAAAAAAAATTAACTCTGGCAGAGCAACCGGTGAAAATAGAATGGATATACACAGTATATATAATTATCGATTATCAGTTTACTGGGGGTCTAGAATATTAGATTGAATCATTATTTAAAATTTCTACTTCTCAATTGTTTTTGACCTTAAGAAAACAGTTTCCTGGAGTTCCTGTCGTGGCTCAGTGGTTAACGAATCTAAGAACCATGAGGTTGCGGGTTCGATCCCTGGCCTTGCTCAGTGGGTTAAGGATCCGGCGTTGCCATGAGCTGTGGTGAAGGTTGCAGACGCGGCTCGGATCCCGCGTGCTGTGGCTGTGGCGAAGGCCGGCAGCTACAGCTCCTGTTAGACCCCTAGCCTGGGAACCTCCATATGCCGCGGGTGCTGCCCTAGAAAAGGCAAAAAGACAGAAAAAAAAAAAAAAAACAGTTTCCTATGGACCTACCCAATATTATGAATCAACCCTATAGGTAATTTCTGAGGATCGTTTTGAGTTTCAGGTTCTCCTCACATGCCAAAGCTTGACCAGAGCTGTTAACAGCAGCAATCTGAACACACTCTCCCTTATCCTCTTATCCAGAACTGGTCACCCGCTAGTGAAGAGATCACTAGAGATAAACATAGACAAGGGGGTTAAGCAGGAAGGAAATGGAAGTAAGGGGACACAGATAAACTACCAACTGGATCATGCTTCTTTAAAGAAGGGCCATAAACTTATCTAAAGTGCTTTTTCCTTAGATGTGCTCAGTGAGCTGGTAACATAGTCTTAAAATAAGAGCACGTCTTGAACCTTTCTTCTTCAAAAGTAAATGGGTTGAGAGTGAAGATAAAAATCTAGTACTAAAAACATTCTTCTCAACTATCATTTCCTACTTCCTTTCCCAGTCCAAAAAGCAAAACAAAAATGCCCAGTAGTAAACGAATGAATAAAGAAATAATTCTAAATTTTAAAAGTCCAGTCATAGTATTAGTGATGACAAATACGGCAGGTCATGGAAGCCTGGTATACAGAGTGGGGGGCAGGGGAGGGGGTGGGGTGGAGAATTCACAGAATTAAAAAATGCAGCAATAAAGAAAAGCATAAAATAGAATAAAAAGAGGAGAATGAATGGAAATTCTAATTTCTGGGTACAACAAAACAGTCCACAGATTATCAAGCTCAGAAAATCTAAGTTCCAAAAACTTAAGTATAATATATAAAAGATCACTGAGTATTTCCCATTCCAACAGAAGTAGCATGATCACAGAATGGTAACCTACTGGCCCTGAAATGACTTAAAAGGAATGGTTTAGAAATAGGCATTTATCAACTGCAGAATCAGTCAGATCAGTACTGATTCTACAATACACATATCCTTACTACCTAAAAGACAACTTTTCTTCTGTGAAATACTAATGTAGTAGAGACTTACCAAACTTAACAGACATGTATGATATTCTAGATGGCGTTGAGACCACTAAATTCAGAGACTAAAATCTATGGAGAATAATACTTCATGGACACAGAAATTGTAAATGAAATAAAAATACAGTTTTGAATTGAAAACTGTCTGCAACAGAATTTGAGCCACTCTCTCACGGACAATAATGCAAACTGTAAATATTAATGGTGTCAGCAGGTTTCAAAAAATGAAATAACTTGATAGCTGAAGACTTAAAGCACCAATAAACATTTTTATTTAAGTAACACATGATTTTTAACCAGGGTTTTCAAGAGATGCTGATATCTTATGGAGTTCCTTGGAGCAACATTCCACCAAAAAATAAATCTTACTGAAAGACTAAATATTATTTTTTTTAATGTGCTTGGCAAGATTCTTAAATAGTTTTGAGGAACTCAGTGAACCTAAAATATGGCAGTTTCTCCATCCCTCTTGACTTCAAGGATCTTACTGTTCCATATAACAATTTGTGTCTTTTCAAATAATAGGGAAAAAGAGGTCAATGTAAGTTCACGTGAATTAACAATAGCAGTAATAAGTGCATTTATGAAAATCTTTTAAAATTTGTTTGTGGACCTAGTTCTTCTCTCTCACTTCCTCAAGTTGTTCTCTTGGGGTAGATCTAGTAAGTCTAGAAAGCAAGATTTGAGCATTTACTAGAAATGCTATCAATATTTTTTATTATATATAAATGTAGATCAAGAGTGAACTTCCTTTTTTCACTTCAGGAAGAACTGACTGCATTTTAAAGTAACCTCAGTTTGTTAGAGGACCTAAAAATAATTATGACATTTGATTAAAGCAGGCTGCTTTTAACAAAGGCACACTGACCCAAGGGTAGAGGTCAACCCTTTTCTTGCTCTTAATTTCTAAATTTAAAAAGGAAAAATTTTTCTAAATGTCCAGCTTTTAAGTATATCAAAACTCTAAAACTTCACTTTAACAACTACAGAGCACTATTCAAAAACCCAGTATTTCAATCTACTGCTAACTGCTACTGAAGTTCCGCATAGGACTTCATTTCTAATTTGCTTATCAAATCAATGGACACAGGCAGTGAATGCTCTAACCCAGCAAAGGAAGAAGACATAAGCTTCAGACAAAGTCCCAAGAGGAAAAGAATTAAGAGATGTATTCACACGGAGATTGTTCAAATTGAAGCCACCCAGCAAAAGGGCTCTCGGACCACACCAGGGCAAAAGGGCTGTACCCTTCTCTGGAAAATGATGACTGAGTGGGAGGAATGGAATCTATGAAAATGAAAATGGAACCATGAAACCTCTCCTCTTTTCTGCCTCTTGTTTTTTCCAAATTATCTTTATTTCACAGTCCACCTAATCTTCCCTGTTCACTGCATTTGCTCCTTTCATTCTACTTGTTTTCCTTTTTGCCACTTCCTCTCATTTCAATATGCCATTCCTCTGAGGCCCTTCTCATTTCACTGCTGTCTCCTCATTTTCCAGTCCCTCCTCCCCCAACATCACAATCCCCTTTTGTGCCTGGAGCAGATCATTCTGACCACTACCACCTGCTCTTTCTTGCCCTCTTCTGAGCCTGCCTCCTACATGGAAAGCCCCATTCTGATGTGGCTGGGAATTAGTAGATACAGTGCGGGGGGGTGGGGGGGGGAGAGGATAAGAAAGTATTTTTTCTAAATGCAAATTCAGCACCAGAAGAAAAAAAGATTTTATAGTTAACCACAGAGACATACACGCTCTTTACGTTGTAAATCCCAAATCCCAAGTACTGAGCTAGTATAATGTTTCTTATAGACCTTTCCTATTTTACCCCTGTATTCTCTATTCAATTCTGTTTTATTTATTCTTTTTGGTTGCACCCACATGAAAGTTCCTGGGCCAGGGACTGAATCCAAGCCGAAGTTGTGACCTGTGTCACAGTGTGTGGCAATAGTGGATTCTTAACCCACTGTACCACAGCAGGAACTCCCCTATTCAATTCTTAATAGAATTCTAAGGTCTCATTACAGTATCAAAAACTGGAACAGGGTGATAAAATCTGCTACACTGTGGTGAGTTTGGCTGGACAAATTAAATTTAAAATAAAAGCCAAGGCTGATCAGGACAGAAAGGATGACCTGTAATTAGCACATCTGAAACACTGACTATAATTATAATTGTCAGGTTACAAGAAACTGATCCTACACCATCAGAGATTCAATACCCTGTCTCTTCGTACAGCAGTTCCACACAGGGATCCTAGAGGACCATTCCATAGAAGGAGATACAGTGACAAAATTAATGTTGACATAACAGCTGGAAAGTTGTTAAAATTCCACCACAAATACTGAGACTATTTCAGACAGAGTATTAATAGGAATGGTTTCCTACTCCACACACCATGTGGTGTCCAGCCTCTGTGACGACCCCCTCCCCCAATCCATGCCACGATCATCCTCTCCTGTATTCACACCTCTGTGCAGACACCTTCCACGCTATACCAACAGATATAATATGTGGCCAGCAGAATATGAGTCACAAACAGAACGTGTATGTGTCCGACTTCTGAGGTATAAGGAAAAAGTGTGAAAGATTTTGAAATTTAGTGGCTTTCCTAGTTAGCTTATCCACCTGTATTAACTGACTGTCCTACAGCAAGTAATGTGAGTGTTAGCAAAATAAGCATAGAGAAGTTGTTGCTTGCCCAAGTCATCTCCAGCAACCTCTCCCCTTTTTCAATGCTTCTAATATCTAGAACAAAGTTATTTAAAGCAGTGTGTTGAGAAGGTTCAAACACAGAATAAAGGTGGCCTGCTAGGCTCTGCTCCTCAGCCTCACAAGAGAATCCGGCCAAGAGAGGAGGCAGAGGAAAGATAAGGAGGGCAGTCTGAATTTTACTCCTGCCCAGAAGTCATCAGGCTGGTTGTGGGTAGCAGCTGTTGTGGTCTTTTCTTGGGACTTGATGCCCCTCTGACCGCCCCTCATATTTCAAGTCCCTGGTACTGAAGTTGCTCAACACTGACTCAGAACACAGGATGCTATGTCCTTCAGCACTCTGAGGCGCGTGCTCCCAGGCTGGAGGTGTTGTTAACAAGACCCACGCAAGGCAGTTCCCACAAGCAAGAAAATGTCATGGCCTTTCTTCAGCCATACTCTGTAACATTTTAAAAGCACATAGTGTTTTTAAAATTGTTATTAAGAACTCATTACAGCCCTCTAAAATACGTGCTATTAATTGGCCCCACTGCATACAAACATGAGAGAAATCGAAAGTTTGAGATTAATTATCTTGTCCAAAGGCACAAGTTTCACAAAGGGCAGAGGTGAGACTAAACTCAAATCTGCAAAGTTTAGAATAGTGTTATTTTGCTTCTAAGTATGGCACATTTGTGATGATGCCCTCTGACCCAGTTAAATTCAGAATTTAACTTAGCTAAATGAGAAAATAACATGTAAAAGTCTCAATTCAATAAAATTGAAGGTTATATATGTACCAGAAACAAACCATGTCATCACTTATACCTGTTGTTTAAAGGGTTCTTTGGGATGATATGTATTTTACCAACATGGGTTCTGATGTCATCTAAATGCCCCTATGATCAGTTCCCAAGAAAGCAGAAAGGCAGAGAAAATAATATGGGTTCACAGAGTTAAGTACCACATATGGTAGAAACTAATCAAAATTCTGCCCTTAATCGTCTGGTGAACGTTCATTTCAAAAGAAAACTCAAAAAAATTTTTGCATGTTGTCTGTCTTTTCATATGTAAGTGAAAAAAATGGGAAGCTTCCAGTATGATTTAATGGATTAAGACTTCTTAAACTGACATGACAAAAATATCTCATCCTGCCTGTTGAAAGAGCCCCGTAGTTAACATCTTTAAAACATACCAGAGTAAAACACAAATACGGGGGAGAAAGGGCAAAAGGCAAAAAGATAAGCGATGGGACTGAATAAAGACAGCTACACACTCTACTTGTTAGCAAAAAACTGGGGCCACCACAGTTTCCTTTTTGAGATTTTTGCCTTTGCATCAGTAAAGCCAATGCCTCTGTAAGGAAAAAAAAAACTATCAGCACACTGGGCTAAAAAACAAAAAAACGTTACTCATCACTGGCCCTCTGAGGACAGCACCCAGGTCAGGAAGCACAGGTCAGTAAGCAGCACCCCGCTTCTAGAGCCTTCTGTCCCTGAGCCTGCCTCCTTTCCAGCCCACACGTGGCAGTTGTTACAAAGCCTGGAAGCCTGCTCAGTCCTCTCCCAGTATCACGAAGAAGTCTCCCAGACTGGGGGATGACTCTGGCAGTCCATGTCTGAAATGGAAGTAAGGGTGTTAACTGCCCAGTTTCCTGCCAAAATGAACGTATCTTGCATTTTGATCCAAGGGTCCATACTGTCCCTTTAAAAAAAACAAAAGTTATTTGGGTTTGTTAGGACTATTTTCACTTTCCAGACTGTACTTGGCAGAAGAATGGGTGAATTCCACTGATTTGAGCTCAGTTTCAAAAAATTTTTTTATGTTTTCTTGGTATTTCTGCCATGCTCAGGGTTCATATGCAGCTGCAGACAAGTGAAAACACACAGGATTTATGATCACTAAAGACTTGAGAGATGAAACAATAATGAAAATTCACCTAGAAACTGTACATCTTCAAATGCAGTGCGGAAAGCACCCATTCTGGGAGAAAAGAAGACCCCTGCCCCCACCGCAACTAAAATCTCTTCCAGAATGCCCTGTCCAAGCATGCCTAGGAGGTATGCGCCCACGAGATAAAAGGTTGCAAGTGAAAGAAGAAATCAGCCACTGTGAAGTGTGAAAGCCCCAGTAAACATCTTATTGGAAACAAGAGAAGCACCAGTGTTATCTCTCATGGGGAGCCAAAACCAAACGAGATTCCAAAAGAAATCTGCCTTGACTCCCTGCATTCCAGACCTTATTAACATTATACTCATCCTTGCAAACAAAGGAAAGCACTGTCAGCCCTGTACAGATGGAAACAGCCACCTCCTCCCAGGGCCAAGCCACCCAGCAACAAGATCACCTCCAAGAAGCCACAACTGCTTGAAATTTCAGACCTCTGGAAGAAAAGGCCATCCCAAGCCTTACTCCACAAATTCTTATCTGCACAGTGAATACACTTGCAAGCTAATTTTCAATAAAGAGATGTGGGGGTCAGAGTCTGGTTTCTGAGCAGTGATAGCAAAATGTATGAGGAAAAAAAAATTATCAGGCAGGACCGTCTGCACAGGAATCAGCATACAGCATACAAAACCCTGGTAATAAGGAATACTACTAAGAGAGTCAGAAGGCAGTTTGTGATCTCTGAAGGAGAAGAGCACAAGAATAATGCTTTGGTCACCAGCTTTCAATGCTACAATCAGAAATTATGACTCTATCTCAAATAAGGCACATATGAACCTATCTACAAAACAGAAGGAGACTCAAACACAGAGAACAGACTTGGCATTGCCGAGGGGCAGGGAATGGGATGGACGGGGAGTTTGGGGTTAATAGATGCAAACTAATGAGGTCTTACTGTAGAGCACAGGGAACAATATCCAATCAAATGGGACAGACCATGACGAAAAACAAGATTTTAAAAAATATATATGTACACACACACATACGTACATGACTGACTCATACTTTGCTGTACAGCAGAAACTGACACATTGTAAATTAACTATACTTTAATTTTAAAAAATTATGACTCTATGTGATGGAATTTTATTTAGAGTATAACTGCATCTCTGGATTGTCAACAATTCCAAAGGTCAGATGCCAAAAGTATGCTGCATCTTCATTTTCTTCTATATTTGGAATTCTTACCATTTTGTCTCAATTTTTTCCCATCTAGGACTGGAAGTTCTAGAAGTCTTCACATAAGCGACTATATATATGTTAGCAACACAAAAGAGACTCCCACTCCCAGTATATGTTCATCACTACAGAGATACAAAAAAGGAATATGCTTCAGCTTAAGTCAAGTGCTTCAACTGAATGCCTCCCATTCCCCTAATTTAAAATCTTTCTTCAGATTTACTTGGCATTCAAAGGGGCAGTGGTTTTCAAATGTTACTTTGCCTGATCACCACCTGGAGAGCCCAATGAAATACAAGTTGCTGACCCCCACCTCCATCAACTGCAATCCAGTAGGTCTGGGTCAGGCCATGAGGTCACATGTCATACAAGCTCCTACTAGATGGTGACTGAGTAGCCAGGGCCCAGGTGAAGGTGAGGAAAGTCTTGTGGATGACAGGTACCTGTATCTCCTGTTCTAGCCACAGAAGCACCAATTATATCAGCTTTCATGGTGCACGCACACATGTGTGTGCATGCGCGCATGTTTGCGTGTGTGTGTGTGTGTGTGTGTGTGCATGTTTGTGTGTGCGTGTAAGACAGAAAGATGGTGGGGTGGAAAGATGGTGGGGTGGTAAGGGAGGAAGGATACTGTATTTTAAACATAAGATTGTTTGAAAAAGGAAGGTTGGCTCATTAATAAGATTTTGAAAATCACTGACTCTAACTCACCCATTCATTTTACTGAAAGGGAAACTGAGGCTTACTGAAATGATTTATGTACCACACAGTCTGAAATGCAAATAAACCACTGTTATCTTACAAATCCATTAAGGTTTTAAAATGTTCAAATAGTAAGTGAAAAAGATAAACCCAAGGATAAGGTCAGAAGTATCAACTGCATATAAGACACACTTTTATTTAAAAAAAAAAAGTCTTCGGAGATTGTGTCATAATATTCTTGATGTTCTTTCTCTCCCTTTACCACCCAAACCACCCACTCACCCACACACAGACACCCCAATAACTAATGGGACTGCTTACATCTTTTTATATCATCAGACAGGGCATCTTCACCAAACTTTTCATTTTTCACTCTGTTTTCACGGAATCATTTCCAAAACAGTAACGCAGATAACCCTACTCTCTTTTCCAAGGATATGTGGCAAAGGGACTACAATAATGGTTGAAAATTGGAGGACTTCAGTTACAAAACTGTATCTCACTGAGTAACTTCCTTAATATCATATGCTTTGGTTTTTACCAAGGATAAAATGGAAAGATGAAACCTGCCTCCGACTTGATGAAGAGCAACATAAACTTCTTTAGCCTGTGCGATAAAAGGAATATGACAATTTAGACTGGGTTTTGGCCACAGAACAGGCACAAGGCAGCTCTTCTTGCATAACATTCTGTACACAAGGACAAATTCTTTCATTCCTGTCCTTGGACAACTATAGACATGGTACCCAAGCACTGATCTAAAGTCAAATACAAGTTAAGGAAAAGAAAAAGAAGGGAAAATTGTTTGAAATATTTCCCCTTAACCAATCTGCTATTATTCTGCCTTGGGAAGACAGGCCTTGGGAAGACAGGCGGGCTTCACAGAAGAGGTGATATTTGAGTTGGTTCTTGAAGAACTGAGTTAGAGTGTGCTAGGCAAAGGGACCAGAAAGGAAAAGCCAAGAAGAGAGAATAAGGCATAGTCTGGAAATACGGCAAAAACTTTAGACACCTGGTGGAGAAATCAAAAATATTTCAGAAGATGAGTGTCAAGAAGCTTAAATTTTATTCTCTGGACAATGGGGACCATGAAGGTTCCTTAAGAAGGGGAAGAGCATGTTCGGACCTGAGGTAGCTGCAGCCTCAGTACAGAGGATGGGATGGAGATGAAGATGGATAATCACATATCTAAAAACACAGTCCTTTTCAGACTGAGCACAGGGACTCCTAGCTCAGGTTTCTAAGAAATGTATGAGGAGAAAGCAAAGACAGGGTCCACGAGAAAGGACGCCCCAAGATGGTACCTGGAGTCCTGACTCATTCAGAACTTTAAGTGTCTCTAATAGGGCAGGGAGAAGATGTGTGAAATCTGGCACCTTTGGGTAGGTGGCATATTTTTACCCTAGTAGCAATCTCTCTCAGAGAGCCTAGATGTGATTTTCAGAGGTAAAGGCCCAGGAGAGCAGGGTTTAGCTTTCAAAATGAAGATGGGTTTAAACAGAATGGAGCCACTTTTGGCTTACAGGATAAGGAGTTGTGGGGGAGGGGCATGAAGGCAAGAGAGAGGGCCAGCAGACGGGGAGAGGGGACCACAGGGGTACACAGGCATACAGAGATACCTGTTTTGAGAAGGGGCTGTATCTTGTTGAGAACTGATCCTAAGATTCCAGGAGGGAGATAAGAATATTCAAGTACAAAAGGGAGAGAGACCATTATACTCAAGTATTAAGAACAAAGCTAGGAGTTCCCGTCGTGGCTCAGTGGTTAACAAATCCGACTAAGAACCATAAGGTTGCAGGTTCGATCCCTGGCCTTGCTCAGTGGGTTAAGGATCTGGCGTTGCCATGAGCTGTGGTGTAGGTTGCAGAGGCGGCTCGGATCCCGCGTTGCTGTGACTGTGGCAAAGGCCGGTGGATACAGCTCCTGTTAGACCCCTAGCCTGGGAACCTCCATATGCTGCAGGTGCGGCCCTAGAAAAGGCAAAAAGACAAAAAAAAAAAAAAAGAACAAAGCTAGGCTACTTTTAATAGTAATAACGGAAATTAAAATACCCATTTTACAGATGACAATATAGAAATTCAGGGAACACTAAAAGCAAACAGTCAGCAAATGACAAAACCCGATTCTAAGCCAAGAATATCTGATACCAAACTGTTCTCTCCCCATATCACACCATCACCTCCAAGGTGTGCAAGAAAACAGGAATCCCACATTTCCCTGAAAGTACTGTGGGACATTGTCCTGCCTAAGCTGTTTTCCTGATGGTACCAGTAAATGAAAGGAGGGGTTGACTGCAGAGAAGAATGTCTATTCTAGAACATAAGGCAGTTAAGAAGACAGGATTTAGAGTTCTCTTCTGGCGCAGTTGGGTTAAGGATCTAGCATTGACACCACAGTGTCTGGGGTTGCCGCTTCAATCTTAGGTTTGAACCCTGGCCCGGTAACTTCCACATGCCACAGGCACAGCCAAAAAGAAACAAAACAAAACAAAACAAAACAAAACAAAACAAAACAAAACACGAAGCCACATCAGGTGAAGAGATTCTGGTTCAGCAGGTCAGATATAAGGTTTAGGGGACTGTATTATTTTGACGTTCCACCAGTGTTTCTGAAGTTCAGTCAACCGAGAGAACCAGGATGCCAAGACAGTAATTAATTTATCTCCATCTTTTTAATATATTTACTTGTGTAGAGTAACATAGGTTGTTTGCTTAACACAGGGCCAGGTACAAATCTGAGAAATTTTCCCTTTTTCTTGGACATCTGTATTTTCTACATGGTAAAAAAATGTGGTGAATAAGTAGAGTCCCTCAAAAGCTAAGAAATTCTGAGGTCAAAAAGATTGGATTTCTCTGGCGATGTGGGCTAGAAAAACACCACAAGACACACGACGTGGTTAGGTATATATATCCTTATCTTGGGCAAACTACATATGAATGTGAACAGGTCAAGATACTAGCACTGACTATAGTTTAATATTAATCAGATGGCTCTGTACCCTCAACAATTATTTGAGAGATTATTTCCTGGTACAGGAGTCAGCTGCAGTACACTCAAGAAAAAATATACCCAGGGAGAATGTGACCATTTATGAAAAGGCAGAAGAAACCTTTTGGGATCCTTTTAGCCAATAGCCACATTCTGAGTCAGACAGGCCTGAAGCATTACAAACAACATAATAAACTCCATGAACAAGAGATTCTTTTGTTCACCTCCTCCACCTGATTCATGTTTTCCTCTTTGTCAAAGACAACCTGGAAGCTCAAGACCAAATAGATGGTTTACACCAGGCAACTCTACAGAATTCTTTTATGTACAACCTTACTCACATATTCATCTTATTTGCCCTTAATTTCCTCATATATTTTTAGTAGACTAATTTTTAGAGCAGCTTTAGTTTTACAGCAAAATTGACTATACAGAGAATACCCATCATATACACCCCACCTCCAGGCACACATAGCCTGCCCCACCTTAAGATTCAAGCCAGAGAAGTACATTTGATACAAGTGATGAGCCTATATGCACATATGACCATTACCCAACATCCATAGTTTACATTGGGGTGTATTAATTCTTGGTGTATGTTATCTGGGTTTTGACAAAATGTATATGACGATTACCCACCATTATGGTATCAGACAGAAAGGTTTCACTACCTAATAACCCTGAGTGCTGCGTATTCATCCCTCCCTCCTCAACCCCTGACACCCATGGATATTTTTATCTCCACAGTTTTGCCTTTTCCTATCAGACAGATGCAATCATACAGTATGCAGCCTTTCTAGCCTGGCCTGTTTCACTCAGAAATGTGCATTTGTGGTGGCTCCATGTCTTTTCATAGCTAGATAGTTCATTTCTTTTTAGTGCTGAGTATATTACATGTCTGGATTTATCAGTTTATTTATTCATTCACTTACTGAAAGACATCTTGGTTGCTTCCAAGTTTGGGCAATTACGAATAAAACTGCTATAAACATGCATGTGTATGTAGTTTTTCGTCAGTATGTAAGTTTTCAGTTCATCTGGGTAAATGGATATTTTTTTATCCAACGTGTAAATCCTCTCATATCCTTATTGGAATGAGCTAGAGTACATAAAGTAATACTCCATCTGATTCTATATTTTGTGGCTAAACCATGTAGAGGGTAGTACTTGGAGTGTTTTTGAGGAGACAAATTATGTGATGAGAAAAACAGCACTAACCAAATTCAAACTAAAGGTGAGATAAAAATACTTTCTCTTTCATTGTCAAACACACACTCCCATAGCAAAAGTGATCTCACTATTACCAATACAATTACATGTTTTCTACACAATAGCAAAGAGCATGAGATATTCAGAATAATTATACTCTCTGTCATAATGTAAAATGCCAAAACGCTTGTAAACACATGGACATTAGCATATCTTTCAGTATAGATTTCAATGCAAATCCATTTCCTCTCTTATAGCCGTGAGAGGATATTAAAATAGAGGGCAGTTTACACATTTAGGTACATGTGAAGCGAAACAACTGCAGATATAAGGAAGGCATTTACTTCTGCCAAAGTTAATTCACAACTACATTAATTTTATATGCTAACTTCAACCCTGCTTCATTTTATTTTCCTTCTCTTATTATAACTCTTCTCTTAGATCTTACTCAAAATTATTTTATCTATCTCTATTATATTTATCTATGTCTTCTGTCTTAAATCTTTTTTGAGGAAAGGCAGGGCAAAAATTATTAAAGAATGAATCAGGCAGTCAAGGTGGTTCAAACGTTATAAGCTCTCTGTAGGCAGATTAGACATTCCTTTTCTCTTTTCTACAGACTAAAAGTCTCCTTAGGAAAACCAATTTCTAATTTGTGTGTGTGTGAATTCTCTTATATGCTCATGATTTAAAATTATAATGCTAATAATCTAATTTCAAAATTATAAATTTTAGTATCATTTGACTAAATTACTTTATAAAATTTTAAATGTCATCTACTTATTTGTGTTTTGTTTAATAATTATAAGAATAATGCATAATGATTGCATATAACTTGGAAAATACAGAAAAGAATAACAATTAATAGAACCCATAATACATTTCACTCAGAGAAATTCCTGTTCACTTTTCACTGTACTTTACCATTCTTCTTTTCAATGCTTCAATTCACATGTGTAAATATCATGGGAAGAAACAGCGATGCCAATGTCTGGATTGACCTAATATCCCTTTGCCCTAACAGAGGTCTTTTCTACACAATCAACCATACACAAATTCTGCCTGTTTCACTGACAAACATATTTTCACAGATATAGTGCCTGTTTCTACCTGGATGAGGTCCAATAAGGAAGGAGTAATATTTAATAGTGTTATAGTCAGTTCTTAACCTTGTCACTTACATATCTTTATTTATATCTGTAAACTTACCTAGCTTATCAAAATGTTACCTTCTTTTACTTCCCTGAAGTCAGTGTTCTAATACCTGCCTATATAAAAGGCTTCTGTTTTTTAACTCCCGTAGCATCAGAACAGGTTGTATCTAAATCTTATCTAAAAACTTAATTCACACATACCTTCTTCACCAAACTACTTGATCTACAGCCACAAGATTAGTCTACAAAACCCCACAAACCCTCTTGAGCTGACGTCTCCCTATATGTGGTGACCCAAGTTCTTCCTTCTCATTCTTGGTCTATGAATATTTCATTCAGGATGCCAAACAATAACTGATGATGGAAAAAGAAATATATTCCCTTACACAATAATAAATGTCACTGCAGTATGGCGTAATTACAGCTGGTGTTATGAGGTATAATTATTTTGAGATTTAAACTAGCCTTACTTAGAAAGACTAATGAAACAACAGAGACAGGCTAGTGTGAAAACACTTTCAAATACCTTTTTCTGAGATTAAGTAGAATGTTACATGGCACATGTGACCAAAGAAATAATATTTCTTTCATAAAGTATTGATAAATAGAGATGATACAACATTCTGTCCTTGATAAGCAAAAGCTATGAGAAGGTCTATCCTATCATTCTTAGCAGAAAGATCAACTGTCATGAAATAACCTTCTTACGTAAAAGGTATTTCTTTTAGGATGTCCACCAAAACAATTCTCTTTTTACAGCACCAAAACAATTCTCTTTTTACCTTGCAAGTCTGCATCATTCGACTTTGGACTGCTCCTTGCTCGCCGCTCTGTTTTCTTAATGCCTGGCCCACCACCACTGCCGCCTCCCCCGCCGCCTCCTCCACCACCACTGTGGCCCTTCCCATAGCCATTGTACACGGTAGTGCAGTTGCTCTTGTAGATGGAAGAAGGAGGGCTGTTGAGGCGATTCTGGCGGTCGATCTGGCGGTCTTTCAGTTTTTTGTGTGGAGGCTTGCTGTACTGGTCTTCTCGGGTGATGTAACTCGACATTCCATAGAGTGGTATAATTTCTAGAATGACGATTATGACAAATGCAAGTTCAGTCTACATTTTCAAAAATAAATCATTAATTGGTCAAATGACTTGACTCCTGAAGGAAGAAGTTTAGCACATTACTTATAAAAATGAGAGAATGATATGCACAGTATACATGTTTAAAATATTCCCATTCACTTCTAACAAATAAAGGAATAACCATTAAAACTTACACTATGTGTTCAGAAATGTTCCAGAAATTATGGAAAATACTGAAAGAAGACAAGGTTATTGTCCACCAAGACGTCATATTCTAACTGAGTATGTAACTAAGTTAGACTTTGCCTGTTAATTGTGTTTAGCAGTTAGAGTATATATTAAAAAAGTTAAAATTAACAAATAAAATAGACAAATAATGTGTTCTTAGACTCAAGATACTTAAAAGTATGCTTTATCCTTATGGACAGAATGGAATTTCTATTGGAAAGTATATAGCAACTAAAATATAAGGAGTTATCTGCGCCCTCTAGAAAGGCCAACATTTGAACAAAATGTAGTACAATGAGATGAGACATTTCCACTAAAAATAATCAAAGCTCACAGAATCAAGGTAAATGTTTAAGGAGATTTTAGAGTGGTAAATATAAGCCATCTCTGCAACCTGTTGCTAAGCATAATACTCTATGGTCTTTAACTTCTATTTTAGGGTAATCAGGAGACAAGACAAACTGACTTAAAGAATGCTACCTGGCTTCACCATGCATATTTTCATGTGGCTCAAAAGCATGGGAGTAGGAGTTCCCACCATGGCTCAGTGGTAAGAAACCTATCTAGTATCCATGAGGACGTAGGTTTGATCCCTGGCCTTGCTCAGTGGGTTAAGGATCTGGTATTGCCATGAGCTGCAGTATAAGTTGCAGATGTGGCTCGGATCCCGTGTTCTTGTGGCTGTGGTGTGGGCCTACAGCTGCAGCTCCATTTTGATCCCTAGCCTGGAAACTTCCATATGTCACTGGTGCAGCCCTAAAAAGGCCCCCCCCCCCAAAAAAAAGGGATATGAGAGAAAAACAATCTCGTGATCTTAGGGGAAAATATTTATGTTCAATTTAAATATTTAAAGCAATTAAAAATTGTATTTAGACATTAATAAGAGTGATAATATATAACAGACATCTGGTCCTTACATGTTTATAAGAAAAAAAAAGGTCCCACATGCAGAGTGACCGTATAAATTACCATCCAAATCTGAGTATTTCTGAGGGTGATTAGGGAGCACTGCCAATTATTCTCTGGACACAAGACCTAAGTCAGCACTATGCTAGGCACACCGGGAATGTATGTTTACCCTACCAACTTAAAAACTGATGTTTGAATTTTTCAATGTAAAAAGCTTCACTTTACATTTTCTTTCTGTTCACAAAACTTGAGAAAGATCTTAAAAAAGCATATCCTCACAAGATAACCAATCTGCACTAGAGAAACACAACCCTATTCAAAGAGATCATGCCCAAATAAATCATGTCTAAACATACAAAATGAATGGTAAAGGCTTTGAATACCACAATTCATTACACTAGAGATTTAAAATATTCACCACGGGTACTCAAACAATAATATTTTAAAACATCATGAACTTTTAAAACTCATATGGTTTGAGAAATTAAATGTTTTTGTTTTATTTATTTTTTCTTTGTGGCTGTGCCTCATGGCACATGGAAGTTCCCGGGCCAGAAATCAAACCCATACCACAGCAGTGACAATGCCAGATCCTTAGCAGAGCTACTGCGCCACAAGGAAACCCCATGAAATTAAATGTTTTAGTTGCTTTAGATGTGTGAACATTGAGAACTAAGGAAAGAGAATATGTAAATGGTTTTTTATTTATAAAGCAAAGGATTTTTGTTTTCAGCTTTAATTTGGAATTAATGAAGGCACTTTTAGTCTACCATATTGCTTGTGTTATTTTAATAATACTAAGCCAAAATACCCTATTAAATTAAGACAATACATTTTGTTTAATTCCCTTTTTTTTTTTTTTTAAAGGCCCCATCTGAGACATATGGGAGTTCTCAGGCTAAGGGTCAAAATGGAGCTGTAGCTGCCAGCCTACACCACAGCCACAGCAACTCTGGATCTGAGCCACATCTGCAACCTACACCACAGCTCATGGCAACACAGAATCCTTAACTCACTGAGCGAGGCCAGGGATCAAACCTGCATCCTCATGGATACTAGTCAGATTCGTTTCCACTGAGGCACAATTGGAACTCCTGTTTAATTCTAATGATGATTTAAATCATACTGTTGCCTAAAATTGCAAAGGACGCCACTCACAAAACAGTAACTGTGTGGCATCCTATTAAAAGACTGCTAAAATAAGGCAGGTCAGGAACTCTTCATCAAACAATGAATCAGTAGCCAAGGCTTTTCACAATGTTATTTAGCTCAGATCCAACCAGAAAACTCTAATATGCCCAAATATTTAATGTGTATTGTGTCAGAGTACTGAATACTTTTTAAAAAATTACAATTAACTAAATTTTTCCAGTTTTTATCCAACTACTTTCATGGAATATGCCTAGTATCTGATGTTTTTGAGTGTCATATTACTAGGCAATAGGGCTATATAGCATTACAGAGTTGGGGGTGTTTCTTTTTTAATGGCCACACCTGCAGCATATGGAAGTTCCTGGGCTAGGGTCAAATTGGAGCTGCAAGCCTACGCCATGACCACAGCAACAATGAATCTGAGCTGCATCTGTGACCTACACTGCAGCTTCCAGCAATGCTGGATCCTTAACCCACTAAGTTAGGCCTGGGATTGGACCTGCGTCCTCATGGACACTATGTCAAGTTCTTAACCTACTGAACTACAGTGGGAACTCTGAATTAGGGAGCTATCGATGCCTTTATGAAATTGAAATATGGATTTCATCCTTTCCTATCCTCTCTTCATATCCTATTATACCAGCACTTGATTCTTTTGAATTATACGAAATTTCTAACTACAAACAAAACAAAAAATAAAAAGAACCCCAATTTTTTCACTAAGTTACAACAGGATACAGAGTATTTCACTTAAAATACTCATCTCAAATTTTTTCTTTCGTTAATAAGAAAATATTCCAATGTGATATGAACACAGATGAGAGAAAGTGAAGTTACTGATTCCCCCAAAGCTAACAGGCATTTCTCATACAATTTAACTGTAAATCAACATAATACATGTTTGAAGCAATCAAACACTTCAATTCATAGTCTGCACAGAAGAAGTCCTAGAGGTTAAAGCCTAATTTCACCCTTACTTATCTGGTGTCTCAGTATCCATTTCGATAAAGAAGGGCTTTAGACTAAACCAACGCCAAGGTCAAAACTAAAAAGACATAATGTCGGTATCCCTGAGACTCTTTTTCATTTCAAGGTAAGTATTTGCCTAACAACCAGGGAAATTGTGGCTGCACTCGTGGCTATTCTTAAACTAAAAACAGGGTTCAGGAGCCACATCAACAGCAAGGGGATTTCGAGTTCTGCCAATATTGCAACAGGGCATCCAGGAAACCCAAAGGTTACTGATACCCGACAGTCTACTATCAGTGGATATGGGGAACAAAACCCATTTTAATTGCCCTTCTACTGCCAGACTACATGGATGCCTACGAAATAATGTGCTGCAGTTCTGTCTCAGGCCACTCTTATATAAAAATATGTTAACAGGATATGGGAACATATGATATATTACTGCCCCTTTTCTGAAATAAGAAATGGCCACCCCACGACCTGTTCTCTGTGAGATGGCACAGGGGGCAGAATTTGAAAAAAATACAGAGGAAGAAAGAGCTGCAAGTCAAAATTTAGGACAAAGAAAGAAAGAATCTCCCACGAGCTTTATTCAGCAGACAGATCCTCTCCTATGCTTATTACAGAAGAAATAAAGGGCTCTCTGGCTCTCTCGAGCTATTTTAGTGCTGCAACCAATTCCAACAGCTCCCAACGTGATGCCAGCAATCTACTCACCTTGCTCGCCATATATTGTAGGGGGAAGGTGATGCTGAGGAAAAAACTGAGGCGGCATATCTCCAGGTCCAGTAACAGGTGGGTAGTAAGCTGTGTGTGAGTTATGAATAAAATGCGGGTGGTGAGTCAGGTAGGGGGGTAGGTGATGGGTTGGAGACATGGCTGAGGGGTAGCTTGGGGGGTAACACTCAGGAGACTGGGGCGTGACCACCACCCGGCGGACTCCAGTATTGTCTTCAATCACCTACAGAAAATAGCAAAAAGAATGTAGTATATGTAATTAGCAAATATCCTGTGAATGTATACAGTATTTAAGCACTTCCCTCCTTAATTTAAATTTTCTCTCCTCCATAGGGGAAAAAAAAATAGTGCATATTGAATTCTGGTTCTCTAATTCAACCAGTTAAATGAGTTTTAGAAATAATCATATACAACAGTTAAAATTTATAAAAATAAGTGCTTCATCAACCACCCGATTCTGATTATATAAAACTTTTTGGAGAGATCAACAGCTTGACAAGTCTTGTCTTTCTCATAAAACTTTCACAGGTGAAAAGTAGATTTCTGAAGACCTCATCTAAGACTAGTGAATTTGATGAGTGGGTAAGCTGATTTTAAGATGATTTTGACAATCAGCTCAGTGGTTTTGGAGAAAGAACAGACTTTCTGGGCCATGTAAATAGACTTTAGAGGGCTGAGCTTCCAGACCCGCTTGACAACATCAGACTCCAGTCCTGCTTTAGCGAGCATAGGTCCATGACATTGGAGGAACATTAACTTCAGAAACCGTAAGAGTACCAAAAGGTCGTTTAACCTGGGACCAAGGTTGTGGATGAAATGAGGGGATGCTGACCCACCAAATAACTGAGCAACCCCAACTCAAGGACAGCTTTCCTCACAAGATTCCCTGATGTTGTGAAGAGGATGTGCTAACAGGCAGAGTGAGCCAATCAACATTCCATTCCTACTTTTTTCAAATGAATTGTTTAAAAATTCAACCAAGGAAGGTAATACAAGGTAATATAATGTCAATATTTATTGCCTCTGTGGCCAACTTCACACTAACTGCTCTAAGAGCAAACACTTTGTTGAGGCACAGGATAAGAAATAATACAACAGATATCATAATCCAAAGGTAAAGCTGTGGGATATAGAGAACAAGGGCATGAAATACCAGAATCAAAGCAGACCCCAAGGACCTCAGATTTGGTAGGGTTGGGACAGCTGAGAGCATGGCCCCTGTGTTAGGGCCCTGCAAGGCAGGGACAGCACAATGACAGCACAAGAGTAAACCTGGAAGCCAGGGCCAGGCTTCCAAAGAGACCAGATGGCCTAAATCAAGCTTGATACATACACTGATAGGAAGCTGTGCTTTTCAAAGGAAGAAAGGAAAAAAAAAAAAAACAAAAAAAAACCCAAAACAAACCCTGAATATTAGGCTTGTACATTGAAATATGTTTCACATTACACCTCAGGAAGCTAATTACAGGTCAAAATAAAACGATCATGTCTAAAACATTCTAATAAAAAATTACATTAAACTTTTTGGAGGGAAGTTATGCTCACCACTATACCACCAACAAAAAAAATTATACTGGACTTTGTTTTTTAAAATACTGCTTGAGACAAAACGGCAAGTCTGTACTTTAGTGAACAGGATAGCTTTAATTTTAATTAATAACCATTAATCTTTATGTTAAGAGCATAAAAGCCTTTGCTTATTAATGAACCTATTAACTTAATACTTTCAGAATTAACTACTATGCTACTATTAACTCCTTAAAATTAAAATTCTGAGTCATACTCCCTACTAAAGCTCAGGATGTAGCTTTTTAATGTATTCTTTAATAAATGCAACCTCTTCCAAGCCTTGGCAAGCTAATCACATTAGCCTCATTTAGGCTGCTAATTCACAGGTAGATGGATATAGTGCTTATACCATGACATTAGAAATTCTCACATATTCACTAATAACAATCATCAAAGCATCTTTTTCTTTTTTAAAGATTATTTTTTCCATTATACTTGATTTACAGTGTTCTGTCAATTTCTACTACAGCATATTGACCCAGTCATATATATATATGTATGTGTATATATATATATGTATGTGCATATATGTATGTGTGTATATATATATATATTCATATATTCTTTTTCTCACATTATCCTCCACCATGTTGCATCACAAGAGACGATATAGTTCCCTGTGCTACAGAGCAGGATCTCATTGCTTATCCACAAGCATCTTTTTTATAACTGAAGTACAGTTGAGTTATAATGTGTTAGCTTCTGGTGTACAGCAAAGTGATTCAGTTATACATAAATATATTCTTTTTCACATTCGTTTCCATTATGGTTTATTTAGGATACTGAATATAGTTCTCTGTGCTATACAGTAGGAGCTTGTTGTTCATTTCATATATAGTTGTTTGTATCTGCTAATCCCAGATTCCTAATTTATCCCACCCACCCCCTTTTTCCTTTGGTAACCATAAATTTGTTTTTATGAGTCATGAGTCTTTTTCTGTTTTGTAAATATGTTCATTGGTATCATTTTTGGATTCCGCATATAAGTGATATCATATGATATCTTTCTCTTTATGACTTACTTCACTTAGTATCATAATCTCTAGGTCCATCCGTGTTGCTGAAAATGGCATTATTTCATTCTTATGGCTGAGTAATATTCCAGTCTGTGTGTGTCTGTGTGCGCGCGCGCATGCCACATCTTATTTATCCATTCATCTGTTGATAGACATCTAAGTTGTTTCAATGTTTTGGCTATTGTAAATAGTGCTATTATGAACACTGGAGTGCATTTATCTTTTTGAATTAAAGAGTTTTCCTTGAATATATGCCCAGAAGTCGGATTGGAGGATCGTATGACAACACTATATTTAGTTTGTTAAGGAAACTTCATATTATTTCCATAGCGGCTGCACCAATTTATAGTCCCACCAACAGTGTTGGAGGGTCCCCTTTTCTCCACACTCTCTTCAACACTTATTGTCTGTAGACTTTGATGATGACCATTCTTTTTTTTTGTTTTTTCCCCAGGGCCGAACCCATAGCAGATGGAGGTTCCCAGGCTAGGGGTCAAACTGGTGCTGCAGCTGCCGGCCTACACCACAGCCAGAGCAAGGTGGGATCCAAGCCACATCTGCAAGCTACACCACAGCTCATGGCAATGTGGGATCCTTAGCCCACTAAGCGAGGCCAGGGATCGAACCTGCATGGATACTAGTCAGATTCATTTCCCTGGATGGTCATTATGACTGGTGTGAGGTGGTACCTCATGATAGCTTTGATTTGCATTTCTCTAATTAGTGATGTTGAGCACCTTTTCATGTACTTATTAGCCTCTGTATATCTTGTTGTTTTTTTGTTTTTTGCCTTTTGTCGTTTTAGGGCCGCATCTATGGCATACGGAGGTTTCCAGGCTAGGGGTCTAATCGGAGCTGTAGCTGCCGGCCCACGCCACAGCCACAGCAACACGGGATCCGAGCCACATGTGTGACCTACACCACAGCTCACAGCAACGCCGGATCCTTAACCCACTGAGCGAGGCCAGGGTTTGAACCCGCGACCTCATGGTTCCTAGTTGGATTTGTTTCCGCTGGGCCACGATGGAAACTCCTGTATATCTTTTATTTATTTATTTATTTATTTATTTATTTATTTATTTATTTACTTATTTATTTATTTATTTATTTAGGTCCTTTTAGGGTTGCATCAGCAGCATATGGAGGTTCCCAGGATAGGGGTCAAATTGGAGCTGTAGCCGCCAGCCTGCACCACAGCCACAGCAACACGCGATCCAAACTACGTCTGCGACCTGCACCACAGCTTGTGGCAAAGCTGGGTCCTTAACACACTGAGCGAGGCCAGGGATCAAACCTGTGTCCTCATGGACGCTAGTCAGATTCATTTCTGCTGAGCCACGACGGGAACTCTCATCTGTCTATCTTCGGAGAAATGTCTGTTTAGGTCTCCTGCTCATTTTTTGACTGAGTTGTTTGGGTTTTTGTTATCAAGTTATATGAGCTGTTTGTGTATTTTGTTAATTAAGCCTTTGTTGATCACATCATTTGCAAATATTTCCTCCCATTCTGTAGGTTGGCTTTTTGTTCTGTTTAAGGTTTCCTTTGCTGTGCAAAAGCTCACAAGTTTGATTAGGTCCCGTTTAAAAATTTTAAGCATCATCTATTTTGCCTGAAATGCAGAGCACGTGATAGCACATGTTGTACAATTTTAGCTAAATTTGAGCTTTTCTTACCATCTGATAGAAACATGCATTATTCTGTAGTGTCCTCTTTCCCTCCACCCTACCACTAACTATTAAGAAAAACAAATAGAGTTCCCGTCGTGGCTCGGCAGGTTGAGAACCCACAGAGTGTCCGTGAGGATGTGGGTTTGTTCCTTGGCCTCGGCTCAGTGGGTTAAGGATCCAGCATGTCCACAAGCTGTGACATAGGGTGCAGATGTGGCTCAGATCTGGCATTGCTGTGGCTGTGGTGTAGGCCAGCTCCAATTTGACCCCTACCCTGGGAACTTCCACACGTTGCAGGTGTGGCCATTAAAATAACAACAACAAAAAAAGTCAGTCATATTACAGATGTCCCTCTTTCACGGAACCTTCATTCAAGCCAGTGCTAGACAATGGAAGGTCCAGAGAAGCAAAGTACTTGTTTTCTAGAAACTTAACAATCTTCATTATTTCAGTCAATGTAAAAAGACTTCCAGTGGTTAAGCAGCCCACACAGACTTGACTGAGATAGTAAACTAAGAACTGGGTTCTCAGTAAATATGAAGAACAAGAACAACCCTGGGCTTATAAACAGGGGTAGTTACGAAGAGAAATTATTTTCATTTTATTATATGGTTTCTGACTTGTTAAAATGCTTTTTAAAAAGTAGGATAAAAGCACTAACTAAAGATAAGAATTTTAGTCATGGAGGGTACAGATATAAAAGAGATATAAAGCTGAAACA
Source organism: Catagonus wagneri (assembly GCA_004024745.2). Taxonomy (NCBI): domain Eukaryota; kingdom Metazoa; phylum Chordata; class Mammalia; order Artiodactyla; family Tayassuidae; genus Catagonus; species Catagonus wagneri. The sequence goes on along the minus strand of PVHT021183693.1, from coordinate 28,383,031 downwards.
TATTACTATATTTTATAAGAATAAGAATATCCACTAACTACCAAAATTAAAAAATCTAAAATATAAATTACTCTTCACAAAAAAATAGCTTTCCAGTTAGAAAACTAAGTAGATTTTTGAAACCACAAATTGCCTGCATTTAAGAAAATTGTTTGATAGCCTCATTTTTAATTATCTTAAAATTATTTTGTAGTATTTGTGAAAGAAATCTATTTACATGTAATTAGCAAATGGGATACTTTTGGAGACCTGCTCCCTTAATCAATCAAAGAATACTTTATGCCTAAAAATATTTTTAAGAAACAAAGTATTCTCAAATAATTACAGACAAAAATCAAGGCATTTTTCCGAGTATTTTGTTTATTGTTTTCCCATAATACAAATTGCAGCATATTTAATTATCAAATTCTGTTTTGATCTATGTATACAGAAATTATACCTATGTTCCTCCAATGAATAAGAAAGTCTGAGGGGCAGTAAAAATGTACAAAATGATAAGCAACTCAGGAAATGATGGCAATAACATTTTTTATTTAAAAATATAGTTCATAAAGAAATATATTACTGTAGTAGAATTTAGACATTAGAAATGAGAAAAAGTTCAGTCCAAAAATCCTCAGGCAATAAAAATGTGCCTTCAATCTTCACAAATGACCGTGGAAAAGACAATTCATTTCCTTTTGGGGTGAATGAAATTCTGACAATGTCCAGAGGCAGACAAATCGCCTGCATTCAATTCAACAACTATTTCCTGATATATATATACTATGAGCTAAGCACTGGACATTCAAAGATGAGAAAAAAAATAGGTGCTAAACATCAAGATTTTTCTAGTTAGCCTAAAAATAATATAAAGAGAAAAATTAGACTGAGTCCTAGTTAGTTCTGTTCAGAAATTGGAATAAAATAGTTTTTTTCAGACATCAAAACCAAGTATTCTTCATCTAGATTTTTTCTGGCTCTAGGAACTCAGTAGAAAGGGCACTTCTTACAGAAAAGCACAGACCCTTGGAAAAAAATCATTGTTCTGGGCCCTCAGGTCGCCACTTGCTACGGGCTGAATTATGTGCCTGCTCCCCAACTCTGCCCCCATCAATTCGTATATTTAAGTCCTAACCCCTAGTACATGGGGCTTTCTATGGAGATGGAGCCTTTAAACAAGTAATTATGGTAAAATGAGGTCATGGGGTGGGTCCTAATCCATTATGACTGATAGCCTTCTACGAAAAGGAAATCAAGACACAGACAGACAGAGCAAAGACCATGTGAGGACACCACAGGAAGAAGGCCACGTACAAGCCAAGGAGGGAGGCCTTAAAAGAAACCAAACTGGTAGTCTCCAGAACTGTGAGGAAATAATTTCTATTGTTTAAGCCACCCGATCTAAGGTACTTTGTTGGAGCCTTAGCAAAGTTAACATATCACCTATCAGGCCTCCTAACTTAAGTTCTACCAGCCTTAATTAAGAAAACAAAAATCAAACAAACAAAAAAACCCAAACCCCAAAAACCTCTCTTTAAAAAGTAACACATTTATCCTCCTGAACAAACGCCCAGTCACCTTCCTTGGGCTGAGGAATAAAGTTATATCGATGGCAAATAACAGCTACTTTGAGTCTTTATCATGTCCTTTTACTCTGCTCAGTAAGTATTTACGGAGAAACTTCTATGAGGCTAGCATTCTTTGCTATCCTGTGACTTAGACACATGGATGAGAAGCTAGAAAATAAGGTATAAAAGGTTAAATAGGGAGAATGTTTGCCTTCCTGGCCCCAGTGTTTTTAGAAGTATGACCAAGAGAACCATTAAAACAAAATGAGATAGCCTAGGGCCAACAGCAAGGGGGAGCGCTAATGGGACAGCAAGGAAGGAGAGGAGAAGGTGAGTCACAGCCACTGCCTGAAGTCAGCCACCTGCTTGTCACCAGTTATCTCATTAACTCCCTTAACTACTGGAGAACTAGATATTAGTATCCATGTTGTACATGAGAAAACCAAGGCACAGCATGATTAAAATGTACAACTAATTCAACTGCAGAACCAGATTTGCATTCTGGTCTTTATACCAAAGTTTTCATTACGTAGAGAGTCACACGGAAGTTAGGTATGCTGTGAAATAAATACAGGAATAATGATCTATAAGAAACAGGTTATTAAGAGATGTGAAAGGATTCAAGATGCAGACAGTATTTAGTGAATACCTGCTGTCTCTGCTTTAATACCTTCTGCCCAAGATTAGGAAACACACATTAAGACCCTGGAACAGAAACTGATACCTGATAGAAAAACTTTACCTAGCAATTAACGCTGTTAATATCATCACCTCATTAAATCTTCCCAACAATACTGGGAGGTAAATACATTTATCACCATTTGAGAGAGAAAAAAGATGAAGTAAAGTTAAACTGGCTCACACAAGGTCAGAGAACTATGGGGAGGAAGTGGCAGGGGTGAAGGATACACAGTTCTGAGTTCAAGAACTAAAATGGATCTCTTAAAAACACTTATATTTTGAGGGTCTCTTCTTGTAGTTAACAGAGAGGAAGGTAGCTGCTCTTATTGAACTGAGATGCTCCACAGTGGTTTTAATAAACTCCTCGGTTCCTTCAACTCTCTCCTACTTCTTCTGGGTCGCAAGAAACAAGAATCAAAAGAAGAGCTTCAGTGGTAGGAGGCCAAAGAAAAATTGTTAAAAGCCTGCTCCGATGGCCAGTGATGATCCTGGACGCCAGCAGGACAGCCTGCACGTGGACACACATAAGCTCAAGCACATGCAGGCCGCATGCAAGGCCAGCACAGCCAGCTTGCTGCTGAGGCGAGGAACACTGAGGAGCTGCAGACGTAAGTCCTCTGTTCTTTTCCATAGAAGCTCCCAACACCCATGCACACATAGTTCATTAGGAAACATTTTCCTAAGTTCCTATAGAAAAGTCGGTTCTTCCAAAGGTCTGGAAAGAGGTTCCAACTTTCTCATTATTGGCTGCCAAATGGATCTGGTTCTCAGTCTGACCAGCACAGGGCAATACCTTATGTTCCTTCCTTCATTTTTATAACATTGAAGGTGAAGTACAGCACTGGTTTAATCCCAGGCTGTAATTACCAAAGGGAAGCAACTGAGGCTAATGTTTATAGCCTGGCCGACTTGGCTGAACAAAATGGAGACTAGTATTCCATGGCATTCACCTAACAGGCCCCATTGTTTCTCCACAGGGCTCCGGTTTCTGGCCAACTCTTAAAACAATCCTCACTGGAGAATGACCAACCAAACCAAAATTTAAGTGCATTTTTAAATACATTTCTCATCTCTGCTTGGTCAAGGAAATGGAATACACATAATTTTAACAGGTATTTATCTATTAGCCAATTCCCAAAACAATGGAATGGGGTAAAGTGTGCTATAACAACAGAAACACTTATTTTGACTACTCTTTGAAGTTTTGAGGTTACATCAATTAATCTGGAAAAAAGAGTGGTTTCTCAAATGAGAGCACATTAACTTGGATGTTTCACTTTTTCTCTTCATATGCTTTTTAAATTTGGGGGTCTACATGAAGATTTCCCCTGTAACCTTTGAAAAATGTTTCATAAATTACTATGGAAGCATGGAAAATAAAACTCAAGGCATCTGCTTAAGAAATTTTTATGTATAAATTCTTCAGAAAGTTAATGATTAGGTCTAAAAATTAAGAAAAACCAGGGCCAGTATACAATGAAAGGAAAATTTTGCTTCATACCGCGTGATCTCACTATGTATTTAGAAGGGCAAACATTGCCAAACTTTCACTGAAATTGTTCTAACAGTCTTCATTCTAGTTGATGCCACTCAGTGAATGCCCACTGTGAACTATACACTCTATATAACATTTCTCTTAATTCTTCCTTCTACACCATCAGGTAGGTATTTGCCTATGTGGCAAAACAATCTGTAAAAGCTACACCAGAAGCAACCATGGTGGAATATGAAGACAGGTTTTTCCAAGTAATGTCCATATTCTTCCCAGCTCGCCCCATTTTTCCCATAATTTCAACCCTAATCACACTAACAAATGCTTTTACATAATAGAAATAATGGTATTGAGGCTAAATTCTCTCTCACCTAAATCCAGTTTCTCATGGGGGGGGGACCTATTATTTTCTCTCAAGTTGAAAGGTCAGGTTACATTTTCCTCAAACCTCCCCCAGCCTCCCACCAAAAAGTAAATCACAGAACACACACACACTAAACACACAGAAACCTACCATCTCAGCTAAGATTCCACTGTTCTCCTACCCTAGTCCACACTGTCTCTGAGGTCCACAGGGTCAGTCCTTCTCAACCTAAGAAAACACAGGCTGTGCTGCTGACTGCACGACAGAGCAGAACACGGCTGTCTCTTCAACTCCAAATGTTTCTCCTTCCATGAGGTCATCTGCTCATTACTGACATCTGTATTTCATCAGTTAGATCAAGTTTATCAATATACCTTTAAAGCACTTTTAGTTACTAAACTACGTAATGAATGCTACAATCAAGAATTTCTCCAATGACTCAGTTTAGAATTACTACTGTGACATCTTTAATCATTCACTTGCCTCCCTCTTCAGTTTCTTACAATAACTTAGGACCATCTCAGATGTTAGCAGCCAGTGTTTTAGAACTGGAGATGCACAAGTCGGCACACTGCACATGGCACTCACATTCTCAGGAGGTGACATAACATAAAGCAAATACAGTTAGTCCTCGAACAGGCTGGGATTAGGGGTACCAAACCCTTCTCACAGTCAAAAGCCCACAAATAACTTATAATCAGCCCTCTGTATCTGCAGTTCCACATCCATGGATTCCATCAACCATGCATCACAGTACTGAATACTCAGTATTTTAAAAATTCCATGTATAAGTGGACCTACACAGTTCAAACTGATATTGTTCAAGGATCAGCTATATATCCATCAAGGCAGACTCTGTCACTGACTTTGAGATCACATCACAGTGGGGACAAAGGTAGGAAAGATTAAAATGCCTGGGATGAAATCCTGATTCAACTCAGGGCCTTAGCTTCCTCATATGTAAAGTTCGGACGGTGAAAACTAGAGACATAAATAAAGCATTTAGCACAGTGCACAGAATACACAGTAGTTATTACCATCATCAACATAGGCATGAAGATAGGCTGGGCCATTTCTCCTAGTTGTGCCACTGTGCTGATTATTTAATAATTAGCACTAGTCACTATCCCTTTCTGCCTTTTGAAATAGCTTTATTGATATACAATTTACATATCATAAAATCCATTCTTTTAAAGTCTCTTATTCAGTGGTTTTCTTCATATATTCAGATTTTAGTGACCATTACCAGCATTTGTTTCCAAAACATTGTCATCACTCCCAAAAGAACACCATACCCATTAGCAACAAACTCCCTAACACTCTCTCCCCGAGCCCCTGGCAACAACTAATCTATTATCAGTGTCTATGGATTTGCCTACACTGTACATCATTTATAAATGGAATGATACTATTTATGGCTTCTTTCACTTAGCATTTTCAAGGTTCATCCAGTTTTCAGCATGTATCAGTACTCCATTCCTTCTTATGACTGAATAAATATTCTATCATATAGATATATCTCATGTTTATCCTTTCATAAGCTGATGGACATTTGAGTTGTTTCCACTTTGGGGCTATTCCACTTTGGGGCTATTCTGAATAATGCTGCTAAGAATACTCATGTACAAGCTTTTTTGTGTGTGTAAACATGTTTCTCTCTTCTTGGGCACCTACCAAGGAGTGGAATAGCACAGTCATATGGTGACTGTATTTAATCACTTGAAGAAATGCCAGGGCAACTTCCAAAGGAGCTGCACCATTTTATATTACCACAGGCAGGGTATAAGGGTTCTAATTTTTCCACATCTTGCTAACACTTATTATTACCCGTCTATTTGACTAAAGCCATCTTAGTGAGTGTGAAGTATATTGCACTGTGGTTTTGATTTGCATTTCTCTAATGGTTAACGATTCACCATCTTTTCATGTGTTGTTTGGCCATTTGCATATCATTTTTTGGAGAAATGTCTACTCTGATCCTTTGCCCATATTTAAACTAGATTTTTTAATCTATTTATTCTTGAGTTATAAGATTTCCTTATATATTTTATACATATATGTCCCTTCTAAAATATATTTTCTCCCAAACTATGAGTTTTCTTTTTATTTTGTTGATGGTGCCAAAAAGTTTAAATTTGGATGAACTCTACTTTCTTCTTTTTCTGCTTGTGCTTTTGGTGTCACATCTAAGAATCCATTGCCTAATCCATGGTTACAAAATTTACTCCTGGAGTTATACAGTTTTAGCTCTTACACTTACATCTATAATCCATTTTGAGTTAACTTTTGTATAAGGTATGAGGCAGAGGTCCAACTTTATTCTTTTGCATGTGGATCCCAGCTGTCCCTGCACTATTTGTTGAAGAGATCATTCCTACTTCTATTCCTCCTTGGCACTTCTCTTTTTATTCCACATTCAGAGCATTTCTTTCCTTGAAAGTACACATCACTCTGACCTTGCTAATTTTCCAGCCATCAGGTGTTTTATTGCTCTAGCTGAACCTGCAAAATCTTTGAATCAATCCTGTGTTTGCTTTATTTCATCCCGGCCAATCAACCACACTTATAAGCACTTATCAATTACCTGCTATGTACCAGGCAATATTCTAGATTCTCAGATATAATTCCAATGAGGCACTAAAATTTTTAGGGATAGTTATAAAATGTATGGTTATTTCATGACAGAGAAAGGGACAAAGTATCAAAGATGCTGGGGAAAACAACAACAAAAAGAAACAACCATCTCTGTGATGGAGATTCTAAAAGGGTCTCACATTGAGGAGGGGTATCTGAATAGAAGAAATTCTGAAAAACAAAGAACTCTAGAGTATTCCAAGAAAAGGGAAAAAAATAGGCACAAAAGTATGTAAAGAAAAGGCTAGGTGGTAGCAATCTGGGGCAACAGGTAAATGTGAATCTCAAAAGAAGAGCAGGGTTGAGTATTAAGGTAGGGTACTTAAGTATAAAACTTAGGTGTACTTTATTAAGTGTACCCTACACCAGAGCTTTAACTATACTTCTATGCAATGTACACCCAACCCTAGATCTAAACAAAGAGGCCACAGATATGTATTTGAGGAAAAGGACTGTGGGATTAAGGTACAGAATTGACTTGCATAGGGACAGAATACTATGGGGTATTCTCACATATGTCCAGTCAGGAAGGGGATTTTTTAAAATGATTCCTTCTTCCTGCAACTGCCTAACAGAAAAGTATTTTGTTCTTTGACAAGTCTCCTAAGACATTTTATAATTGGTTCCAATCTTCCTCATTCTTTTGAGGTATATATACCGTCAGCCAGAAAGAAGACGCTGTACATCTTCAGGCTCTCGATTTTCTTCATTGTAATAATGTCTTTTACTTAGATCCTTCACTGACAAATATCATTAAAGTTATAATGCTACCAATGAAGGCCATTTAACTCTGGGCCCAATCTAAATGGAGTTGAATGCATGCCTTATAAACAGTTTCTTGCTCTTTTTCAATTCAGGCTCCAAATTACTCCGTTTTTACTATTCTTCCAATATCTTCTAGCACTTTCTGCCATAATTCTGAGTAGAGAAAGCATTTTCACTATGCTTCCAACATAATTTTTATGAAAGTAAGTTTACAGCTGTTTTTCCCCTTTCGACTTGGATTTTGTATAGAAGTTTTTTGGAATCAGAAATATACCATGGTCTAAAATTTTCTATTTTTCCTAGGAATCTTAATAAATGTTTGGCAGTTAGTACAATCATAGCAACACTACTAGCAAGAAAAAAGCACACTGCAGCTTCTCTCCACTAGAATGTTCAATTTTTAACTGGTATTCCTTAAATGGGCCTTTAGCATAAAAGGAGGTGCTATTTCAACCTTCACAATGGTGAGAACTGTACTCTGGTTCAAGAGAATGAAACACTTCCAAAAATAAATGAGTAGGAGACATAATGGAATTCTACATTCCTTGTGCTTTTCTGTTAATTGACTGGTGACGTGAATGTGATCCATCATTGTGTATCCTGGCTGGAAGGGCCGGCTCTGCACCCTTTTCTCCCTTAGTGACCTTTATTTACAAAGACCTTTATTTGCAACAACATTCATGATTCATGGTCTATTCATGATAGACCAACATTCTGGCCCCTCAAAAAAAAAAAAAAAAAAAAAAAAAAAAATATATATATATATATATATATATATATATATATGTATGTATCACAAATAGGCTTATATAAAAGTACAGATGGAAAAAATGAAATTATAGTGGCTGCACTATGGCTTAGACAGGGAAGAAATGGATACATTTCTACATCAGAGAAGAATAAATCTGCTCTGATTCCTGCCTGCACTTCAACAATTTTCCTATGTAGCTGCCAATTTCTTCACCCTAGCAAAATCATTAAAAACTAAAAATTATAGATTTTAAAACCACTTTAAAAGCAGACGGAGAGGCAGAGAAAGGAAAAAAAAATCTGGAAGACTGTAATCCACAAAATGTTAACACAAAGATTATCGTCTTCTCAGGACAGTAAAATTATAAACATTTTCTTTTTTAAGCTCCTCAACAATAGCAGCAAAAAGCAAGAAAGGCAGCTGGTTTTGGAAGGAAGGAGTGCAGGGAGGAGTTCCTGCCGTCCAAAGAGCCTAGGTCAAAACCCAAGTATATGCAGATGTCCATGTTCCAGGCACACTGAACATCTTAAACCTTATCCAGATTTAGGAGCATAACTTTATCCTTTAACATTCTTTTACCCTTCCAACATATGTCTGAAATTGCTATTACTTTTCAAACTGCTACTGATATTTTTACTTAAGAAAGAATCCAATTTCAGATAAATTAAAGTATAAACAGGCAGGTTTTCACATCAAACTCCATAATTCACCAAGCCCAGAGCCCACCGCATTATACAGAAATGGGACTCCCATAGCAGAGGGCAGACCCTATTCACGTTAACTACATCTCCTTAGACCTTTTTACTAATTAAGTATACATCCTGGCATTTTTTTCTATCAAGTTGTGGTACAGGTGGAAGGAAGTCTCTAAGCCAGTAGACTCTGAAGAAACCACAATCGTACGGTCAAGTGTGAAATCCACTTAGGCTGAGGGCAGCCTAGTAACCCCGCTGTGTTTCCTTCCCTCTGACTTTCTGGGACTTCACATGGCAAGATTTAGGAAGGGCCGTGTGGTGCCACAAAAATGATAACAACTCTAGCATTATCCTCACTAAATTAATCACGGAGTAAGTTTTGAAGTTCCTAGGTCTCAACAAATATTCTTTTGGAATAATGATAGTGAAAAGACGAGAAGTGCATCAAATGGTTTACCTGTGAAATATAACCTGGAGGCACATGGATGGGAGGAATGGATCCATTGGGTGACATCATGGGAACTTCAGCAGGCCCTAAAAGAGGCAAAAGCAAGATATTAACAGCTGAAGAAATGTAAATTATTAAAATAATCATTGGCTTTCTTTGGTATTATCAAAACTGAAGAGAATCTTTTTGACTATTTTTTCTCTTCAATAATTGGTACGTCTTGCTTTAGACCCAAAATTGTGGATGGAAAAGGAATTTTCCAGGTGCATAAGTCAGAGGAGGGGGAAGGAACACAGCTATGAGCATCTTTATAAATATTTAATGATTCTCAAAACCTCAAGTTCCATAAACTAAGACTGCTCAATTGTCTTTATTTTTTTTAGTTTTGTTTTAGTTAGTCTTTTTTTTTTTAGTTTTTCCCTCTACTAAAGGTGCAAAAGATGAATTTTTTGCCTTTAAAAGAATGTATTACTAATCCATGTTTAACCAATAAACTTTTGGTTTTGTTTTTTTTTTTTGTCTTTTGCCTTTTTATCTAGAGCCGCACCCACGTCATATGGAGGTTCCCAGACTAGGGGTCAAACAGGAGCTCTAGCTGCCGGCCTTCACCACAGCCACAGCCACGCGGGATCCGAGCTGCGTCTGCAACCTACACCACAGCTCACGGCAACGCTGGATCCTTAACCCACTGAGCAAGGCCAGGGATCGAACCCGCAACCTTATGGTTCTTAGTCGGATTTGTTAACCACTGAGCCACGAAGGGAACTCCACCAAATAAACTTTTAAATGAGTTTATTTCCTTTGGTTTAGAAAGCTCCTATAAGGAATTTCCGTCATGGCTCAAAGGAAACAATTCCAACTAGGAATCATGAGGCCTCACTCAGTAGGTTAAGGATCCAGTGTTGCCGTGAGCTGTGTTGTAGGTCACAGATGCAGCCCAGATCTGGCGTTGCTATGGCTGTGGTGTAGGCTGGCAACTACGGCTCGGATTCAACCCCTAACCTGGGAACCTGCATATGCCACGGGTGCGGCCCTAAAAATCAAACAAACAAACAAACAAACAAACAAAAAAAAACCTCCTACAGACTTTGATTATAGTCTTACAGTCATCATCTCGATCATTATTTTCAATAAGGTACTGTAAATATCATTTTTGAAATAAACCTTTAAAATACTCCAAATAAATTTGATATGTTTCTTATGTTATAAGGGAAGGGGTAAAACAGATATTTTAAAACTAGGCACTATTAGAAATACTCAAATCAAATTTACTTGGATTATTTCAAAGTAAAGAATTCAATTAACAAGGCGTTCATTTCAAAATAGTAAATTCAACAAATGTTAATCACGTGTCTAAGGCAAACAATGAAAGGCAAGGCCACACTCAGTTGCCTCAGGCATAGTTTGAGTTAATATTTAATTACAAGTAAACTGATTGTCCTAACATCAAAATCAACTTCCGACACCCTTTTAAAGATCCTATGATTAAATGTTTCCCTGGAAGTGTAAACTTACAGTCACTGGTTTTCGGTTTGATAGGTAGCTCCCCTATTTACCAACCCACGTCCCAAATGTCAATCCAAAGCTGTGTTTCTAGTCTGAGATGCGACTTCCTGGCTCCAAGTGCCCTGTGTTGTTTATTTGCTTTTTCCTAAAGTGTGTTGTGCCACTGGCAATGAAAATTGCTCTACTATAACAAAAATGAAGAAAAATACAATGCTTTTCTTGGCAAAAGAAGACAGATCCTGCCACCCAGTGCTGCATTTACATATAAGCACAATGCACCTTTCACCTAACAGTACAATCCAATGTTACAACTACTTCTCAAGAAACGCGGAGGGACAGGGAGGTTGGGGTTTCCACCATAAGGTCTACAAGCATAGGAAAAAAAATATAGGAGCAGCACAGAAAAGACTCAAATGTTCATGTAACATTCCATACTACTAGAGTTCACTGCATCTTCATGGACAATATACTGTCTGATAATCTCTAAACACAAAATACCACAATGATCCCTCCACATGTCAATCATTTAAAGCAAAGGAAGACAGTGCCTTAAGAATGGATAATTTCATAACCCTGCAGTAGTTTTAAGTATGATTCAAACTAATACATCCACCAATCACTGAAGGTATTTTCCAAATCCATCTTCCCAATCAAATCCATCTTTCCAGTCAGCTTCAGCATTTCTGTACAACCACCAAGACATTTAGATATTTACTAAATATTTTTATTTGAGTTAATTCACTTAAAAGAAACCATAGACAACTATTTTACCCTGAGCTTGAGTACCGTCTTTGAAATCCAAGGGTCAATGCACTCAGCTCTACAAGTAGGCATCAAGAGATGGCCTCAGCCCGGTTTCATTGCCCAGCTCACTGTTCACGCTGGTTGTATGACCTTGAACAATTCTCTAAGCCTTTCTGAGCCTCACTTCCTAATGAGAATAACAACTCCTACCTTATAGGTTTGGGTTTAAAGATTAAATTCAATACTAAATGCAAAGTCACTTAGCGTAGTACATGGCGCAATAATCACTCATCAAGATGTTAGCAATTTTTACAATTTATTTATAGCCTTTTGTTTTTTTCTTGTTCTTTCTTTACAATTACATCTTAAGTACCATTTTTAAATAGTACACATCCCTTTTACACATAAAAATCAACATGCATACACTTGGTATGATGTTGACTTAAAAGGCAAATCTTCCTCAACAGATAAATACCAAATATTTCACAGTACAGAGTGTGAACAGAAATGCCACCATCTCAATAAAGTATTACTTTTTAATCACCAAAATGTATACCAGGCACAACAGTCTCTTAACCCCAGGCATGACCCCTAAAACTGTTAAAGTCATTTGTATAAAATGCTTTAAAGAATGTAGGACAAGTAAATGATTTACAGCCAGAAAATGTTTTCTTCCTGGCCTTGATTTCACAAGTTGCCAGATGACTTTAACATGCTTGTTCCCCCTTCCTCTTGTCACTGTCATCAAAACACTTTCAAAGGGCATTGCAAAATATACAGTAATGGCTTCCGAAACTCAGCTTCTAAGGTTTCTCTCCTTTCTGAAATAAACCACTGCACCCACAGGTATTCAGGAGTTTAAAAATTAGCAAAATAAAATCCCTTTCACAACGGTGGGATAAGAAAAGTTACTCTCTCTCTAAATACTTATCTTCCAACCAGTGAGTTTACTGCCTCCTGATCAACTGTTTAGTGTTTGAAAATCTCCTAATATTATTATGCTCCTTCCCTAA
>PVHT021183693.1:28280723-28369388 GCA_004024745.2 Catagonus wagneri | reverse complement strand
TTTTTTTTTTTTTTTTTTTGGTCTTTTTAGGGCTGTACCCACAGCATATGGAGATTCCCAGGCTAGGGGTTGAATCAGAGCTACAGTCACTGCCCTATACTACAGCCATAGCAACAGCAGATGTGAGCCAAGTTTGCAACCTATACCACAGCTCACAGCAACGCCAGATCCTTCACCCACTGAGCAAGGCCAGGGATCGAACCTGCATCCTCATGGATCCTAGTTGGATTCATTAACTGCTAGGCCAGGAAGGGAACTGCAGACCTAGTAAACCTTTTGGAAAAAAATTTTTTTTAAATTTCTTAAGGTATCTGGAACCCCCTTTAATTAAACCCTATTGTTACATAAAGGTATGTCGACACAAATACACATACACGTAAATTACATAATTCGAAAATAAACATACACTTACAAACTACTGTCAATTTTTTTTTTTTTTTTGAGAAACTAAGAAGCTCAACTAGAGACCACATGAACCCTTCCACTGAGAGATGAAGAATGTCACATGTATAATTTCTAGAACTGGAACTAGAATGTTTGCTAAAAGCCAAGTAATTCCATGAAAAAAAAGCCTTGTGAAATTTGATCAATTTCAGGTTTTAGGCTACGATTCCTACAGTTAAGAATTCCCTTTCTCTTCATTGAACAAGATATGAGGCAGAAACAAGAATTATGATCAATTCACCGTCATTAAAAAAATTTAACTGCAATAGGCAAGGGCAGGGTATAACATCTTAAAAGCCTGCTAGCATTTGTTAATGAATTGATTTTTCAATTACTTCTAACAAACCGTGAATAAGAAAGGCGGGAGAGCAGCTTAATTATTGAACTAACAGCAATACATGCAATGACCCTACAACTTTATTCCCACATCAAAGAGACTGAAGCAAAGTCCAGCAATGTTGTCTTTTTAGGGCCACACATAACTCACGGGGAGCTTCTGAGCCCCTGTCAAGGATGGAGGCCATTCTGCTTCACTCTGCTTCTTCCGTGCTAGCAGGAATCCCCCAGAGCCCAGACATATAGATACCCCTTGCTCTGATACTATATTCAGAATATTCACCCATTCCGGAGAAGAGTTAACTAGACTGACTGAAGGAGAACATACAAATGAGGTTTAGACATCTGAAAGCGGAGGAAAATGGGAATCCAGGGTATAAAATACCATTTAAACCAATCTTAGAAATAGACTAGCTATAAATAATCAATTCTACCACAATTTTGACATTTTTGAAACGGTATTTTTACAAGCTGAATATTTACCAGTAGGCAAACAAGTAGTGAATAAATAAAATGTTATTACTGTATTTTTCTATAAACTGGTACTTGTATGCCCAAATGGCTATTTTCAACAACAGTCATTGGCAGCAATAGATCACATTCTTATCTTATTAACTTAAATATTATCTTGTTCAAAAAGGATGTAATAAGAGGGGGCAGGATGTAAGAGGACTAAGATCACAACATAGCAAGATAAAGAAAACTAATGAGGAAATAAAGCAAAGGCAAAATATTGATGTGATAAAATTCAATAAACCTTATTTTTAATAGAAAGGACCCTCGAGTCTCTCTAAACAGCCGAAGGAAAATTTCTTGCTGGCTGAAGTAGTCATAAAGATAAGGGCACAGCTAGCAGATAACCAGATAGTCATGGTGAAGCAATTATCAGAACAAACGGTCTAAATAAAAGTATAAATGCATTATTCACCATGCATCTAAGATAATACAAAATGTGAGGTCTTCTGGTGAATCCTGTGACTGTCAAATAATGAATCTCTGATTATATTCATGGTGACTCAAAACATGTAGACAAGCTAATAGACCGTGTAGGCACTTTGGGGAATACTGATTTTTTTTAAAAAAAAGTTATTTAACACTGATTAATCCTACAACAGAACAAAAGGAATACAAAGATAATAAAATAAAGCACAGGTCCTAATCTATACTGAATACCCAGTGTAGTGGTTCTTAAAAATTTAGTATACATGAAAATCATCCAAAGGGTTTCTTAAAATCTAGACTGCTAAACTCCACTTCTTAGAGTTTTAGAATCAGAAGATCTGAGGTGGGCCCTAAGAGTTGGCACTTCTAACAAATTCTCAGGTGATACCCTCTGACTTAGCAGGTTGAAAGACAGTAAGCATCCACAGTTAAAAATACATTTGATGGGAGAAGACCGAAAGCTTTCCCCTAACATGAGGGAAAAGATAAAGATGCCCCCTTTTATCACCATTATCCAATATTGTACTGGAAATCCTAGCTAGAACAATCACGGAGGGAGCTATCCAAAAGAAACAAAATTATATTCACAAATAATATAATCTTATATATAGAAAATCTCAAAGATACCACAGACCAAAAACTATTAGCAATGAGCTAGAAGATGAATTCAGTAAATTTAACAGGGTACAAGAGCAATGCACAAGTCAACTGTGTTTGTATGCACCCATAATCTGAACAATCTGAAAAGGAAATTAACAACATGATTCTATTTAGAACAGTATCCAAAAGAACAAAATACCTAGGGATAATTTAATCCATGGTACAAAAGACTTATGCACTTAAATTACGAAATACTTTTGAAAGAAAGTAAAGAAGATCTACATAAACAGAACCAAAGAACACCTAAACAAAGACATGGAATGGAAGACTTAATACTGTTAAAATGGCAACACTGTGCAAAGTGATCTACTGAGTCAGTGTAATCTCTATCAAAATTCCACCAGTCTTTTTGGCAAAAATGGAAAAGTCAATCCTCAAATTCATATGAAATTGCAAGGAGCCCCTAATAGACAAAAAGAACCAGTTTGGACCCCTACCCAACATCATGTACAAAACTTAATTCATCATAGACCTAAGTATAAGAGCTAACCATAAAATTCTTAGAAGAAAACATAGGTATATTTTCATATTGCATTTGGCAACAGATTCTTAGACATGACACCAAAAGCACAAGCAACAAAAGAAAGAAAAAAGTGAACTTGATAAAAATTAAAAACTTTTTGTGCAAAGGACATTATTAACAAACTGAAAATACAGCCTATAAAATGGGGAAAAATATTTACAAATTCTCAATCTGTTAAGGAACTAGTATCCTAAATATATAAATAATTCTTACAACCCAAGAAAAAGACAAACAACCCAATTTTTTAAATGGGTAAAGGGCTTAAACTGACATTTCACCAAAGAAGATATACAAATAGTCAACAAATATATGAGAAAGCTTTCACAACATCATTAGTCATTAGGGAAACACAAATCAAAACCGCAGTGAGGTACCTACCACTTCACACCCACTACAACGGCTATTTTCAGAAAAATGGAAAATATGTTGGTGAGGATGTGGAAAAACAGGAACTCTTGTACAACTGCTGGTAGGAATGTAAAACAATTCAGATGCTGTGAAAAACAGTTTGGTTTTTCCCCAAAAAGTCAGACCGAAAAGTACCATCGAACCTATCAATACCACATCTAGGTATAATATACCCAGAAGTATTGAACAACAGGACTCAAAACAAATACATGTACACACATGTTCACAGCAGCACTATTCACAACAGCCAAAAGGTAGAAACAACCAAAACATCCCTTACAGGATGAATGGGTAAATAACAGCATGATACAATACACTCATGGGAATATTACTCAGTCATAAAAAGGAATGAAGTACTGATATAGGCTACAAGCTGAAGAACCCTGAAAACATTATGCTAAGTGAAAGAAGTCATACACAAAAGGTCACATATTGGTTGATTCCAAAAATATGAAATTTCAAAATAAACAGATCTTATAGAGATGGGAACTCAGATTTGTAGATTCCAAGAGCTGAGCGGTGGGAGGGATTTGGGAAGCAACCGCTTAGTAAGTGCAGGATTTCCTTTTGGGGTGATGAAAATGTTTTAGAACTAGATAGAAGTAGTGACTGCACAACACTGTAAGTACACTAAATATCAATGAATTAAAATAGTTAACTTCATGTAATTAGTAGTTAATAGTTAATGTTGTGTGTGTTTCATCTCAATAAAGATATATTAATGATGAGCACGTAACCAAAGAACTATAAGATAGTAAAACTGGGGTTACTAATAAACTCCCAAAAAGCAACTGAACATAAATCTTCTAGAGCATATCTTCATTTCTCGTACATTAATTTTCGGGACGATGCTACTTCTAGACACTGGGCTATGCAAAAACCAGTAAAATGACTGAGGGTACAGATATATAAACAAATAAACACAAGGAGGTATTTCAGGCACTGTCTAAATTTAGCAAGATTTTAAAAGATTATCATCCTATGGATACTGAGGCCAGAAGCAAACTGACCAGCAGGGCAGGTGATGGAACAACAGGGTTTAGAAGTCAGTCTTTCAAGTTTTTAGCCCAGTGTGGAGTTAAGATTTGTTGCTTCAGGAGTTAAGACTTGTTGCTTCTTAAAATGCCGCTGCAAAGTCGTTTTCTGTCTAAGTGTAATTTTCTTATAGAGCCAGGAACAGAGGGCACATTTCTCTGGCTCAGATACATTGGTCTCTCCAATCCATAACTACTTCCCGAAGGCATCCTGCTAGAGAGGAAACACTGGGAAGAGTTGAATCTGAGCAGTGCAAAGAACAAAAGCCTCGGAGCCAGTGAGGCCTGGGTTTGAATGTGAACTCTACCACTTTCTAGCATGACCTTGGCAAGTTACTTAAAATCTGACAGATCAGCACTTTTCTGACCCATAAAAAGGGATGAAAAGAGCTACTTTCAAGGGTTGTACCAAGGACTAGAAGTTGTAATAATGCATTATAAAGTGTCTAGCACTGTCCCGTGTCAAATAACAGTATTTTAAAAACAGCTTTAGGAAGTTTCTGCTGTAGCATAATGGGTTAATGATCCAGTGACGTCTCTGTGGCAGTGCAGGTTCAATTCCTGGCCCAGCAAAGTGGGTTAAGTAGCTGTGGTTCAGATTTGATCCCTTCCTGGGAACTTCCACATGCCGCAGGTGTGGCCAAAAAATAAAAAATAAATAGAAAATAAAAAACAACTTTAACAAAGTGCCATCAAGAAAAATACTATATGAACAAAGGGGTTAATAGAAACTAGGCATTCACCAGAGACAAATGAAGAGTTAGTTACATGATCTCTCAAATGAGCAAATTAGTTGTTTTGTCCTTCACAGTTTTTCCTCCAAAAAATGTTTTTCAGAATAATTTCTCCTTTTAAAAATGTAACAAATTATGATTTAAAAACAGGGAACAAATAAGGAAAGGGAAAGACTGTTTTCCCATAGTTATCTGCTTTCCCAACCCTAATCCTAGCTCTCTACCTCTCCCAAAACTGTTATCATTCCCTAATTTCTAGGAAACCTTAGAAAATAGGATGCGCCTAAACTTCTAAATGTCTGGACAACTCTAAATCAAAGGATCAGCCCTTGTTTTCTGAAAGTCAATCCTCTACATCTCTCTGACACTGGCTTTACTACAAGAATTTCTAATCTGGCTCAGCTACTGTCCTTAAAAGTAGCAGGTGACCATAACAACAAATTGCCCGATGACTAAAATACTCCTGCTAAAGTCTTCCTAAAGTAAATCACTACCAAGAACCAGAACTGAGCCACTAAATCATGGGTCACCATCATCTTATCATTTAACCACTTGAAAACACAAGAAGATGCTATATTTTGATTTGTAAGTCTCTCCTTTCCAAATATTCCTCTCAGAACTTATTTTGCTACTGAGCTTTCACAGGGCATCAGGAGTAGAAAGACAGGAGTTTAATTCTCAACTAAGACTAAAAGTTCATACTTTCATATGCTGCAGGTGCGAACCTAAAAAGCAAAAAAAAAAAAAAAAACAAGAACAAAAAAACAAAACAAAACTACATACTTACTGAGTGATTATAGAGTGCTTTTCTTATATTCATTAATGTTTGATTGTATTGAATTCAATAAACACTGAACAAGAGGCTGTAAGGGATTAAAAAGCCACTCAGAAGATTTTACAACATGTACATTACTAATAAACTACTACATATATAAGCAGCAATTTTCTTTTAGTAGAGGCCAAGAACTCTGAAGCTAGACAATAAAAATTTTAGTCCATGAGGTGGGTGGTGATAACACCATCCTGTTACCTCACCACCCATCAATCAGAAGGAAATCATACATCCTGCAGCCCTCAGCCTAAATTTTGCCTATTAAAAGTTTCTCCCCCAAACCTATTGGGCAGTTCAACATTTCTGAGCACAAGCCACCCATTCTCCTTGCTTGGCCCTGAAATAAATCTTTCTCTGCTCAAACCAACCAACCAATCGACAGACCTCCCAGTGACTGGCAATGAATGGTTAAAGAAGTTGGTGAATCCATTCACAAACAAGCATGATGGCTAACATAGTCTTAAAAAGAACTTGATTTAAATTCAGGGCTACAGAAATAAAAGCTTTAAGACTGTCGAAGATATTTGGTACCAGAAGAGGAACTGGTAATACAGTCTTCAGCTCCTGATTTTAGAACTCCTGGTTATTGCTTTGCTCAGTTCAACAAACCTTCGCTGAACCCAATCTAGTTGCCAGACTTTGTGCAGGATGCCAAGGACACAATGACATTGAAAAGAACAAGCATTTCTGTTCTTAATTATGGAGAGAATGGCATGCAGAATGAGTAATGCACAGGTGCACAGAAGTGTGGGAGGAGGGGGAAGCCCAGCTTTGTGTCCTGCTTTTGGCTTGAGGTTTCTGTAACAGACACTGCGTATCCCAGCATGGAGTCAGGCATGTAGCCCAGACATTGAAAACAGCAGGAGCATTTGGTAAGAGTCTAGTCTAGCAATAGAAATGATTGAAGAATTAGGTAGGAGGCCTATGAAAAATGGCTCTTAAAGTTCACCTCTGGACAAAACAAAACACTGAGTTCATAATATTCAGCCTGAAGCTGGATCTCCCAAGATCTCAGGGCCCTACTCTTCACATTAAACTTCATCGCCCTATTCAAATTTGGAACATAACTTAGTCCGCGAAGGAAAAGCAACCAGGATGCACTTATCTAATGAACACTAAGATTCAGTTTCTTTGTTTGGATTTTTAATGGCAGATTTTAACGGCAGATAATCCATGGATTTGCTTATTTATAGTTAAACCAGGCCTTATAAATTTCAAAGCTCTGAGGAATGATACAGATACAATTCAATAATACTGAGAACGGGCTTCGCATATTTTTACAAAGAAAACTCCCTGCAAACATTAACACCAAAATTAAAATAAAGACATCGAAAAGGGCATTCACTTCAAAGCCTTTTAAAGTAAAATTTTCCTAGCATGTTCTCTCTGTGCCCGTTAAGGGCACAGAGAGCCCCTCGCTCTCTCACACAGGGTAGTGAGGACCATTCTGCCCGACTACTGGTGTTCTAGCTAATGACAAATTCAAGAGAAACGTGGCAAAAAAAAAAAGATAACAGTTGGAATGGGTGAGTATAATTTCGGTGGACTCCTCCAAGAGAGTCTTGTTGAGGGTGAAATTTTGTTAGATCTGAGTATTTTAAAATTTTGTTGTAAAGATATTGAGATAAAACAAAAATTGATGTTTTTAAGAAATAAGTCTATTAAGTTTGTAGAGAAAAATACCAGAAAGATTATTCATTAAAAGGCTATAGCAGAGACAGCAACTAAGCAACATGCCAGCAGGAATGGGGCAGAACTTATTCACTGAGGCCCTGAGTATTTTAAAGGGGTCGCTTTCATTCTCTCACCAGCTTTCTCTGCTCTCAGAAAGGGTTATGAAAGGGAAGTGGGATAAATAAAACCTTGTCCACTCTTCTGCCCCAGACCTCAACTCCCATCCCATTTGGCTGTCCCCAGAGCCTGCTTCTCCTGGGAAGTTCAGAACAGCAAGCAAAAGACAGGACAGCAAATAGATATTTTCATAACAACTCTGTGAAGAACACAGGGGCAAATGGGCACTTCCTATTTTATTTGTGCTCTGCTTTGCAAGTCAAAGGTCATGCCCTAGAGAGGCAAGTTTGAAAATAGTACTGAAATAATTAACCTGACAATAATACGTGACTGCATTTCTCTCAAGATCTGTATTACATTATTCATCTGTTAGAAATGAAAGAACATTAAAACATTACCCACCTGAAAGCTGAATTACAAATAATAATAATGTATAGCTTTACCAACATATCAATTACACAGTATACTGAAAGAGTTCAATTATCCACTGCTCTGATGAGGTTTACAAAGCAAACCAGAGGATCCCTTTTAACTGCCCTCTAAACTGGCTCCCCCCCCACCCCACCCCCAGCCCATGAGTGACTGCCAGAGAGGAAAGTCTTTGACAACATTCTAAAGGCATTTTATTGACAACATCCCAACATGGCTAACCACTTTCGTTCTTTTAAACTCACGCACCTCAAAAAAAAAAGGGAGGAGGGGACAAGAGAGAAATGTCTGGGATCCATTATTAGAAATGCTAAAGAAAACCAACAGCTTTTATGGAAGTAGAAAAAAAAAAAATAAGCCAAATGTTGCATAGAACAAAAATCATAGTTTATCTATCTGATGCCATTTTTCCTCCAATCAATAAGGCTATTCACTCACTCACAATCACACAATTTCAGGCTGGAAGCTGCCTCTCAGCCAAAGACCAGCAATCTTCTGAAATTAACCTAATTTTACAAAAGTGTTTTGATTGCTGATAAAAATTCTCTAAATTGTCCAGTGGCTGGGGCCTAATAATGGGCTTTGAGATGACTAGCTCAATTTATAGTTCTAGTCTCTACCCTACCTATACGGTGTGGAAGGGGCCAAGAGAATAAATGAGAGATACTTTAGACCAGCCATATTTACACAGCTTGCTGCTTCTACTCTTTTGTGTGTGAAAAACAAAGGGCAGGTTGAGACTGACAGTAAACAACAAGTATACATAGTTAAGACTCTCCCATTTGAACTCTGATCAAAGGCAGTCGGTAAACACCTTCAAGTACCTGCAGGAAGGTTAGGTCACCCTGGCCAGTTATTTTCTCAGCTATAAAAATGAAGTGACACAGTTGTTGTTCAAGGGGCAGCGGACAACTGCTTTATGGAATAGATGCTTTCTGGTCCTGGCACATTGGTTCAACAGAAACAAACCAGGTTACTGAGCGGGCTGCAACTTCACTTTCAAATATCAAGACAAATGAAAATGGAGGGTTTAAGCTTGGGGAAAAGACTATCAGAAATATCTCCTAGACAATTAACTGCTGTTTTTCCTAAGCTAAAAAAAAAAGTAATAATAATAAATAAAAAAGAAAAAAAACAGCAAGCTTTTCAAGAGAATGATAAATTTTAACGTTACCTCATCCAGACAACTACAAACTAGTCAGGAATGGTCAAGACCAGGACATATTAGGATAGGTAAGAAGGGAAAAATGCAAAATTACCAACATTTTCAATTAAAAAAATCACAAGAATTTCACATCTAGTACTATCAACGGTCAAACAGCAACATAACCACAGATATATGCAATATACAAACATGAGCAATTCATAGATCTCTTCTTGGCAAAATGTACACACTCTACTCCAGACACTCCTACTCAAATTAAACTGTGAGCAACAGAAGTAGTGAATATCTGTCTTTTCCATCTCCTTATCTCCATTACTTTGAGAAACCATTCAAAGGCAGTTTTGACTTATTTTCCCCTTGATTTCACCAATAAAAATATTCCTATGTGCACATATCCTAAGATCCAACCAGTAAGATACACCCTCAGCCTCATATTTAACAAGTGATCACCTTCACTTTTAAAAGAATAAAACAACATCAAAATACCTGATTAAAAAATTTTCTGGTCACAGATATGAGATCCCAGTCCGTTAGGCAATGAGTTGTTAGAACAAAGTGAAGATCAGATAATAAGGAAAAAGAAGGGTTTGGAACAGAAAGTTGAACCTTACCCTTGAAAAGAGTAGGAACCAGACAGATACCTAATGTGAAAGAGGGGGAAAACAAACAGGAGGAAATATTCTGGCGGATTGCGGGGAAAATTTCAAACCAGGCAGAAAACCCATGCACAAAAAATATATGGCCCCAATTAATCCCAGTTGTTTCCAATTCAGTGTAATGCATTAGAAGATCTGTGATGAGAGCATGCACGTGATATTCAAAACAGCAATTCCGAAAAAGCATCTTAGGAATCTAGGGGCTGATTCAGTGGTCCATTTCAGCTTTTAACTGGTGTTCTTAAAAACTCTTCTCTTAAGCCCACAACCAAAACCAACTGGAGCTCAGCTGGAGATATGGGAGCCAATCCACGGGGTCTTGGGTAAGTCACCTGACCGTGTATATTAATTGCCTCAAATGCAACATAAAAGAAAAGGGACCAGATGATTTCCATGCTTCTTTCTAGAGCAGTAGGTTACATGGCCTTGATGTCATTTAGGTCTATGCTTGCAGATTCTAGAAAGCAGCTGTTGGCTTACAGTCCCTAAAACCCTTCCATCTGTGAGCCTCAAATGTGAGGTACATTAGAATCCCTGAGGCTTTTCGAAAATTTAAGTTTCCAGACCTCTAAATATGCTTTTATTCACAGGCTGACCATCTCTTCCTTCCTCATCCTTCAACCATACACCATACACCCCCCACTGATTTTGATATAGATGTTCTATGGACCAGTCAGAGGAATAATGACCTAGAAAGACTGCAAGAAAATAAATAAAGGAGAGGGGAAAAAAAGGCACAATCAAAATCCTTGAAGCACATTTCATTTGTACTTACTTTAAGCCAAATTAGATGAGTCTTAATTCCAGCACAGTGTTTAAAAGTAAAGAGGGAAAAAAGCTAAGTTCCATAAATTTTATCCCCAATTAATGGGCATTTAACTAAATATGTATCAACAAAGATGACTATAATTTGGCTAAAAATAGTCCTCCAGCTTTAGTCATAATAAAACAATTATTATTATACTTCTATGGCAACAACAAAATGATTGCAGAATTTTATGTAATATAGAATAAGCATTCTATTGAAAAGCAGTCTCTGTAAGTACTGTACTTATTTATATGATTACTGGATACCAGTGATAGTTTATATGAAACTCTCTGCACCTAAAAATAGGAAAACAGGTAGAGCATTCGATAAAATCTTTATAATGATTTTTAGTTGACAATCAAGATCACAGGGATCAATGGGAATTTGAGATCACTGGTGTTAGAATCCGCACTACAGTCACTATTTAAATAATTGTATCTTCACATTTATATGCTATGGGGAACCTTCAGTTGTATCACGTGAAACCATTTAGCTATTATAGTTACATTTTTTTAGGTATATATGAGTATATTGTCATATGAAATCATAACATAAAGTTCACCCCATATAACTATGAAGGTTATAGTCTCATTATCTACAACTATAACCCAAAGGTTTTTGTAATAGGATAGTCAGGCATTAAATGACACATCTGATTTAATCAAGATACTTTCTCATTTTCAATCCTAACTTTTTGCAAATGTGTCAATGGCAAAATTTCAACTCTCTAAGAATGTGTATAACAATAATGACAATAATTCTACATATGGGTAACACACCTAAAAAGCAAATAACTTCTCAGCTAGTATTTCTCTTGCTTGAGCCAGGAAAATGAATGTCTTCATCTCTAAAGCCCTGGTTTTATTCTTCTCAACATTTACACCCATTTGAGTACTCACAAGCAAATCTTTTCATTTTTGCATGTGGCTACAAAGTTTTTGAAAGAGTACTACAAAAATGCAGAATTTTATGAAAAATAATACCAAAGTTTTCTTAAATCCTAAAACAATCTAATACTGATTCACTTTACTGAAACATATCAATCACTTCGGTGGCTTTTATTCCATCACTCCCTATCCATTTCCTCTCCCCCCAAAAAGGAATGAAAAAAACAACGGCTTATAAACCTAGCAAGAAGGTTCGTAACTAACTTCTGGCTTAGCTAAGTTTCAGGAATTTTTTTTGAAATTCTCAATATAATCTGCGAGATATTCTAGAAAGGTTTCCTCAGAGATGCTTGATTCTATTTGAATTTACTATTTTAAAAAACAAATTTTTCCTTTTTTGAGAATTTGTTTCTTCACTCTACCCTACTCTACAGGTTCTTCATGAAGATTGTTTGCAGTATAACCATACTGCTATAATCTATAGAACCCAGAGGGAGTACCCATTTGAAAAACTAAATTTAAATTTGTCTTTGGTTATTAGGGGTCCAAAGTCTAGAATCTAGTAAGAAGAAGGAAAAAAAATGATGTATCTTATTATGTGTAGTATAAGGGAATTTTTATAAATATCGTATTTCACCAAGTCTAAGATACCATCAATAACATGCAATATAACTTTATATGCTATTTTAAAAAAGGCCTTCAATTGACATTCAATCAATTGTAAGATGCAAGCCAATTCAAAAGCTGTTAAAGTGGGAATGGAAATGCGATTTTTAAAATTCATGACAAAAAAAAAAGGGGGGGGAGTTCCTGTCGTGGCTCAGTGGTTGGTTAATGAATCCGACTAGGAATCAAGAGGTTTCAGGTTTGATCCCTGGTCTTGCTCAGTGGGTTAAGGATCCGGCGTTGTCGTGAGCTGTGGTGTAGGTTGCAGATGCAGCTCAGATCCCGCGTTGCTGTGACTGTGGTGAAGGCCGGCAGCTACAGCCCCTGTTAGACCCCTAGCCTGGCAACCTCCATATGCTGCTAGTGCAGCCCTAGATAAGGCAAAAAGACAGAAAAATAAAAATAAAATAAAATTCATGAAATACAGTACAGTCTGAGAAGAAAGTGAAAGAAATCAGAAAGTTCATACTTCCAACCTGTAGACCTGCCCAATGATACAGTGGATGTTTAAGAGCTTTGTCAACACAATCTCAAAAATCCCATTAAAAACTCGATTGGGATGTATTGGAAGATCTAACCTTAAGTCTAATGACTCAGAAATCACCAAAATTCATTTCTTGCACAAAATTTCCAAATTATAATTACACAGTAGCTCACTGAAATAAATGTACCCTACCCTCCCTTTCTTTTTCCTTTAACTTCAGATTAGTTCAAAACTCTTAAGGCAATTGTTTAGCAAAGTAAAAAAAAAATTCATGTTTAAAAAAAGTTTAATAGGACTTCCTGTCACGGCTCAGTGGTTAACGAATCCGACTAGGAACCATGAGGTGGCGGGTTCGATCCCTGGCCTTCCTCGGTGGGTTAAGGATCCGGTGTTGCCGTGAGCTGTGGTGTAGTTTGTAGACACGCTCGGATCCCGCATTGCTGTGGCTGTGGCGAAGGCCGGCAGCTACAGCTCCTGTTAGACCCTGGGAACCTCCATATGCTATGGGTGCGGCCCTAGATAAGGCAAAAATAATAATAATAATAAAATTAAAAAAGTTTAATATCCCTGGAAAGAATGAGTGTAAACAGTGCTAGGAAAGTTTGGTCATGCCATGGACTCAGCAATACATTTGATTTGC
Source organism: Catagonus wagneri (assembly GCA_004024745.2). NCBI lineage: Eukaryota > Metazoa > Chordata > Mammalia > Artiodactyla > Tayassuidae > Catagonus > Catagonus wagneri. The sequence goes on along the minus strand of PVHT021183693.1, from coordinate 28,355,949 downwards.
ATTAAAATGCCATGTCTTACAAATATACAAATAAAATGCCATGTTTTCTAAAACTCACTATCAGCATAATGAAAACTACTGCTTTATCCCATGTTTTAAACAGTTCTGTATTCCCTCTTAGTCTCATTAATTCTCATAACAGAATAACCAATAAACCAATTAACACATTTTTCTTAAAAAAATAATTTCTATTTTGTCTTCTCCGTTTGCTTCCCACCTGCCTTCCTATACCACCCCCAACCTCTAGAAGAAGTGGGCTTACATATGGGGAGAGGCTTAAAATAAATTCACTTTATTTATTTATTTAGTTATTATTTATTTATTTTTGCTTTTTAGGGCGGAGCCTGAGGTGTATGGAATTTCCCAGGCTAGAAGGCCAATGAGAACTGCAATTGCCAGTCTACACCACAGCTGCAGCAGATTCCAGCCTCATCTGCAACCTACACCACAGCTCATGGCTACACTGGATCCTTAATCCACTAAGCAGAGCCAGGGATCGAACCCGTATCCTCATGGATACTGGTCAGGTTCATTCTGGCTGAGCCACAGTGGAAACTCCAAAATAAATTCACATATTATTAGTCATGTTTTGAAAAAGCTGTTCTGACAGTGGACAGCATGTCAACCTAATCTATGACTGCACAATAATTAAAGCTCTAACCGGCACTGTTCTCCAGCTGTTAGGAGAAATGCCAGATTCCTTTAATTTGTGCTTCATCACTCCCTCTGTTTTCTTTGTCCAGGTGCTCATATCACAATACTCTTATTAATGTCAGCCAAAGGAAAGGAAGAAATAAAGGTTCAACGTCTTAAATGCCAATGTGCAGTCCTAACTTGGGTTTTAAAGAATTGAGATTTACCAGAAAGTTAAAAAGAAAAAAAATCTCCCTAAAAACCCTGGGAAAAGAATCACTGTAAATGATAATGCTTATTTAATTATCTTTTAATGTCTTAATTTTACTAAATTCACTATTCACAAAATCATTCAATACATCTGGAAGAGTCTAGCTTATCAGAACTTTTTTTTTTTTTTTTGGTCTTTTTGCCTTGTCTAGGGCCGCACCCGCAGCATATGGAGGTTCCCAGGCTAGGGGTCTAATAGGAGCTGTAGCCACTGGCCTAGGCCACAGCCACAGCAACGCGGAATCCAAGCTGTGTCTGCAACCTACACCACAGCTCACGACAACGCCGGATCCTTAACCCACTGAGGAAGGCCAGGGATCGAACCTGCAACCTCACGGTTCCTAGTCGGATTCGTTAACCACTGAGCCACGACGGGAACTCCAAGCTTATCAGAACTTATCAAACAGGCATATAACAAAATCTGAAGCAATATGTATACAAAAGCAAAAAGTAGCCAAATCTGGTCCACAAGGTGCTTTGGCTACTTTTTCCCTGTAAATTCTTTCTTATTTAATATTCATTGCTCCTTAATGATTTACTCAATGATTGAGAAGAAAGTGTTCAAGTGTTATAAGTTATTTCTACTTCGAAGTGGATATTAGGAAAAAGCAACACAAAACAAAATTTCCAGTTTCTCTAGGTTTTTACAGAAATCGACATCTGAGTCACGATTTACAGACTAATCCTAAACCAAACAGAAAAGCCTGCTGAAAACTGTCAGAATGCTAAGGTGGTGATTATAGGTGTCATTCAGCAAGTTGGGGCTGAGAATTCTGCAGGTGTGAAGTCACCACTCTAAGGAGTTCTTCAGTGGGACAGTTGGTGATCCCTTCAAAAACAGGCGAAATAGATCCAAGACACATAAAATAAACTAACAAAGGCAACAGAGGCCAAAACAAAGAGTCCTATAAGTAATCAATCAGGAGGCAAAAAGCTGAGCTACTCTTTTCTGTCATAATTTCTCTTTCAAAAGAAGGGAACTCTGAACATATTTTCATTATATAGCAAACAATTCTAAAACATCTGAATTGGCTTCACATGCTCGACACATTGGCAGAAAAATTTTAATTCAGCCACAGTATTTACAAACTACATAAAACATAATGTAGTATGATCTACTTTTAAAAATAACTGATTTCCTGGATATACAGTCGCTGGAATGTACTTCTAAACAAACTTTATTTCTGATGGACTCCTAGAAATGAATGACAAAACTTGTTTTATGCTATTCATGCACTATTTTGAATCCTATTCAGAAGCTGTATGACCTCCTCTTCACTTGGTGCACTATTTCAGATTGCCAGTAAATACTAAACATAGTATTAATGAGCAGCAATAAATATAACTCCTAAAAAAAAAATCTTAAACTAGCCAATTTCAATCAGCTTTACAGTCTCTGAAGAATAGCTTATTTAAGCTGCTAATAGTCGTATTACCTCACAGTAGTAAAAATTAGTCTATAAACAGTCTTTTCAAGCCTTATATCATATCATATATCATATCATAAAGAAATATATGGTTGTATAATTTATATATATACTTCTCATTTTTATATACAGCATACAAGTATATGTAAATATCCTGATTTTATACTAAGATGCTTCACCATGTTTCATTACCTTCAAATTTAAAATAAAAACATCAAAGGGTGAATAAAATTTATAAGCCACCTACCTATTAGGTCACACTGTAAATCAATCAATTCATAATAATTCGAGGAACAAATTAAATATGAACTCTTCTCTGTAATAAAAACAAATACAGGAGAAGGGCAAATTCCTTTACCTATAGAACCCATTACCTTTCTGAAGTGATCTCAGCTTCCTAGTATTTGGATTTTGAATAACTTTTTATTTTTTATTTTTTGTTAAGGTATAGTTGACTTACAATGTTGTGCTGATTTCTGCTGTACAGAAATTGTACTTTTTTGGTATTATTTTCCATCATGATCTATCCCAGGAGCCTGGATATAGTTCCCTGTGCTGTTCAGCAGGACCTTACTGTTTATCCATTCTAAATGTGTCATAGTTTGCATCTACTAGCCCCAAACTCCCAGGCTTGGATTTTGAGTAACTTTAAACACTTCTCCAAAACATGCTGCAAAAAAATAAACAAAAGATAATCTGAAAACTCTGCAAGGAGAATGCAGATTTAGCTACTGCATTCAGCCACAGAGAAACCGTTGTGGCATAGATACTGGGCCATGCTCTTCTAGATTCAAGTCCAGGCTCCCCAGTTACTAGCTGGGTGATCCTAGGCATATTACTAAACCTCTCTCTAGGCCTCAGTTTCCACATCTATAAAACAAAGTAAATCATAGTTGGAATCTCACAAGACTGTGGGAGAAGTGACTGAGGAGATGTGCCTGGCATGTGCTCGGCTCCACAGAAGGGTCAGCTGAGATCATCAGCCGCAGCTGCCGTTCCTCTTCATTCCCAACCATTACTCCCGTTATACTCCAGCTTTAACTAAGTAAGGTTAAAGACCCAGCTTTTTCTGTGAGTACAGGTAGTCACAAATAAGAATATCCAGACAACAGAAATGAATAATACCCATATCAGATGATAGAATGATTAATACCTATCCAGACAACAAAAATGGTTAGTTAATACCACAGCTTGGGCAGGGGCTGGTGATTCTGGTTGGAAGCTTTCTATTAGCTTCTAAAAAAATCATCTACTCTAACCAGGCGAATCAACACTGGGTGCTCACTGGGTGAAGGAAAGCAACAAAGAGTTCCTGCTCCACGAGAATCAACTTTTCCATTCATGAAAGCACAGTCCTCCCCATTAGCTACAAGAAACCTTCATTTCCCCCACAGCACCAAGCAGAGTTGGCCCAGTGTTTTAACAGACACGATAAATAATTCAGGCCAAAACGGATGTTTCCTGTGGGTACCATGTACTCGTTTGGCTGCACAGCTGGACAATGTTGTGGGTTCTCTCCACCACCACCCATCCAAGGTTTCTAGACCTTAAAACATGAAACAACAGATAAATTGCAAAGGATGTCTAAGCTTGTCCCCTGAGCTGTGTGTCCTCAATTCGTGCAGCTGATACTAGACCTTGAGTACAGAAAATGACTCAATAAGGGAACTAAAATGACAGCAACAACAAAAATTCCATTCTATTTTATAGAATAACTTTGGAACGTGAATTTCAAGAGTTTATAAGCTAATTAAAACTCCTATATATCCATTAACCTTTTCTTCGGGAATTATTCAGGTGGAATGAAACTCTATTACCCATTTAGTAACACATTATGAATGTATTATATGCTTTGGGAGGGGTGTGTGCGGAAAAGTGAACAGAAATGAGCCATGAGTTGGAAACTCAGTGCTGAAAGTTTTATTTCACTCAGGGGAAATCAGGAATATTCTCACAATTCTTTCTATTTATCACCGCAGCCTGGTTTATTTATAAAAACTCGGCCACAAATGGCCAGGAAAAAAAGGCATTTCAATGGGGCTGTCTTTTACTTTCTTCCTTTTTTCTCCTACTCCCGTTCTCATTCTCCTTAAGAAGCGTCTCTGGTACATGTTTGGTTTCTAAAGGTCTGATGAGACTATGGATGCTACAGTGAATGCTTAAGTCTGAAAGAAATATTTCTCTCTCCCTCTCTTTGAGTCAGAAAATTCTGAAACACAAGAGGATCCATTCAAGGCATGATGGAGTGCCTCACAGAGGCAGCAATATGTTCCCAGTTGGCAAACAGAGATCTGTTTGGACAGTGAGCACAGCCATCCACTCAGCAAACATCAGCTTGCCTATTAGTTCACAGCAGAAAGAACCAGACGCTGGCGGCCCTTCTTTCAGATTCCAACACCACTTTGGGACAAGTCTTCCAAACAAAATGGCTTTGTCCAACAGTCACAATTCAGTGGGTCCCAACGGCTTTCCTAGAAGCTATGTCTGCCTATCCACAATTGCATTCGGGCCCCAAAAATCATTTGTAAAGGTTTGGAAGAAAAAAAGGTAATAGGAAAAAAAAACAATTTCCATTTATAACAATAGACAAGGATTGACTGAATGGCTTTATACAGTCGCCAAGAACAGCTGTAGGAAAGGTATGAATTGTGTGGTCAGTCTAAAGGGTTGTCTCTCTCCTTAAGGTGCTTTTGGGATCACAGATGTTATCAGCACTGCAATGTGGAAGAACACCAAGTATAAGCCTTTAAGGGAAGCCAGAGAAAAGACAGGGCAAGTCAAATAGCCAATTTCCTGTGGACTGGATGTGAACAGGCTATCTCTCCTCATAAAGTTTCAAAATAGTATGCAGTTTAAAACTTGTCAGTTCTGAAAGACAGAGCAAAACTGGTTAGGACATATAGTTCTACCCAAACTCTCCCGAAACCCTCATAAGAAAAAGAAAGAAAAAAAAAAAACCCATGAGGATGGAAGATAAACGCATGGCCTGTTCTGCTTTCTCCTGGCTGCGGGCATGAACTTGCCGTATGACCGCTTGTTCCTACAGATCTGATAACAGAGTTCAGTCATTTTGCTTAGTGTAAACATGACATCAAATAAAAATATGACTATGACATAAAAATATGTCATAGGGGAAGGCTAGGGGAAGAGGAAGCGATGTCCTCCAGCTTGTAACACTAACATATTCCTTTAACTAAGAATTCAGTTGCTACCTCACCTCCCCACCAACATCACTTCTATATGTGTTGGAAATGAAGGGTAAACCTCAGACCCAGAGAACTCTCCACCTAACAGATTTCTGAGAGCGAACACTCTTACTTAGAAAAACCACTGCCAGCCCATGGCCTGGTTCTGTGTAGCCTAGGAGCTAAAAATGGTTTTCACATTTTTAAAAGCTGTAAAAGAAATAGCAAATATGCATCAAAGACCATATGTCTGCAAAGCAAAATATTTACTATCTCGTCCTTTACAGAAAAAGTTTACCAACCCTGCACTAAATTGTTAAAGCCTCAAGTAACAATGCCTAATTCTATTTAAGCCAAATCATGAATGTAAAGCCAACTTCTGGATATGCCTCCAAATAATCTCTTCCAGGGATCAAGGACTAGGCTGAGGGGAAGATGACAATGACAGAGCTGAGGACAGAAGGACCCCAGCAGGACTCCCCTCGTTCAACAACAAAGGGTTAATAAGACAATCCTCAAATTTCCTAATAAGACAAACTCTTTATCCTCTGGGAAGGTACGTAATAAACTGTTCAACTTGGGAGACTTCTTTAACAACCACTTGCCCTTAGAAGAAGGTGTCAGTTGAATCAAGTGAGTCAAAGAACATGAAAGAAAGTACCTAACAGAGGGTGGGAGAGATCTTTATTTGTATCACTTGGGGCTCTCTGGTCTTGCAGAACATGCCAAAGGAAACACTGATCAAATAAAAGACAAAGCAAGGCGGAAGGCTTTATAAAACTCTTTCTTTTTCCTCCAAGCATAAATACGACTTCAGATAGCTATCTTTTTTAATGAATAAAGGAAAGCGACTTTTTACAAAGGGAAGGCTTAGCCTAAATTTCTAACCCACAAGTTGAAAAGTCATTAAAGAGGAGGAGGAGAAAAAAAGGGTAATTAGAAATTCTGGAGGCTGTAACTTCAAATTCCTACCTCAAGCTGACCGATTTAACTTAGTCTGGGAATCTGACAAATGTGATATGCCAGCTCAATTGCAATTCAGTTGCCTTTTAAGGAGGGCTAAGATCAAGCCTCAAATTTTCATCCACTCAAGGGTTTATTTGTGAAGCCTGCCATTTTTGTTTAGAAATTGATCACACATATATATTCTTCTAAGTACAACGTGTATCTAAATTATTGCATCATGTAAGAACTCATGAAGTAGGGTTGCCAAATAGAAGACACACTCAGGACACAACCATTTCAATTTCAGATACACTGTAATATGTTCCCAATACTGCATGGAACATGCTTACACTAAAAAATTATTTGTTGTACATCTCAGATCTAACTTCGGACACCACGAAGACACAAAAGGGACCCTGATATCTGTTAAACAGCTGCCGTTTTGTAATAGTCCATCGACTGGAGAGTGAGAAACTGATAAGGACAACTTGGTCTCACAACATGTCAGCAATTTGTACAAAGAATATTACAGAAAAGAGGTCACAGGCCTAGCAGGAGAGTCCCACTGCCTTATTCAGATGACAGCAAGGAAATAAAATGCACATGACAGGGCATATTAAATCTACAGCATCCTCCAGAGGCACAGGCTTCCCTTACAGCACTGCTGCCACTTCTTCCGAAGTCACCCTCACAAGGAAACCAGTGGCAGGAGAGCACTGCAGAGGAGCCAACTAAAAGGCCCATCTCTAGTCCTCTGACCCAACCTGCCCCCACTCCCGCACTGCCTACATCCCTAATATGTCCATGTAGTAGTGTTACAGCATTTTTAAGGGAGAAAGAAAAGAGAAGAGACCTCACAGACTACTAAAGGGTCTGGAGAGCGGCCAGAATCTGGGTGGAAAAACTCCACCCTGTGCTTTCCCCTCGGGGACTGCGGCTTTCTTGCAAGAGGCACTCGGCCAGAACCCAGCCCGTGATGGGTTTCCAGTGGAAGCGCTAACAGGATTTCACTGTAGGAGCCCTCGGAGAGGCTGGCTGGAACACGGGGCTCTGAAAACATGGCTGGCCCGAACATCCACACAAGGATAAGAGCAGAAGCATAAAAATTCTGAATCGCTGTGCAAATAAATCCACTAAGAAGTTGATTTTAGCTAGCAAGTGCTATTCAAACTCTTTCTGCCCACATATGCATATGGCAGCAATTATATTGGCAACAATTGCCATAAAGACAGCCCTTTCACTAAAAATTAAAGGCCAAGGTACTTAGGTGCACTTTTGGGGAAAAAAAAAAATTCACTTCTTCAGATGTTCTCCTCTCTTCTCCTGAACTACAAGATCATTTTAATCAGCTTCATGCTCCAAACTAAGCCAATGAATTGTGGGCACATATACTACTGCATTCATTTGTTTAAACTCCAACCCAAAGAACAAAAATAATAATGTAACATTTTCCTTGATGAGAGGAGTACAAAAGTGTTGTCAAAAATAAGATACTCCTCACAGCTAGCACTCCCTCACTAGGCATGGTAAAGACATGAAAACAGCTTTTCATTTACTTCTTTCACTTCCTGTTCCCCTCCCCCAAGGCTAGAGGTTCAGCCTGACATGTGGAGTGATAGCTGCAGTGTGGTGACGAGGATGGCCAGGTGTGGAGGCAGCTCCAAATGGCCTAGGAGTTCCCTTGGGATGCAGCAGGTTAAGGATTCGGCATTGACACTGCAGTGGCTCAAGTCACTGCTATGTCACGGGTTTGATCTCTGGCCCACAAACTTCCACACGCCACATGTACAGCCAAAATAAAGTATAAAATAAAGGGTGGCCTAGCATGGGGGTCTGGAGACCAGTCAGGCTGAAGACCTCACTCACGGTGGCAGTCTGCCATCGGGCAGGGGGGTGTCCATGCAGTGAGGCAGGCTGGCGCATAGTGTCGGCTAAGGGGGGAAGCAGGGCAAGCATTGCAAGGCTGGCTACATATGCAGGGAGCCAGACTTCTCACTATCATAGAAGGGAGTTTTACAAATGTGGTGAGGAAAATTAGAGCCCTCGTGTTGGACCGGAATTAGAAGCATCGGTGTAAACTCACAGATTACAACATATAAAGATGTAGAAATACATATAAAATGTGTACTTACGTGTGTTTTCATGCATGTGCTTATCTATATGAGTGTGTTAAGAATGTACGTACACACATTAAAATATCATCCAGCTTTGCTCCCTGAGGTACAACCCCAATAGTAATGGACACACATACTACCCAGTATCTTGAATTCTAAATATCATTCTCTACTAAGAGAAACAAGGATTTCCTAAGGAAATGGGTAATTGAGGACTAAGGCAGGAAAACTTCAGGATGAGCCTAGAATATCTTTTTGTAGCAGAGAGGGAATACTCAAAGACTGACGGGGGCATGCTAAAAGGAGACGTAAGACAGCTGGAAGAGAATGAGTATCAAAACAATTTCAGTAATGGGTTCTAAACCACTAAATTAAAACAAAACCAAAGCATGTGTTTGTATTAGTATGAATAAATAAATGAACTGACATTTTGATATTGATTTATTTCCATCATTTTAAAATGCCGCCTTGCAAATTTTTTTTCTTTTTTTTTTGTCTTTTTGCCTTTGCTAGGGCCACACTAGCAGTGTATCAAGGTTCCCAGGCTAGGAACCACAGCCACAGCAACGCGGGATCTGAGCCACATCTGCAACCTACACCACAGCTCACGGCAACACTGGATCCTTAACCCACTGAGCGAGGCCAGGGATCGAACCCACAACCTTAAGGTTCCTAGTCAGATTTGTTAAAAACTGAGCCACGACGGGAACTCACAAAATATTTCTTAATTACAAAGGGAAAATGAGAAAGTCTACGATGGAGACAATTGGCAGATACCACCTTAATCAACTGATCAAACTGATCATCATCAGTATGGGAAAAATCACAATCATGACCCCCTGACAGGACATAGTAAGAACACAACCACAGGATTCCTCATTTGATGTTTGTGTTGTGGTTATATAGGAGAATGTCTTTGTTTGTGAGGAAATACAACTACAGAATTCAGGAGTGGTGGACATCAGGAGGCCAACCTCCAATGGCTTTTTTTGTTCTGGTCTTTATACCACTCAAATTATCTCCCCCAAAGTAAACTGGTTTTAGCCTCTAGTGCCATAAGGTATTTTGTACTGTATGTGCAACAATTCTATAAGGTTGTTTCAAAATTTTAATTATTTTTTTAAATGAGGAAAATGATAGCTTAAAGCATATATTTAACCCAAACATATAAAGAATATCCATTTACTTACTGCCGCTGAGAGCTCTTGCTGCTATCATTTGTGTGGCACATTCTGATGTTCAAATTTTCAGGCTGTCCTCAGACTCCAGACTCCCTTTTTCTGTTCAAAATGAAGTCTCACTCTGCAGTTCCAGAGCTCAGATTACACAGAGGACTAAGCACGACCTAAGATATCAACCAAATCCCACCCCATTCCCCCCATTTTACAGATGAGAAAGCTGAGGCCCCAGAGAGACCGAGTGTCAGGGCCAACACCTGGAATGCCCAACTCCAAATTCAAGGAGAAAGAACAAATGGAAATAAACTCTAAAAAGTGTAACAAAAAATAAAAAAGGTTAAATCTGAAAACTCTTCCCAGAAATTAAAAGCTTTTGAGGGGAGGCCTTGTCAAATGTAAACTACCTAATTTTTTTAAGATTTGAAGAAACAACTCTCACAGCTATCTCTCCCCAGATAGCCTCAATATTTAACAATGCACATTTATGAAGGTTCACAATAAGTGCCAGAAATCACGCTAAGCATTTCACATAATCACATTTAATCCTCACAAGTTTTTGAGGTAGAAATTGTTATCATCCCTCCTTTACTGTGGAGGAAACCTAGGATTACAATCATTACGTAACTCACTTAAGGTCAGGAAGTTTGAGGTAGAGGACTCAAAACCAAACCCAGACAGTATGACCTCCAAGCCTTGCTTGTACCCCTCCTGTAAGCCTGAACTGCTGCCCCAGCTCCATACACTGGCCTGTGATTTAACTGGAACTGCTCCAAGGAAGCCGGTGTCAAATGGAAGAACCTCTTCCATATTCTCCACCTGGACAACAGTCAAGGACAGGTTTCGCAAAACTTGATCTGTTAAAAATAAGCACCTCAAAATATATTTAGATATTAGAAGAAAATCATATGGAAGAAACTTAAGGTACCCAAAATAATAAACAGTTTTATAGCACAGCTTCTCAGATTCTTTACTACTATGTTGACTTACTTTGTGGAGCTCTAAGAATCTGCAATGACAACCAAATTTTTCTAAGAGAGAAAACTTTTGCCATGAAGCAAAGCTAGTAAAAGCCATGTTCCTGACCTGAGTGGAATTCTTAACCTCATAACAAGTCTTGCTTGTGCATTAATGAAATGCTACATTGTGTAGCTTTAAAATAAAAAAAAAAAGTTGAATCGTTTCATAGTAAAGAGCAATTTATATCAAATGACAAATCATTTTATACATTCTTTTCTCACAATTTCTATTCAAACACTCATCTATACATTGTAAATGCACTGCCAAGAATCTAAGGGAACAAAAACGAAATGTAAAGTTAAGGAGGTGTGGGAAATACATACCATTCAACACATCAATTGTTCTAACTTAATATTACAAAAGTAGCTAAGTATCTTGGAGCACAACTGTTTTGTAAACACCTAAGTATCACATTTTAATTTAAAATAACTTGGGTTTTGTTTTATGCCAGTTTTAAAAGAACCAGTTTTGTTTCCCTTCCTGTGAAAAATTAGTCATAACCTGGGAAACACATTCTCTAAGGTCCTTGGGAGCGCTGATTAACCACCTCCCAGCAGTGCTGAGAAGGCCCAAGAAGCCATTGCTTCACCAAGGCAACTTGATAACATAGCAGGTTTCTTAGCAACACGGTAGTCACAGTAACCATTCACCATGGTATTAGAATTAGGTTACCCACCGGGGCTGAGACCAAAGGAATAATTTAAACTCCTTAAATCTTAAGGCCCAAGGTAACAAGAAAAGCACAAATTTTTCAATGTCATTTGTGATTCACCTATAAAATTAAGTTCTTATGTGACTCTTCAATACTGAACTAAATGAGTAGATAGTTAGAGACATAATTACAAATTCTAAATCAACCCTTAAAAAAAAGGAAATATTAAGAGTATTAAGAAATTTGGAGATAGGTATATGATCTATGCCACAATTATATTCTTTTCAGTAAAAACGTACCATGTATAATTTTAACCATGATAAAAGGATGATTATATAGAAGTAGTAAGTTGTAATTCATCCATGGAAAACAAAATCCTTGGAGTGTGTATGAAAGCATTCTTAAATTTCATTTGACGAACAAATGACAAATAACAATAATTTGCAACTTATTAAAATGTCAGATAAAAGAACACTAATTTGCTTTTAAAGCCAAATTTTTATATAACTATGTACTTACATATTATTGACGGTTACTAAATGTTCCATATAGAAAGAGAAACAAATGTAGAATTTATATGAATTCCACTTTCCAAAATCTACAGCAGACACTCTTTATGTTGGGAAAAATATATTTAAAAATGCTATCTTTAGATACTGCATTTAATTAAATGTGCTACTTAATTTACAGTACTTGCAACTCTAGTCATTTCCATTGTTCCTAAGATTACTTATCACTCAGAAAAGCAGAATATTTTTCCACAAATGCTATACTTTCATGGTAGGAGCTACTCAGTCTCACCCTCCCATTAAAAGAATATTCCAAAAGACACAGGATTATCAAATGTGACTGTTATTTACAACAGTGACATAAAATCTCATGCATAACTGTACAGTATCACCCCTGTCTGTGTCTTATTTCACATGTTAGGTAAGGTCCTACAAGACAAGAATCACACATTTACATTTCTGTAGCTCTCAAGTTATCTACCAGAGTACCTAGCAAACAGCAGGAGCTTACTAATGGCAGCTGGTTAAACAAATGCACGAGTCAGTACTACTCTACAACATTATAACTTGTTAATACAATTTTTAAAACTTTGCTGGCTCACCCATAATTAACCTTTTTTATTTTTTTTGTATTCACTCTTCCGTGTGAACATTTCAATTATTATAAAGATAATGTAATTTTTGAAAACCTTTACTGGTCTTCCGTTTGTGGTAATACCTAGTGTTGTTAGTTTCCTCACAAGGGCACGTCTAGACATCAAAAATACCTTCTTTTCCTCAAAGAGTGCCAGCACAGAAAGGAAGACAGAGTGCCACGCAAACCCAAAGTCCAGCAGTGGTGGAGGATGGCAGAGGTGCTGCCAGTCAGCAACCAAAATGCTATGGAGCATGCGGAGCAGAAAGTAACACCATGCCCAAGATTTCAAATCAACAATGAATTACAGGTTACGAGACAAAGTAAAAGCCATTCAAAAATTAGTCGACGAAAAATTGAGTAATATGACCCCATCCTCTGCATGGGGATAGTATTTTGCAGAACATTTTAATACACTTAAGACTAACAACTTAAGCATTATGAAAAAAGATAGTGTAAGTCAAAAAGAAGTGAGGAAGGAAGGGAGGGTAAAGAAAGAAAGAAAAAGTAAGAAAGAAAGAAAGAAAGAAAGAGGAAAAGAAAAAGAAAAGAAAGAAAAAGGACAGAGAGAAGAGAGACTGGGGCCTAACATTTAACACAGTCAGATAAGACCACAGATTTGGAGGGAGGCAGAGGGATAGAAATGAAGAATAATAGACAATCACAAGTAGACATTTAAGGCATTTACTTATTTGCAAATTAACTGCATTTTTCTTGACACTAAAACCCTAAATAGTTAATTCTTCCAGATAATTATCTGAGTTTGTTTTTTTTAAAACAATGTTCTTTCCAATCTGAAATAAACTGCATTTGATACAGCTAACCCAGATGAGTAATAACTTAGAGGTCCAGATCTCTGCAATTAAATCCTTGTTACAACAGTAACTGTAACAGAGGCTACAGGCTCCTTACAAGAAAAAACCCAAAACTAAGATGAGATCAGTAATCCTCATGCCTTATAACTGGATAGCGAAATAGTCAAAATAAAATGGGAGATAACGTACATATAGAATCAGTCCTCCCTGAGTAAATACATGTAAGTGCACCAAGCAACAGAAAGGCAAGTTACTTCTGTAAATTGGGTTGACATGAGTTGGTTTTTCAGAGTCTCATCACCAATGCTACCTCCATTTCCCCATGTAAACTTAAAACTGAGTTTCTAATCCTAGAAAACTAAGAATCAGCTCGCTATGTTTAAAAGAACAGTGAAGTCTGGCAATCCATGTCATATACACCACCTCGAACCTGATTCTGAGGCCATGGCAGGCACCACCAAACACTGCACCTTTCCACTGGGCCCAGAGGCCATCTCTGGACCCTTATACAGCAGGCCAATCAGCCACATCACATGGCTGGGAGTTGGTAGGAGAGGCTGAAACCTCACTTTTCTTACAACAAAACAGACAGTACTTGAAAGTTAGATAAGAATTTGAAACCTAGATCTACCACTTCAACAGCCTGCTTAAGCTCTGAGAAACTGAGGCCTTCCAACCGCTAGAATAGGGATGAGGAAGAGGACAACAATGACTATAACCATAGCACTTCACTCGGCATTAACAGTGATGCTTATCTAAGGTTAAAGGTAAAATCCGGGCATTCTCTTGTGGTACAGTAGGGGAGATCCGGCCTTGTCACTGCTGTAGCTCTGGTTGCTGCTGTGGAGTGGGTTCAATCCCCGGCCCAGGAAATTCCTCATGCAGCAGTGGGGCGGGGGGGGAGAGTGAAATCTGCACAGCACAAAGCCAATGTTTAATACGTTAAGTTCTAAGACACTCCCAGAGCCCACAGAAAATGCCAACGTATTGACGTCGATAATAGTATATACACCAAATGCTAACATAAGTGATTTTGCTAGAACACAGACTCAAAAACAATAACTGCTCTCCCTCCCTCTCTCCCTCTCCCTCTCTCTCTCCCTCCCTCTCCCTCTCCCCCCACCCCCACCCCCAACTCAGTGAGATGAGGCTGAAAGGACCTAGGCTCCAATCATGGCCAGCATCATGATCTTGTGCAAATTATGTCTAAAGCTTTTCTGACCCTTAGTCTCTTCATCTGGGAAATGAGGAAAGTTGATCACATTCTTCTGTGGTCTCATTTATTACCTCTTTCTTTTTTAATTGAAGTATAGCTGATTTACAGTGTTGTGTTAGTTTCTGGTACACAGCAGGGATTTAGTTACATATATATATTTTTTTTCTTTTTCAGAATATATATATAAATTTACACACACATACACATTCCTTTTCACATTCTTTTCCATTATAGGTTATTACAAGATATTGAATATAGTTCCCTGTGCTATTCAGTAGGACCTTGCTTATCTTTTTATATATAGTACTTTGTATCTACTAATTCTAAACTCCTAATTTATCCCTCCCTACCCTCCCTTCCCGAGGTAAACATATCTTAGTTTCCTATGTCTGTGAGCCTGTTTCTGTCTTATAAATAAGTTCATTTGTATCATATTTTAGATTCCACATGTAAGAGATAGCCATATGGTATTGTCTTTCTATGTCTGACTTATTTCACTCAGTATGACAATCTCTAGGTCCATTCATGTTGCCGCAAATGCAATTACTCCATTCTTTTTTATAGCTGAGTAGTATTCCTGTGTGTGTGTGTGTGTGTGTGTGTGTGTGTGTGTGTGTGTGTGTGTTTGTATACACACATACCTACATACTATAACTATCCATCCATGTCTTGGCTGCTTTATATTGTGTTGCAATAAACGTCAGGATACATGTACCATTTTGAATTATGCTTTTTAAATCCAGATAGATGTCCAAGAGTGGGATTGCTGGCTCAGATGGTAGTTCTATACTTAGTTTTTTAAGGAAATGGCATACTGTTTTCCATAGTGATTACACCAACTTACATTTCCACAAACAATGTAGGAGAGTTTCCTTTCTCTTGTAAACCTATATGGATTTTATGAGTGAAGTGAGATTATATGTAAAGATAATTTCAAGTTCTTCAATATTTTCTCATTAAACAAAAGATATAATGGTTATCAAACCACAAATTTTTGAATATTTAATTATAAACCTACCCTTCAGATATTGTATTAAATAAACTTACCGGTTATGCTTTATTAACCTATCCATTTGGGCCTATTAATATTTATAGGAACAAATTTAAAAATTGACTACAGGAAGAATGAAATTTCATGACAAATGCTATGTGAAGCAGATATGCAACAAGAGTTCTGCCATGAACACTAAAAGCATTTCCACTTCACCCGCAGGTAACTCCCATAGCTTCTGAGCTATCTAGAGCCCTCACTAAGAAGGTTATACTTGAGACTACATTATTTATTTGTTTGTTTGTTTGTTTGTTGTGTTTTGAGGGTCACACCTGTGACATATGGAGGAACCCCCGTCCTCATGGATACTAGTCAGGTTCATTACCACTGTGCTGCCATGAGAACTCCAAGACTACATAATTTTAAAAGTCGGTAACATGACACTTCATTATCTGAATCCGACCATTTTCCGGACTTGCCATCTTTCCCACAGCCTCGTGCTAACAGCCCTTCATTCTGCTCACCCAGCCCTGCTCCTTTGGGGCCAGCTGTTGAAAGCACTTTTATAAGGGGGCAGGCACTCAGAGCAGGTTGGACTCACAAGAGAAAAAAACCTTCCAGCAAAGCTCCAGCAGGACAGAGACATGGTTTAGAGTGGTGAATCTGAAGTCCAACTCCCTCTCTTGCTTGCTTTGTGCACTTGGTCAGGTTACCTAACACTACTGAGATTTAGTTTCCCCATTTGCACAATGGGAATCAAAACAGTATACTTCCCAGACACACAAAGAGATGAGTAAACGTTAATTGCTGGCATTTGACAATAATAAAAGATCACAAAGTTCCATATTTCCCCACCACAAATAAGAAATAAGACTGAATGTGATTTTAAACAAAGGAAATAATCCAATTAATTTAAAACACTGGTTTTCTGGTATTATCATTATCAGATTTAGGAAGGAACAACTTTCATACTCCAAAAATGGGATAAACAGTGTAGCTCATAGGCTTGAAACGTTTTTTATTATTTTATTTTATTTTGCTTTTTTAGGGCCGCACCCGCGGGATACGAAAGTTCCTAGGCTAGGGGTCAAATTGGAGCTACAGCTGCCAGCCTACACCACAGCCACAGCAAGATGGGATCCAAGCCGAGCCCGCGACCTACACCACAGCTCATGGCAATGCCAGATCCTTAACCCACTGAGCGAGGCCAGGGATCAAACCCACATCCTCATGGATCCTAGTCAGGTTCAATAACCACTGAGCCACAAAGGGAACTCTGCAGGCTTGAAATCTTTTAAATTCAAGAAAATTCAGTATCACCAGTCTAAATATGAATTAATGAAAGGATAGTACTGCTTCTTAGCTTTAAAAATGAAAATGAGATTTTAATTATAGCTCAATATGTACTTTTGGAGTTGAATTTTAATTAATAGTAATACAAATAAGGAGGTTGACCAAACATATTTTAGTATGTCATCCCGCTAAAATTCATCAATATTGTGTAAGAGTTACAGAAATAACAAATTCTGCAATTTTTACTACTTCAATTATACATTCTTTAGAACTGATCTATGATTCACATGTTCACGCAATCATTCTTCCAACATTTTCTGAGTGCCCAAGCAGAGGTGAACAAGACACCCAACATCCCTATCTGTAGGAAGCTCAACTTTCTGGCTGGGTTAGTGAGAGTGTTCAGTTAATAAAAATAAAGTACTGATGCTACATATTACCACTGCCCACTGAACAAATAGATGTCAAGTAATGCTTTTGCCTAAAACAATTCCATTTGTTTTTCAAATAAAGTTTTTTTTTTAAACAACAGGATTTTAAGATGCTGTTTTAAAAACTACTAATACAGACATTTAAAAAGGAGGAAATTTCAGAAGTTCCCATTGGGGATCATGGATAACGAGACCAACTAGTAACCATGAGGATGCGGGTTTGATCCCTGGCCCTGATTAGTGGGTTAAGGATCCGGCGTTGCCATGAGCTGTGGTGTGTCACAGATGTGGTTCGGATCTGGGGTTGCTGGGCTGTGGTGCAGCTCTGATTCTGCCCCTCGCCTGGGAACCTCCATATGCCTCAGGTGCGGCCCTAAAAAGCAAAAATAAACAAACAAATAAATAAATAAATAGGAAATAGATAAAAAAAGAAGGAAGTTACAGGAGTTCCCTGGTGGCTTAGCAGTTAAAGACTCAGTGTTTTCACTGCTGTGGTGTGGTTCACTGCTGTGGCACGAGTTCAGTCTCTGGCCCAGGAACTTCCACATGCCTCGAGCACAGCATTTAAAATTTTAGAAAAAAATTTTAGACAGAAGAACATACACACAGCTGACTCCCTGAAATAGTTATAATTCTCTATGGAGAAAAGAAGTCAACCCAGTGTTTCCACTTCTTGCCATACAGTTGTCTGATACATCTGGGGAAGCGACTGTACATGAAATGCTTCTCAGAAGCGAGCCACCACACAGCAACAAAGCTTCCGATAACCTGGAAAAACTAATTAGGATGGACTAAGAAGTGTCTACTCACCCACCTTAAACAATAATGAAGACAAAACTTTATAGTAGTTCCCTCCTTCCAGATAAGATTTATAAAAACTTAAAGTCAAATCCTGTGTCATACACAACTTTGAAATTCAAGTCACAGAAACAGTGGGCCATTTAATACACTTTGATTGGTTGATGGTGACACTGAAAAGCCACAGTAGGGTATTCATAATGAAGACATGTTTTTCTATAATATAGCTCACAAAAAGTATGAAAGAGGACAGGGCAGAAAAAAAAAAAAAACACTGAGACAGAAAAATTTTTAAATTCAACCTCTCTTCACCACCTCATCTATTAAAAGACAACAAAGATGGAGGGGTTGATAAATGAGGACCTTAAGAATTTCCATTTTCTCCCATCTGTTTCATTTTCTTATGCTGGCCTAGAATTTGTAAAAATAGAAATAAAAATAGCCTAGAGCCAAAGTACTAGAAAACAGGTATTTGGGGAAATGGCTTGTGCATTTCTCGCCTTGGTCAAGATTATTCAGTTTGTGGAAGCTTTTCCAAGATCCTGGGGGCGGGCAATAGGGTTGGTGGTTTTCTGGGCAATCATCTGTAAATGTGTCCTAGCTATAAATCTTCAAAAGCAATGTTTTGTCCTTTCAGGGCTGCATCTGCAACATAGGGAAATACCTGGGCTAACGGTTAAATCGGAGTTGCAACTGCCGGCCTATGCCACAGCCATAGTAACACCAGATCTGAGCCATATCTGTGACCTAGGCCACAGCTTGTGGCAACACCAGATCCTTAACCCGCTGAGTGAGGCCAGGGATCGAACCCATATCCTCATGTATACTATGTCAGGTTCTTAGCCTGCTGAGCATAACGGGAACTCCTAAATCTTAAAAATTGTAACTGAATAAATAAAGTATTTCAGATGCTGATTTCATTTTACTTTTTTAAAATTATAGTTGATTCACAAGTTTATATTAGTTTTGTGTGTAAAGTGATTCAGGTGTATACATATATTTTTTCATATTCTGTTCCATTATGGTTTATTACAGTTATTGAATATAGTTCCCCGTGTTATATACTAGGACCTTGTTGTTCACGTATTTTATATATAGTAGTTTGTATCTGCTAATCCCAAACTCCTAATGTATCCCTCCCTTACCCCCACACCCCTTTGGTAACCTTAAATTTGTTTTTTATGTCTGTGAGTCTGTTTCTGTTTCGTAGATAAGTATTTTGTATAAATCTTTTATATTCCACATATAAGTGATACTATTTGATATCTGTCACTTTGTGCCTGACTTATTTCACTTAGTATGGTAATCTCTAAGTCCATCCATGTTGGTTCAAATGGCATTATTTCGTTCTTTTTTTATGGTTGGGTGGTATTCCCTTGTAGGTGTGTATATACCACCCTCTCAACACACACACACACACATCTTTATCCACACAGATGCTAATTTTAAAGTACTTTGTTGTAATGCTCAAGCCCCCAGATTTGTAGATTTTTACAAAATATTATCATGAAGGTGAGGAGAAAAGCATATATAATCCCAAATTTTACTCAGACATCAAAAAGAAATAGCTGACTGTATATGAAGCCATTATTTACTTTTTCCAGGTCCCGTAACTTTAAAAACTATAGTAGATAGAGCATCACAGAAAAGTTCCATTGTTAGAAGATAAGAGTGAGGAAAGTAACTCTAAGAATGCTTAATTCATGCAAATTCTTTAAGCTTCCAACTTTTAAAAGCCTGACTTAGCTTTCAACACCCTCTTTCCTCTTCTAACCTCTCTCTTGAGAAGCTCGCAACATCTACAATCACTTTTTGTTAATTATATTCACTCTCCTTTTATTGCTTGGTCTTTTAAAATCTTAGTCACCAAGTGAAATAAAAGATGTGGTCTCTAAAAGCACTGGTAGTTCCCCAGAACTAGCAATTTACTGAGAACTCGATACACACATATTGCATCTAATTTTTGAAAGAGAGGCAAAGAAGGTACAAAATCTACATTAATTTAGTGCCGTATAATTACTTCCTTGTAATTAGAAAACATAGTGAATACACTAGACAAATTATCTCTTTGTAAGGAACTAAATTACCAACACAAAGTTCAGAGAATCCATTAGCCTATTTTCTGGCAACAGTAGTTAAATTCTCCTGCAGCTCAGATAAACATATTCTTAATAAAATAATATAAAGTAACATGACAAACTGCAAACGGAAGAAAATCAAATGCTGTGTATCAATTTTTATTTTTTAATTTAATTTTTTTTTATTTTTTTGTCTTTTTAGGGCCACAGCCGCGGAGGTGCCCAGGCTAGGGGTTGAATCAGAGCTGTAGTAGCCGACCTACACCACAGCCACAGCAATGCAGGATCTGAGACTACACCATAGCTCATGGCAACGCTGGATCCTTAACCCACTGAGCAGGGCCAGGGATCAACCCTGCATTCTGACGGATACTAGTCAGATTCGTTTCCCCTGAGCCATGACAGGAACGCCCGATACAAGTTTTTAAGTCAAAACATTCCCTTTTGAACCCTCCTACACTTTTGGTGGGAATGCAAATTGGTGTAATCACTACGGAAAACAGTATGGAGGTTCCTTAAAAAACTAAATAGAGAACTACCACACGATCCAACAACCCCAATCCTGGGCATATACACAGAGAAAACCATAATTCAAAATGATATATGCACCCCAACGTTCACTGTAGCACTATTTACAGTAGCCAAGACACACAAGCAACCTAAATGTCCATTGACAGAGGAATGGATAAAGAAGTTGTGGTACATATATACAAGGGAATATTACCCAGCCATAAAAAAGAATGAATGTTATTTGCAGCAACACAGATGGATCTAGAGATTACCACACTAATTGCAGTTAAGTCAGAAAGACAAGTATCACATGAGATCAGCAATATGTAGCATCATAAAAAATGATACAAAAAACTTATTTACAAAATCAAAACAGACTCAAAGATTTCAAAACCAAACTTATGGATACCAAAGAGTAAACACTGGAGGGAACGATAAATTAGGAGGTTAGGATTAACATATACACACTACTATAGATAAAATAGGTAAGTAACAAGGATCTACTGCATAGCACGGGGAAATCTATTCAATACTCTGTAATAACACACATGGGAAAAGAATCTGAAAAAGGATAGATATATGTATAACTGATTCACTTTGCTGCTCACCAGAAAGTAACAAAACATTGTACGTCAACTATACTCCAACAAAATTTTAAAAAACAAATAAATATTCCCTTTCAAATCGCAGCAATAAGATTGCTTTGAAAGAACTAACTCAACCTTTAAACAGTTGAAAACAGAGTAAATGTGTTCTGTAGACGAAATGAATGGCTCAAGCTTTCCAAAAGGAGAATGAAAATAGAAATGCTCAGGTTTTAAAACACAAAGAATTCTTCAGACAGGATTGCAGAGAACTAGGCATCTTCCATGCCCACCTGGATTGTTTGTCTCTATACTCAATTTCTAACCTATCAAGCTAAGCAATGGGTATAACTGAAGAAGATAATGAACCAGAAAGAGTCCAGGACATTTTTTAAGTCTACCTGATAGGAAGAAATGAGAGAACCTTTCTCCAACCTTTAATAAATGAAAAGGTAATGTGCCATGTGAAAGAAGTTATGAACTTTACAAGAACCTTCTAGAGAAGAATGAAACAGTTGGTAATGGAGCTGAGATGGTCTTCAACACTAGATCAACATTTATGACAAGAGTCATTCATAAAAGCATACAACTTCAAAGTAGCAAATAGTAATGGCTTTTGTCTACTCTCCTGAAAAAAAAAATTATAGATAATTTTTCAATACTTGGACACTGGCTTCTGGGCTGTCACAACATTCCTTCTTAATGTTTGAATTTTTAGTCTTTTTCTCCCCCCTTGCTTCTAAATCATTAAAAATTCATTTCAGAGGACTATCAGATGGGATAAAAGAGATTTCTGCTAATTAGGCCTTCTTGGTGAAATAGTTTTAGAATAGTATTTCCCACAGAAAAGGAAAACTCCAGAAGAAAAGTCCTCACAACCCTTATCTGAAAGACTGGTATTGTAACTCAAGAAAAACTGGAACTTTGGTGTTCCCAACATTGAAACCCAATCTCCTCCACATCTGCCTTGCCTAGTCACACTCCCCTGTGAGGTATACAATTAGCCTCTCCAGTTTGCAGGCTGACAAGCCCTTTGTCAATAAGATGTGAAACTCTACATAAAGTCTATTTTTTTTTCTTGCCTTTTCTTCATACTGTCTTGGGCTTTAAGCAGAACCAATGACTAGAACAATATCTCACATTTTAAAAGTTTTGTCATAAAGCATACTCTTCCAGGAGTTCCCTTCGTGGCTCAGCGGTTAACGAATCTGACTAGTATCCATGAGGATGCAGGTTCGACCCCTGGCCTCGCTCAGTGGGTTAAGAATCTGGTGTTGCTGTGAGCTGTGGTGTAGGTCGCAGATGCGGCTCGGATCCCGCGTTGCTGTGGCTGTGGTGTAGGCCGGCATTTACAGCTCCAATTAGACCCCCTAGCCTGGGAACCTCCATATGCCGCGGGTGCAGCCCAAAAAAGAAAAAAAAGGCATACTCTTCCTATTACTCCTACCCAGTATTGTCTTCATAGCCATCACCACCTCTGGTGATGCTACATATTTATTTATCCTTGTTGTCTGTTTCCTCCCAACTCTGGCTGATCCACTGTTCTGTCCTCTCAACCTGCAGAACTAGGCATGGTCAGTGCTCATTAATACAAGCTGAATACAAGAACAGTGTGAGAGGCGGAAGAGCAGAGATTAAAAGTCAGGGCTTTCAGGTCAGTAAAGAAGCTGAGTTCAGATCTCCACTCCACTCCTCTACTTGACTCTGGATAAAGAACTTAAATTTTCCATCCTTCTATTTCTTCATTTCTATTTTAAATAATAGCACCTATCTCTTAAAGTAATTACAATGATCAGAAGCAGGTTATGCATCTAGCCATGTGCCTAGCATACCATACACTAAGAATAAATAAAAGTGTAATAATTTTATAATGTACTTGAATTCAGTAAATTTTTTTTTTTTGCTTTTTCAGGCCACATCCACAGCTAGGGGTCTAATTGGAGCTACAGCTGCCAACCTATGCCACAGCCTACGCCACACCAGATCCGAGCCACGTCTGTGACCTACACCACAGTTCACGGCAACACCAGATCCTTAACCCACTGAGCGAGGCCAGGGATCAAACCCGCAACTTTCTGGTTCCTAGCTGGATTCATTTCCGCTGAGCCACAACGGGAACTCCAAATTCAGGAATTCTTAAAAGGAATTCTTAAAACTGCTACCTAAGACTAGCAAAACCTGGGTAAGTAAAAGCATAATGGAAGAAATGCAATGTCATTCAAAGACAAAACATAGATTGCATTTTCTTATAAAGCAAACATTAAGACCAATTAATAACTTGACTATATTTGAACAACAGAAAGAAGTCAGTAAAAATGACACATATTCTGAAAAACTTCTCTAAGAACCATACTGGACATATAATTAATTAAAGCAAATGCATTAATAACAGAATAAAAAATAAAAATCAGAGTCGTTTAATGTGTTTGTAGAGGAAAAATTTAAGGTTTTAATACATGGCTAATGTAAACCTCTGATAATGAAATCGAGAGCAAGAGAGCAATTTTTGTTTCCTATTTTATCAGAAATTATAAATTCAAAGCTTGTGTAACAAATGGTGCTTTTAAATAATCAAACTTAAAAGCTATTAGATAGAAATTCTGACTCACTAATCAGAAAGTCTCCCTTCTTAAAAAGCACAAAGAAGTACAAGGATGACCTGGATCTGTCCACACAAATTCCAAAGAGCAACTGCCCGGGGGCTTATTTCTTATATTTAGAAACTTTATGTCACAGAAAGTAAAAGCAATCTGGGATACTCATCTTTTTAGCTTGCTGTGTCTTGCTGTGACTTGCCAGATAGACAACACAATCAGCTTTCTGTAATTTCTCTGCCACTACTGTGGCAAAAGGGGTGGGGCTTTGGAGCAGAAAGCTTCGTTTTAACACTCAGTTCTTTTTTAACCCTTTTTTAAACAAGTAAAATTCTTCATCTCTATTTCTCATTCACGTACCCAAAGTTCATTACATCCTGTCACCAAGTTAAACAGATTCTACTATAAGAACCCTTAAAATTCGCTCCAAATTATCACTAGATTTTTACTTCCACTGGGCATTAAAAACATGCATAATACTCTCAAAGTAGAGAAACTTCCTCAGGATTCCATATTAGAGTCCT
This sequence comes from Catagonus wagneri, assembly GCA_004024745.2. Classification (NCBI taxonomy): domain Eukaryota; kingdom Metazoa; phylum Chordata; class Mammalia; order Artiodactyla; family Tayassuidae; genus Catagonus; species Catagonus wagneri. The sequence goes on along the minus strand of PVHT021183693.1, from coordinate 28,331,551 downwards.
CTGCCCTTAACAGGTTCTTACCATTTGCATTTGGCTGTAGATGATGAGCACTGCTGATAATGCCAAATGCAAATCACACCCTGACCCCTTATCCTGAAAGTGCCACTGGCAAAAGTGTTCCCAGTACTGCCTCCAGGGCTCTGCCAGGGCTGATGCTCAGGATAAGGGATGAGGCAAAAAGCAAGGTGCTGCTCATAGGTTCCCACACAACAGGAAGAGCCCGGGAAGCTCTAAGCCTCAGGAAGTTCTCTTGGTGTCTGGCACATCACATCCACTACACTGCCCAGACCTCCGGCCAGGCAGCTCTGACTCAACAACCTTCGTCCCCAGATCTCCAGCTGCGGCTGGTGTGAGAAGACCACGGACAGCCACCAGCCTGACTCATGCTTCTTCCTGACTCTGTCCTTCCTGTGACCACACCAGCTCCCTGAATTGTTCTCCTCCACTCTGCCCAGACTTCGCTTGCCACTTCCGGTCCTGTTGGCAAAGGATTTCTCCCAGCGTACCATGCCGATTCTGGTGGAACGAAGGGAAGTCACAGCCACAATTGCAAAAACAACTCAGTGCTGAAGCCACTGCTGTTGAGAAGGGCACACACACTTAATACTAATTCTGGTGTAGAAATCCAAGACCCTTTGAAACTCAACAGGCCATCCTGCATCACCCACAGGCCAAATCAAGGAAAAAGCAGTAACTGTCGCCTTTCATTTACTAAGCAGTCTGGGGAAACACCATGAGGCTACCTACCTGAGGAAATGCACTCAGTGGGTGAGAAGTGCAGTCTGTGCCCACCCAACCTTGGCCAAGAAAGAAGAGGGGAACCTGGTGGTGATCTTTAAAGATAACATGCCACACTCTCCTTGACCATGGAAAGCAAACTCTAAAGGCATGTCTTAAAAACACTAAATGAATATATCTACTTAGCATACCTATATCACTCCAAATTTTATTTCTAGGGGTCATTTTGGTAGAGATTCAAAATCAAGTAGAGGCTATTAATAACACCAGCTTCTCTCAAGTCTGAGAGGAAAGGTCATCTTTATACATACTGGCTTCCCTCATTATATTTTTCCTCTGACCTAAACTAGATAGCCTCCAGATGATACCAGTTTTTCCTGCTTCTGAAGAGACTGAAACAGCATTTAAACGACTCCCCTCCCCCCCCAGTCTACAATACTATGAATCTTTATGTGGAAACAGTTTTATAACTAGTCGCAGAAATTCAGGCTTATTTCATCATCACTCTAAAGGCTCCCATTTACACAGGCATCTTTTCTCCCAAAGCTGCTGCCCGCTCTGCCTGTTTTCCCCTTTCTCTTAATGGCACAACTAGATTCCCACACCCCACTATACACCCAGCTATAAACCATGTCCCTCGTATCCCATCAGTTGCTGAGATCGGTTCTGCCTCTATTCCCACAGCAACTAACACAAGGCTTTGTGTAGAATAAGCCTGCAAATATTTGTTACGTGAAGGGACAAACCAGATGTTCACAACTTATTCTGAGAAGTTTTATGTATACACACACATACACGTACAGCATGGACCCTGTCTTCAGAGAACCATGGGTTATATCGAAAGACCATAGTATCTACTTAGAACTGAATCATTCAGGCTCTCAATTTGCAGTGAGCCCAAAGAGCACTCTGGAGGCTTGTTAAAACACAGAGTCCAGAGCCTTTCTTCCAGAGATTCCTCCTCAATAGATCTGAAAGAGGTCCAGGATTCTGCTTTACCAAACCCTCAGGAGAGCCACGGTCCACTTTGCAGAAACACCATCCAGCTGGATGGACAGCAGAGGCACGGCTAGAGAGCCAGGGCCACATGCCTCTCCGTTCCCACTTCTATGTCCTTCAGAGGACACACGCTTTGCCTGTGGCCCCACAAAGTACAAGGAATAATGCATTCAAAATGTGTCAATGTGAAGAGAAGAGGAAGAAGAAAAATGTTTCCATGAGTCACTAGGTCAGAATGGGGCTAGTGGGGGCCACCACAAACTATGGTTGATGACTGTGGAATGTAAAACCCAAAAGGTCATCCATTAACTCTCCTCATCAGACAGGTGAGGAAAGTGAGGCCCAGGAGATGAAATCACCTGGGTAAACCTTTACAGTTGAGGAATGTATATATGTATGTGGTTGGCAGGGAGGAGGCAGCACAAAAACCCAGGAGTCCCGGTTCATACTATCCCCCTGGATCTATGGGATGAATGTTGTTGTCACTGCCTCAGAGTACTTTCTGCAGCTTACAGCCTACATTGACCCTGATCACAACTGTTACTTTGATGAGACTCCACAGCCCACTGGCCTCTACTGAATAGTGAGTACAGAGTAAACCTTTTTAAAACCAGACGTTCCAAAGACAAATCAATTTTCTAGTCAAATTCGAATATTTATGATACTCATATTTAATCACAAGGCAGAAATATGAACCTCAGAAATACTAAAGCTTACCCACTGGGTGTGTGAGGGAGCTGAAATGAAAAGGGCAGTATGGAAATAAGAGACTCTGAGGCTCTCAGAAGGCAGCACAGGCTTTTTACCCCAAAACTACCTTAAGCTTCTTCCAATTGCCTTTTCTGTGACCTTCTCTTATAACTCACATTTTTATTCCCTTTAACTATCATTTTCTCTGCTATCTTTGGTTCCAAGACATAATAAAATGACAAGAATGTGGGATTGCAGGCCCATCCTGGCTCACCCGGTCTGCACACATCAAGTTTTCAGTGCTTTCTCTCCTCCCTTTTTCCCCTGTTGCTCCCAAAACCTTGATGCCTTGTGAAACATTAGACAGGCCCCTTAACCCTTACCAATCTGTGTCCTACCCTCTGTCAAGAAAACACATTGATTCCCAAAGTCTTAGGAAAAGTTCACAGGCAGTTTTAAGTAGAACTTGTAATCTCTTCTACCTTGCCTTAGAAGGTCAACACACGAGCTTTCAGGTGACAAAGCAGCTAACTTACTACAAATGTCCCTTCTAGGCCTGGAATTCACGCAGCAGTGTATCATCAGTACCGGGTTTGCTGCTGTTTCAGTCTGTCTGACTTCCCTGGGTCAGCACTCTGACACTCCTGGCCCACTGCTGCAGTGATGTCTCAGCCTCTACCTGCCTCCCCTCACTTCCATCTGCAACTGGCAATCCAGCAATGGACAGAGGCTAAGAAGTTCAGCTTCGGGCTCAGACTGGAGTTCCAGTTCAGCTCCTGGGCGACTAGTGTGGTTCTGAACAAGTTACCAAGCCTATCCTAACCCTCAGTTTGCGCCTGGGCGAAAAATGGGGGTGATTAAAAATTGTAACTTCCTCGGGGCTATTGGGAGAATTACATCAATCAAGGGTAGCAGAAACGCATGTTTTCAAGTATTTCCAAGACAGTAAAGATGTTTGGGAACACCCTCACTCAGTAACCTTTTTGTTACTGACTGAGCTACCACATTCATACTCCCCGGCTAGCCAAAAGCGAAGTTTCACAACTGGCAACTTGAAATTTCAAAAGGCTGCAACTTGCAATGTAAGAAGCTCTAGCATAAAGTGCAGAAGAAATGCCCAAGGAGTCTGTTAAAATGTATATCTTCAGATCCCTGCCCTCAGAGAATCTGATTCAGTAAATCTAGGATCAGGCCCAGGAATCTGAATATTTGACAGTCTTTGCACGTCATTCAGAAAAGTACTATCGGCCTCACTTTAGTAAGTACCAAGCTACAGTTGCAGATAAACTCATGGTTCCCCCAGTACTTGCCAACCATAAAACAGCCTCACGTGATCCCACCTAACCACCATCCTCCTGGGGAAGAACTCTGAAGGGAAGTTCCAGAATCATCTGTAATCACTGGCCCTTCCTTCATCCTCCCCAGGAAATGTGCAGTTACAGCAGGAACTAAGTTTTCTAACCCAGCTCAGAGATTGTTTTTATTTGGCTCTTATTTAAAGGCAACTAACAAAAAATATCTCGTGAATATAAAGAAGGAGCTGAGGTGTCCTGTGGAAGGTTAAGCCTCTGAAAGTATTTAAATGGAAATCTCACTGAAAACTACCATGCTCTAGGAATTCTTGTGTCCCCTTCATGTAGTTTTAGCCTTATTACTGTACCTCTGTTTGTCTGATAGCTCCACTTCCTGAAAATTTGCTGACTCTAATCTCATTCGGTCTGAGAAATGAAAAGCTTCAGGGGAACCAGAAATAAATAACATCAGACACTAGTGAGAGAATAAAGGGCTCTTCAACGAATCCAGTACAGAGTGCTTTAGTGTTGATCTATCTGAAATACGATTGGCTAATCAAAGGCCTTTTTAACCAATCGGCTGGCTTGGGTTTGGTTTGGGAATTAAAAACAGAACTGCATTCCTTTAACCAATTTTTCAGCCAAGTAGGGCCTGAACACCTATACGAAGCTCTCACATGATGGGGACAATTTTATTCTATGCAGGCATTTCACATTCCAAAAAGAAACAAAAACAGGTTTATAAAAGCTGAATAGATAAAACTATTTTCATTTCCATCCCCTCAGTTCAGACAAGGCAAATCAGGGCAGAATGTTTATATCTCCACTACCTCTGGCCTCTCCCCTGGAGAAACAGTGACCTCCCCAGAGAGCCCAGACGCCGCATCTACAAGTTTCTCACACACGTTAATCATGTGTTTATGTATCAGCTTTGGACTTAAGGGTTTTCTGTGTAGACTCCTCTCCTAGATTTACTTAAACCTCTTTAAAGGCAGGATCTAGGTAAAACTGATTTCATATCTTCCACAGTATTCAAAATATAAGAACTCAATGCACTAGATATTTGCTAAATGAAGACCCATTCCAGGTCGTTCTTATCACTGGAGCTGCAACTCCATCCCAAAGTTAAACTTTCCTTGGATACACATACTCAAAAGGGCGCTTTCCTAATGATGTGCATCTCAGCAATGGGAAGCAATGTCCAAGCTGTGAACAAAAAAGGGGGGGTGGGCGGGGATGAAAAGACTATTTGAGCTATAACACTCCCCCTCCCCCAAACCACCAAACTGTAAAATCCTAAAGAAACCACTTAAAAGAACAGCTCGGGAATGTTTTAGAGAGAACACTGTCTCTACTCATCTTCACTCCTTCATTCCACAAAGGCCCAGAGATGACAGGAAGAGAAGCAAGGAGCAGCAGGCATCATCTTCTATAGGGTTTTCCCTACCAGGCTACTAGTTCCTCTACCATTAATCTGAGGTAAATAACTGAGAGACAAAAGCAGTGTCAAACAAGAACCCTGGGCTGTCGGGGAACACAGCAGAGAAAGCAAAAGCAGCAGCGGCCTGATAAGGCGACAAAAATGGAAATGAGGAGAGGAGCTGAGAACCCCTCTGAGAAAGCATGGCAAGAGAGGAAATCAGGAGATGGGACCGGATGGATGGCAAATGGCGGGGCGGGGCAGAAGAAAGTCCATAGAGAATCAGCAATTTGGCCAAAGCATGTATGAATAATTGGGAATTAACTGTATATGCAGAAGCCTTCACCTCATTTACCCACAGCAGCTAGATAAACACCGTACTAAAGCCAATAAGAGGCTGTTCACCCACAGCCTAACCAGGACCATTTGTCTTCATTTTCCTCTACAATTTTACAGAAATTTCACAATGCCTTTGCAGTCACCCTCTCAATCTGTATGAGGCTTCTGTTTGTTTTGAAGAGGCTGATTCCACTTCTCAAGACTGAGGATCGAATAAGACTATATTAATCCAGATGCTCTTTCTAAAATTCTTTCAAATCTGCCAATTCAAAACATTAACATAAAGATACTCATGGAACAGCTGTTGCAACTAACAAATTACTTCTATCTTCCTTTCTGTTGGCTTAAAAGTACTAGAAAGAATTTTAAGCAAGATGAGACCACCATTCAGATTTGGGAGTTCTAAACAGATGATTTTCATGAAATTAAGGCTAAAAATAAGAGTAGTCTATTTGTCAGACTTTATGTTGTAAAAACTGGTTTCAAATCACACAAACTAGGTGGAAGGTCCCACCCTGCAGAAGAAAACAAAGCAGGCAGAAAAAAAAAAAACAAAAACTACTGGAATAAGGTTCAATATTTGGAAACTTCTGATCTTTCAGAATTTCACCACCAGGGAACAAGAATAGTCTTTCCCAAATGTGCTCAAATGCTTTCGGTCACAGTGAGTTGAACGATGAATTCGCCTGGTGGTCAGGGAAAATGGGAGTCATTCTGTACCTCAAGGTGTGAAAGCGGCAGTTTTCACAGTCCCCATCAAGAGCAGCCCTAATTCCCCCAGTCTGAGGAGGTGCCTACAGAGCTCAGAAACATTCCCCCAACGGGCATCTTTTACTCTCATGAATGGATCCTCAGTTTGCTGATGGGCTCAGAGTTTTCCCTATAAATAACACATTCCTGAGCCATGCTATATCAACAATGAACGAGCCTCATTGGCAGCAACTACCATTCCTATTTCCCTGCCACAGCCTTCTCTTCCTAGGACATCATGAGGCTTCAAATATCTTCAACATGATTCACACAGTAGCTCAAAAATTAAACATGAAGTCTTCTAGAAACATTGGGTTCAAAGAACCCATCAGAATTGTTTACCCCTTGTATCTTAACAGAGAAATCTCTATTAAGGTGTTTGGTAACCCTTAAGCTTATGTTTAAATAGTTATAGTCAAGTTTGGAACCCTTGTGATAAAACAAACTGTGACACAAAGCTTGGGAACACCAGCAGTGAGAAATCTGAAAGAATTAAGAGATAACCCTATGTTGAGTAGAAAAAGGAATTCTACACATTTGCTTGTCATTTACAGCAGAACAAAATTCTCATAATATTCCTCCTTCATTTTATTGTATTTCTAACACTATACACTAATTCCAGTTTCTTTTTCTCTGACTTATGAAAAAGGAAATTCCCTTAAGAAAATTCTTAGGAAAAGTTCATAATTTAACTTTGAAAGTTTTTTATAAATGATTTTACTGGGATTTTTCTCACAACAAATTAAAGAACCATTTCAATGACCACATTATGTGGATATGAGGCATTAAAATATAAGACTAAATAAAGCTGTTGTGAAACCAACAAGACTAAGAATAAACCCTTAACAACCTCCCTCTTTTTTTTGCTGCACGTACAGCATGTGGAAATTCCCAGGCCAGGGATCGAACCTGTGCTGCAGTTAACAACCTGTGCCACAGCTGCAGCAATGCCAAATCCTTAACCGCTCTGCCACAAAGGAACTCCCTTAACAACCCACTTCTGCCTCTCATCTTTCATTGAAGAATTTTTTTTTAATGAAAGAAAGGAAAAGAAATAGGCTCTTTATACTTAAATTGTGACTGTTTTTCAAAACCATGACGATAGAACAGGTGGATAACAGAAGACCTGGGTTATATAAATGTGTATTAAAAATAGGTATTGTAACATCAGATTGATAGGTCTAAACCTCTGTTAAACTACTTGACATGTAAGGTTTAAAAGAATCTTGGAATTCCCCAGGCAACTTCTTAGAAATGTATTTTTTGCTGTGTTCCCACAGAAAGAAATTTCTTCGATTCCAGTTTTACTCCATTTCTTCCTCAAGACCAGCCAGGAATGTTTCTTCCCCCAAGAAACATACTGTTTCAGAACAGCAAAGTGATAGGATCTCTGAATTTTCCCTTGGATTTGTAATCTTAGACTTGTCTTACTTTGTCACACAAAAGAATCCAGAAGTTGAGATCTAAGTAATTCTAGATATTCCTATTTCTAATCATAGATATTCCTTACTTGATTACTATTTATGAAAAACAAAATCCAGAAACTGAGATCTAGGTAACTTTTGGTCATGGGTTAAATATACTCAAAAAAAGGTATAGAAATGCCCTCAACAAAAAGAAAATGTCCATTTCTAGGGTCGCTTTAGAAGACATATATCAAACTTCAAACCCTTTAAACCACCATTTACCTACCGACAGCACTAAAAGCTGCTAAATGATTTAGACCATTGGGTGTCTGAAGCCTGATAATAGAGCATATGTTTGCAGGCACACAATGTTTTCTTTTTGTAAGAAGCAAAGGAGGAGGAATGGAATGACTGGCCAGGCAGCAATGACTCTCTTAAAATAATAAACCTGAAAATGTTTCTAGTCAACCACAACATACCTTATTTTGCTACAAACATATCAACTTTCACCACATGTCCACCCCTCAAATGCTGGCTTCCATTTATATCCTTGAACAATGGTGCTAAAAGACAGGGCAGACAACCGGCAAAACCACTGTACACATCTGGTGTTTATGGGGGAAACCCCACTATTGGATTTTTTATTTCAAAGTGCTTTAATTAGTAATGTATACAGCTGTTTTCTGTTGGCTAATAATCAGGACTGTAACACACATGCACACTGAATCCAGGCATAACTCTGCCAAGCTGTTTGTGCTCAGCTGTAAAATGCTGTAAATGCTGGAATTCTGTCAGGGGAGATGGCCTTGTATGTCCCCCTCCCGCCCCACCGCCCTGAAAAATGGGTAATACAGCTGTTTCCCTCTCAGGAATGCCAAAAGAATGCAAGTTCTCCCTCTAAACCTCCCCCAAGCCCATCTCTACCAGTATTATGTTACCTACTCATACTGATAGATGAAGAGTTTTAAAAAGAGATCCCATTCTTTAAGAAAAAGAACAGAGCGAGAAAAAATGTTGGACATCCACGTTCCCAGGAGTAATATGGGTCACACCTACAACAAGGAAAAAGTAGAAATCAAGCAGAATTTTCTACCAAATAAAAAGTATTAGTACTAGATCATACTCACATAAAACGGCAGTTAAACTTGGAGAAGCTGAGTACGTGCTTTTCAACCATGTGTTTTTAAAGTATGTTCAGAGTTCCTGCTGTGGCATAGTGGGTTCAGGATCCGGCGTTGATTCTGTGACGGTGTGGCAGTAGGTTAAGGATCCAGGGTGGCCGCAGCCGCAGCTGCAGCTCAGAGTTGATCCCTGGCCCGGGAACTTCCATGTGCTGAAGAAGTGGCCAGGGAAAAAAATAATACAATAATAGTAATAATAAAGTATGTTCTTAGCTTGTCTAAATATAAGCGTATGAAATGTCTGTGTACCTATCTGGTGTGTCACTTTATTTTGTAAATAAAGGTGGAACTTCATTTTGAAACAACAGACACAGGAGCTTAGGCTTCACATTTCTATAGACTCCCCTTGGGGTTCGGCTTACCACCTTCCTAGGGCCACAGAGCCCAGAACAGAAGGCCTTTGTGTACAGGTCTCAGCTGCCTGTCTTCTTCATACAGCCACTGGCAAGGGCCTCCAAGGAGTCCTTTTCTTCTCTAACTAAACACAAAGGTTTTATCTTCCAGTAAACATAGAGGACTTTTAACATTAGAGCAATGGAAGACAGAGATGCTGTAAAAGTGGCTCAAAAATTTGCATAATGAAATTCTATTGTCTTGGTTTGAACTCAAAACTACTTTTTAAAAAAAAGGAAGGTCAATCACAGAAAGGGCATGTTTCATTAGCTGAAAGTTACATTTACTAAATGTGCTTTCATCTGCTCTCTCACGAAGGTTTGCCTAGGAAGCTCACAGAAGACCAAGTGAAAAGAGCAGAAACTATGTTTACAGCCCTGTTTCTGTATAACATTTCCGACAGTCTCCATCCACTGAGGCTTGTCTTCTTCACATCCTCTACCAGGCCTATGAGGCTCCTGAAGCAAGAAGCAGGGGACTAAGTCACTGTCCCCTTCCTTCCTCTCTCCCTATCAGTAATGGAAGTCAGACTGGAATGGAGGTTGGGCCCAGCCACAGGCAGGTAAGAAACGATTCGCTTGTAAGCAATGAATCATAGCTTTGTTTCCCTCCCAACCCCAACCATTATCTCAGCAAAGGTGAAATTCTGGTATCTGTTAAAGTCCTCTGTCTGTGTGGTACCTGTAGTCTGTTCATTTGTGAGGTGGAGGAAGAGGGACAACAAACATAAGATTTGCCCACAATCCTGAATATTTTACACTCAACTAAAGAGCGACAAGGAAGGTACGGCCAGTTCCTTGGGAAGAAAATGCTGCAGGAATCTAAGGGATTAGGAAATAATTATCCCCTTTGGACTTGCATTTCTATTTTTAATAAAAGTCAGCAGGGGAAAGGAGAAGGAGAACTTGGCTAAAATTTTAAAACGTATCAATTAAATAACAAGGATAATAAAATTTAGACCAAAAATTTAGATTGGAGTATTAAAAACTCTACTGGAAGGGAGGTAAATGGCGAACCTTGATAGGAAGCCAGTTCTGTGTAAAACAGCAGAGGCAGGATCAAAATTGACCGCAGTGGCTTTAAACTCGTTAAAGTCAGTCTTTTAGGAACCCTTAGTTTTTTTAAAATTTATTTTCAAGTTTAATTAAGAAACAAAAGTTCTTTGTGGTTCCACATTAAATGTGAACATACCATATGAGAATTTTCTTTTTTTTCTCTCTGTCTTTTTGCCTTTATCTATAGCCGCACCCACGGCATATGGAGGTTCCCAGGCTAGGGGTCTAACAGGAGCTGTAGCTGCCGGCCTTCGCCACAGCCACAGCAACGCGGGATCCGAGCCGCATCTGCAGCCTACACCACAGCTCACGGTAACGCCGGATCCTTAACCCACTGAGCAAGGCCAGGGAGCGAACCCGCAACCTCATGGTTCCTAGTCGGATTCGTTAACCACTGAGCCACGGTGGGAACTCCACCATACGAGAATTTTCATCAAGTGCTATTTAAATGGAAAGCTTAACGGTGAGCTTTCAGAGCGGGGAACAAAGTAACTTGTCCGGTAGAGCTGAATGGACCAGAGCAATCTACTTGACACATGTGCTACTTTCATCCTTCATAGCATGCTTCCTAATGAGAACCAGTTAAAATCAGCCCACCCTTTTCAAAAAGTGGGTATCATAAAGTCAGCCCCTGTAGGTCTTTGCTGCATGGCCCTACTCATGAAATGTTTTTTGGTTTTGTTTTGTTTTGTTTTGTTTTTTTTGCTTTTTAGCGTTGAACCCACAGCACATGGATGCTCCCAGGCTAGGGGTTGAAACAGAGCTACATCTGCCAGCCTACACCACAGCCACAGCAATGCCAGATCCAAGCCGCGTCTGTGACCCACACCACAGCTCACAGCAACACCGGAACCCTGACCCACTGAGTGAGGCCAGGGATCAAACCCGCATTCTCATGGATGCTAGTTGGATTCCTTTCTGCTGCGCTACAACAGGAACTCCCACGAAATGGTTTTTAAACACTTGATATTGGCCAAGTGGCCAGGAAATGTATGACTCATCTCCACTGTACTTGAGTGTTGTTTCCAACACATGTGCAATCCCTGCAGTAAACAAAATCATCCGGCTTGAAAAACATCTTTTTAGGGAGCATTTAACCCCTGCATCTATTTTAATAGTTAGTAACTTCTTTGTGAGCACACACAAGCACCAGGCCCCACCCCTCCTTTCCTAAATATACCCGCTGGCTTGGTCTCACAGGCAGGCCTCACTCTAAGCAATGTGCACTGGGCGGAAGACTGCACAAAATTCCAGAGCCCTGCTCAGGCAACCCCTTTGGTGGTTCCTCTGAAGGAATGCTGTGTGTCTCTGGCCACATGGATGCAGCTCTCAGTGTTCCACAAGTGCTCAAAGCACCCTTGGTATAGATGTGAGAAATGCTGGCCTGGGCTTACTGGTGGCCATCAGTGACCCATTCTGGGTGTTGCTCAAAAAAAAAAAAAAAAAACCTGACTGCCTGGTACAAGCAAGACATTTTTTACATCAAGGTAGGAGTGGAGGGAAACCTCCACTATGTTGGATAATGGTTTTATAAAGCTACATCTTTCCAAAGAAAATTTTCTAATAACCTGCAATGCCAGTAAATAAATCAATGCAGTTTTTTAGCATGCACATTATCTGAGTTAGTCCTATGTTTGCTTTCAGGCTAAGACACGCCTCTATACTCCAACTTTCTTCCTCTCTGTTGTCTCCCTAGCTCCAAGGCATTTCTTTCCCTCACTGTGACTAAATATTATAAAGATAAGCAAACAAATAACACAAAAGATAGCAGTATCAATCTCCTTGTTTCTAGGCATCCCACTGAGTGTGTAGTTGTAAATATTTAACGACAAATGGTTCTCCAGGAAAAAAGGAGGGAGGTATGTCCTGGATTGTATGCCAGTTTCCCTGGTATAAATATTCCCGCCATGGCCAATATTAACCTAGCAACACAACATCACTGACTTGGAAAGACATGCACAGCAACACACCGCTTTGCAGCATTTCTACCACACAGACACAAGAGACTTATCTACACCTAGGGCAACATGTTCTGAAAAAACAGGAAATGAGTCTTTTATTGTCTTTGTTATTAAACACAACTTAAAATGCAAGCTTGTATATCTTAATGTTTAATAATGATTACGTTTAACAACCACCTCCCGAGATGTCTGAAAATCTGACAGTTAGCTCTTGGGAGATGGTATAAGCCATCTCCAGGATTCCACTGATGTGGTCTTCTCAGTTCCATCACATCATCGTCATTCTGGGCAAAGGTTCAGTAGAATAGTGGAAAATAGCAACAACTTCCCTGATTCCCACAACTTCAAAATAGCAAAAATCAAAGAGTTAAAGAAAAGAGAGCCAATCTTGCAGTTCTTTTATAAGATCAGTAGGAAAGTAGGAGGGGCAGTATTTAACCACGGGGCTCATAGAAACAAATCATACTAATAAGCTAGGCAACGTGTATAATAATGGCCACTTATCACTTATGCTATTTTCTAGTTATTTTCACTGGCTATAACAATTAAAACATATAACAAAAAAATACATAAAAATTTGAAAACTGGGGTAAGTAGTGTATTACAAAGATTAGTAAACACACTATGAGCAGCCAATGATATAGTCATTGAATGTTCTGTGTAGAGAAAAGACCACCACCTCCCTACAGCACTAAGACAGGCTTCAGGCCAAAATCCTTTCTATGCTGGGAAATGTAAAGCAAGCATAATACCGGAATATAGTCACTTTTTCTGAGAGATGTGTAACACATGATCATCTCTTAGAAAACTGAAAGGACTACAGTGATGAAAGCTCAAAGGCTATGGGGAGTTCCTGCTGTGGCATAGTAGAAACGAATCTAACTAGTATGCATGAGGATGTGGGTTCAACCCCTGGCCTCGCTCAGGGGGTCAGGGATCCGGTGTTGCTGTGAGCTGTGGTGTAGGTCGCAGACATGGCTTGGATCCCGTGTTGCTGTGGCGTAGGCCAGCAACTATAGCTCCGACTGGACCCCTAGCCTGGGAACTTCCACATGCTGCAGGTACAGCCCTAAAAAGCAAAAACAAAAACAAACAAACAAAAAAAACCCTCAAAGACCGTGGAATAAGTGAAAACCACATGTAATCTTAGTTGCTTACACTTAACCAGCTGTATGATCCCAGGCAAAAGTAAAGCCAATCAGTATTTACCCACCAAGCACCAGGCACTGTGCTACATAATGAAAACACAGCGGTGAAAAAGACACAACCGCAGCCTTCATGGAGAGCATATTCTAGGGAGCAAATAAAGTAGCCTTTGAGAACCTTTGTTTTTTGATCTATAAAACGCACTTATCACTATTTCAACCTTGCAGGGCTGTTAGGATAATTAAATGAGACAATGTAAATGGCACAGGGGACACTTTCCTGTCACTATTTAAATGTGTTCCTTTTGTAGATAACAATATTTTCAATCTCTTTTTAATATTGTCTCTGGGAAGATCTGAGGAGGAACAGAGTTGAATGGGCCTCCAATATTCTAAACCATTTGAATGTGTATAGAAAGGAATGACTGTTGGGACCACCAAGGGTTCTTACAGTATCTGATTCTTCAGCCATTACCTTAGACAGTCATAATTATCCTTAGAAGAAAAATGAGCACATAGGTGACTTGCGATCTAGATTCCAGAGTGTCTGGAACAAGCAGACCATGGCGAAAGCACAGGCATTCTTCAAGTGAATTACTTCTGACTATAATTTTAAGAACCATTTCAATGAGGAGAGATCAAACAACTCAACATAGTTTTATATGCTCTCAAACAACCGACAAAATGCCAATAATCATTCATTTATCATTCATTTAATAAAGTCATTCCCCAAAAATCTAGAGGGCTACTCTGTGGCAGGTATTAATGGAAGAACTAGAAAGACAGTAACGATCAAAACAACCCAACACATACTGGGAAAAAACAAAGATTCACAAACTCAGCTATGAGATTACAATCCTGATTCAGAATGAAATGGGAAGCTCTGAAATGTTGACTTCCCCCCCCCCAAAGTCAATGCACACACAAACACACACTATCTCTCTCTCTTTCTCCCTCCCTCCCTCCTTCTCTCTCTCTGGCTCGATCAATAAATCTGGGTCATAAAATCTAAAATAAACTTCATATAGATGCTTACTCTGAAATGTACATATTTTATAGTCTCTTGTTTCCATGCAATTTAACCTCTTTGGTTCGACTTCAACAGTCTGAAATGCGCCAGGCAACACTTGTCCCCGGGAAAACGCAATATATTTTAAATAAATTCCTTGCTGAAATGAATTAAATGTAGTTTCCTAAAGTGTCTATACATTTGTTAACATAAATCAGTACACTCTGGGCCCTCTGTATATAAAGGAGTACTAAGAAGACTTCTTTTGGCACCTACAGCCTTGAACTTGCTGAGGGCTCAAGTATCCAGCTAGGAAACAGAAATACCTCCATTAATAAAACAAGCACTTCTAATGAAAATCTAAGAATAGAATGAAAAATCTCTCCTGATAACCAAGCTATTTCCTAGCACAAGTATATGTATACTGGAATGTTCCTGATTTCTTAACCTAATGTGATTCATGAAGATTATAGAAAAATTCAAGGCAGTGAACACCCCCACCATGTAAGTTAACAATTTCTAGCAGTTTCTTTTTTTGTACCTCCCACTACCATTTATAAACTTTGTTATACAATGTGAACATCTTTATAAGACAATTTACAAAATGAGACTTGTATGAAATAAAAATTTATGACTTTAGAACTGAAATTTAGTGTACTAAAATACAGACTCATTTGCACTCTACATGGTACAGTATGAAAATTCAATCTAGAGTAAGTTTATAGGACATTGCAATTGTACACCGGGGGAAACAAACTGTTATTTGATCTAAAGCATATAAAATTACAAAGACAAACCAAAAAAATAAAGCAATTCGACACTCCAATTTTGATTTCCAGTATCAATGAGAGAATCTGCTTGCTTCACCCTGCCTTGAAACCACCCTTCCTTCCCCCCCAAATTTCACTGAAATATAGAATTCACCCATAAGGGTGCAAATACTCCTGTGATATATTGAAAAATATATAAAACTCAAGAGAAAGGTATACAAATAATTATGCTAACTAAAAACTGTAAATAAGATACCTGATGTGATGGACAAGATGTTTTTGCCACAGAGAACAACCTAAATTCATCTACACCCAAGAACTAAAAATAGGAGTTCCCATGGTGGCTCAGCGGTTAACAAACCTGAGTAGTATCCATGAGGATGTAGGTCGATCCCTGGCCCTGCTCAGTGGGTTAAGGATCTGGCATTGCCATGAGCTGTGGTGTAGGTTGTAGATGCAACCTGGATCCCACACTGCTGTGGCTGTGGCATAGGCCGGCTATAGCTATCAGCTATACCTCCTGATTCGACCCCTAGCCTGGGAACCTCCATATGTCTCAGGTGCGGCCCTAAAATTACAAAAACAAACAAACAAAAAACTGAAAATAAAGGCAGTAAGTCATTAATTTTTCTCTCCTGAGAATTATACCAATCACCCAACAGGATGATACATCACCTATACCTGTAGCTATTTTTTAAAGTTACCAAAAAAAAAAAAAAAAAAAAGCAAGACCTCCAAACAGTGTACGCAACAGTGAGACTTTCCTCTTATGGGAGTCATACCGTTGGGTGTTTGTAAATGCATTTTTTAAAATTTCGTACCAAAAAAAGTTCTGCTTTCAACCCATTTCCTCATACTTGAAGTGACGGTCTTACTTATTCTCATTAAGCAAGATTTGCTTTTAGTTTACTGTTAAGTTTTCAAAATACTAGCTTTCTCCTTTAGAAACAACTTTCTCCCTCTGGCATAAAACAACAGTCAAAAGATCAAAATACCATGGCTTTCAGTACTGCTTTCCACATACATACACACATGGACACACAGTGACACTTAAGCACGCACGCGCACACACAAAAGTTATTGCTTCCTAATATCTAAAATCTTTTAAACTAGATGTTGTGAATTCCTCTGAAGCATATTTATTCACCACAAGCAAGTGACGATTTATATAAATTGGGCTCAGAGAATCAAGGATAAACTACAGACTTATTGCTTACAGTCACCTAAATGTTAGATAAAAGGTATCAAATTGGTAACCTTAATAAACAAGTCCATACATTTTTTTACTTTCTTATACAAAAATTCACATAGCAAGAGAAAAATCACTCGACTGAAAAAGCTCTGACGGTATTCACCTTGGTGATCTAGTTCTCGGTTAGGATAATCTCAGGGATATACCACCATCTCAATGATATTTCAACGCACATAGGGTTTGCAGGTAACTCAATGTCCACTTTCCTTTGAGAAAATAAAAAATATTATTGCACATGCGCTAGGAAACTTTAAAAGTAAAGAGACACTTATGGAAATTTCAATTAAAACCCTGATGAGATACCACTACAAGAACCACCTGCCAGACTGGCAAAATGTTTAAAAGTCTGTAATTTTTTTTTTTGTCTTTTTGCCTTTTCTAGGGCCGCACCCAAGGCATATGGAGATTCCCAGGCTAGGGGTCTAATCGAAGCTGTAGCTGCCGGCCTTCGCCACAGCCACAGCAATGCGGGATCCGAGCTGCGTCTACAACCTACACCACAGCTCACGGCAACGACGGATCTTCAACCCACTGAGCAAGGCCAGGGATCGAATCCACAACCTCATGGTTCCTAGTCGGATTCGTTAACCACTGAGCCACGACGGGAACTCCAAAAGCCTGGAATATTAAAGAGTGATAAGGTAGCAGAAGAAAGCATTATAGCATTTTGAGAGAGTCTGGTATTATCTAGTAAAGCTATAATTCTATTTTTTATTTGTTTGTTTTCTTTTCAGGGTTGCATCTGCAGCAGCATATGCATGTTCCCAAGCTAGGGGTTGAATTGAAACTGCAGCTGCTGGCCTACAACACAAAGCAATGCAGGATCCAACCTATACCGCACCCTGCAGCAACACCAGATCCTTAACCCACTAAGTGAGGCCAGGGGTCAAACTGCATTCTCATGGAGACTATGTTGGGTTCTTAACCTGCTGAGCCACGAGGAGAATTACTATAGTTCTATTTTTTGGTACATATTCCAGAGAAACTCCTGCAGACCTGGAGACATGAACAAAAATGTTCACAGCAGCATTGCTCAAAATATCCATAATCCAGGAACAACTCAATGTTTATTAAGAAAGGAGTGTAGGAGTTCCCGTTGCAGCACAGCGGAAACAAATCCGACTAGAAACCATGAGGTTGCAGGTTCGATCCCTGGCCTCGCCCAGTGGGTTAAGGATCTGGCATTGCCATGAGCTGTGGTGTAGGTCACAGATGAGGCTCGATCTCGCGTTGTTGTGGCTGTGGAGTAGACCAGCAGCTATAGCTCTGACTGGACGCCTAGCCTAGGCATCTCCATATGCCGTGGTGCAGTTCTAAAAAGCAAAAAAGCGAAAAAAACAAAAAAAAGAGAAAAGAGAAAGGAGTGTAGAAATAAGGAACTAGAAACTATCTGATAAAAACGTGAACAGCTATGCACATCTTTGAAACTCATAAATTAATGTTCAGAAGAGAATGCATATAGCATGGTTTCATTTATATGAAGTTTGAAAACATGCAAACTAACCTACATTTCTCTGTGTGTGTGTGTGTGCGTGCGCGCGCGTGCACGCACACATGCATGCACACACTTGTATGCATGCAATAAAATGAAAAGGAAAAACAGAAAATATTATCCCAAAAGGTTAGTGATTTGGGGGAGGGGTGTGGGGAATGTGAAAAGGAAAGGCACAGAGATTTATTTTTTAATGATTATTCTTGTTTATAGTATTTATATACTTTCTAAACCATCATCATTATTAGCTGCTACCTAGAACTACAAATTTCTATTTACAATCTAGGTAGGTTTATGGGTATTTGCTTTGTAGTTGTTCTTGAACTAGACATATTTTATGCACCCTCATGTATGTCTGATATATTATCTAAATATTAAATCAGAAAGATCAGATATGAGCTTCTGAAAGAATATTATTCTTTGTGGCATGTATGTGGTTTGGTCAATGCTGTGATTTGGGGTCAAGGTCAAAAACAAGGAAGCATGCTAGTTCTAGCACAGAGCTTCATTACAGCTCACAGCCATACCAGAGCTAACCACATCCTATTTCCTTAGATATATAAATACTAAACCCCTGAAGGAGCAAATGCTAACAATGCAAAGAAAAGAAAGAATAAGCCCAAAAAAACGAAAACTGCATTATAGACCAAAAAAACAGATAATAACCAAGGGTTGGTGAGGATGTGGAGAAACCAGAAAAGTTCATACACTGCCAACAGGAACATAGAATGGTGCAGCAACTTTGGAAAACAGTCTGGCAATTCCTCAGAGATTTATAAGAGACCATACAACCTAGCAATCCTACTCCTAGGTATGTACCCAAGAGGAATAAAAACATATGTCCACATAAAAACTTGTACACAGATTGTCCTAGTAGCATTATTAACAACAGCTAAAAAGTAGAAACTCAAATGTCCATCAGTTAATGAATGGATTAATAAAATGTGGTATATCTATAGAATGAAATATTGTACCTGGCAATAAAAAGAAATGAAGTACTGATACAAGCTACAAAACGGATAAAGCTTATAAAATCATGCTAACCGAAAAAAAAGCCAATCACAAAAGACCACATACTATGTGATTCCATTTAATGAAATGTCCAAAGCAAGCAACTCTATAGAGATTACAAAGTAGATAACTGCCTAGGGCCAAGGATGTGGGGGGGACTAGAGGTGACTGCTAATGGCTATAGGGTTTTTCCAAGTGATGAAAATGTTTCAGAATTGACTGGAGTGATAGCTGCACAACTGTGAGTATACTGAACCACTGAAGTGTACATTTTAAACAGGTGGACTGTAGGATATGTGAATTATACCTCAATAAAACTGTTATAAAAAATTGCATTACATGTGATCCCTGCCATAAATAATAGACAACAGTCCTCAGAAACTGTCAGGCTTCAGTAAACACACACACGTGTCAAATAAACTTCTACATTCAGCCCCAAAGTCTAGGAGAAATCTGACACTTGTCATGAACCTAAACGCTGTACAAACTGGCTTTGTTTCCAGTTCTTAGTACACTAATCAATAGGCTTTGATTTTACCCATCAGAGTTGGGGCGAGAACCCATGGTAGCCTAGAGAATGTGCTAAGCCTTATATGCATGCAAAGCCATTTCTTCTATAAGTGACCCATAACCTCTTTTCTGAAGTGATTTTCCAGAACTCTCAATGAGAGGAAAATCTGAAACCCACTAAATTTGTTAACCAGAAGGCTTCCTTGTGCTTTCTTGACTTCATTAGAAGAGATTTTTTTTCCAAGCCACACTGGAAAACAGCAGGATTGGAAAAGTGATCAGTGAGTTCACATTCCAGCCCACCAATAGCCAACAGCCTGCCCAAATGCAGACGAGAAAGTAAAACACTTTCAATGTCATTCAATCCTATTTCTAATGAGAGTTCTACATAACAGCTTACAAATGAGCACAACTGAAAAATTATAGAAATACTATACCAAGAATAAGCATTGGCAGAAACAAGAATGAGATTTATTTTAAGGGATTTGTAAAAGTCAAAGTCAAAATCGCTCCTGGCTCCCTCTTATGTTGGTGACCTTATTTTTCTTTGCAGCATTTTTTTTTTCACTGCTCTTATTGTAATCTCGATATTTAGTAAACATAGCTGTATGTTGCCAACAATCTTTTCAACAGTAAGTTGGAGTAAAAATAGAAACCCAAAGGTGAAAATAGGGATTCCTTCTGTTGTTTGGATTTATAATACTTTTATCAGTCATAGCCAATATAAAAGTTTAATAATAGTTTACTATTATATGGCTTATTTATTTTAAAAACCTAATTAAAAAACCAAAAGTCAACATTAAAAAAGTTTTTCCTCATCTTTATAGACCAATGAGCATACTTTAAAATATAGTTATATTAATCTTCCTCCACTATTGGATCATGCCTACCTAGCCCATCAAACTGACATTTCTAATTTATAGTTGGCCTTTTCATGCCTCTGTTTCATGACAACTCTAAAAAGAGTATACTGATATTTATTAAAAGAGAGTTTTCAATGTCTTGAATTTTTAGCAGCTTTTCCATAAGACTTAATATGACTTCTTGAAGATGCAAATACAGATGACAACAGAGATCAGAACAAGTAGCAGGGTCGTGAGCATCAAGAACAAAGCCACAGAGATGAAACCTGAAGAAATAAAAGGGCAAGCCCTGGGGGGGCACAAGAGGGAGCACCTCCCCAGAAGGTGGGATGTCAAATTCACAAGCGGCAAGAGCCGGGGAGCACAGCCAGACCTGAGTCTCACTCCAGACACAGGTCTATGGACAGAGCACCCCATCCAAGGGAACCTGTACTGTAGTATCGTGATGTCCATTTGCTGCCCTTGGCTTCAGGACCATGTCAGATGGAAAGAGGCAGCTTACAGTGAGGCAGAGACTAACATCCTCTACCCACAAGGTGAGAGCTACCCACTCCCAAACTCCTCCTCCCACCTCGCACACATATACACACAGGACACAAAAGAGCTCGAGTCAGGAGAAGACCCAGCTATGCTAGCTGGACCCCAATGTACATTTTGTATACAGGAAAGCATGGATCCAAAGAGGCACTCACCTTCAGGCAGAGTTGACCAGGGAAGCTGTCCTCTGAGCCTTTGGCCCTGAGGTTTAGCATCATAGAAAACTATTTCAAATCTCAAAGTTCATGAGGCTGCGGCTCCTGAGCAGGTTTTTTTTTTTTTTTTTTTCTTGCTTTTCTTTTTGCCAATTGGTAAAGCCAGAGAGATTTATTAAGGCATCAGAGAGGGACAGGCTGAGTTCAAGACAGCACCAGCCTCTGAATAGTTTCTACCCCGATAGTGAGGTTATGACCTGAGAAGAATGGGAAGGATGCTGGGACACAGTAGAGACTGAGGGCCTTTCCACAACATTTAGGGAATATCAGTTAACTTCAGCTGGGCCCAGGGTCTGCTCCGCTGTGTAAAACCTGATGAGGTGGAAGTGCCTGAACATCTAGGTCAAGATCCTCTCTCCTATGGACAGGCTGCCTGCCATTCTGCAGATAGACCAGCCCATTTACAAAATAACCTATATACTACCTGTAAAATGTGGAGGTTAAATTAAGTGACCTCTACCTCCTCTCCAAGTCTAAAATGCTATAATATCTGAGCTCTCTAAAGCAGGCA
Organism: Catagonus wagneri; assembly: GCA_004024745.2. Taxonomy (NCBI): domain Eukaryota; kingdom Metazoa; phylum Chordata; class Mammalia; order Artiodactyla; family Tayassuidae; genus Catagonus; species Catagonus wagneri. The sequence goes on along the minus strand of PVHT021183693.1, from coordinate 28,310,012 downwards.
AAACATACAGAAAGCAGGTAGGTCAGGTCAGTGAGAGTAAGATGCCTTAAAATACACAAATGAGCTGTTTTAAATGGACTCTTATTGTTTTTAACTTTCTGTTTTTGTGGTTCCTTTTCTGATAATTACCAGCTGTTTACTTCAGGCCAAACAGGCCCAAAGATCTAGACTTTATGATCATCCTAGACTTAAAGTCCCTGGGGACCTCAGTGACAACTGTATAGAACTACAGGCCTACAAGCCAATTATTATTTAATTTTTAAACCACAAAGGAAGTATGCCAAAAAAAAAAAAAAAGAAGAAGAAGAAGAAGAAGAAGGTTCTTCTTTTTGGCATACTTCCTTTGTGGTTTTTCTGCCAATTTTCCCAAAATAAGTCAAAGTTGAATCAACACTTCTAAATGAAAATTCATATTTACCAGTACCCATTTAAGAACAAACCTATTTCTACTGGGTCCTCTTTTTACCTGAAAACCTATGGTGAAATGCATTGAAAAAATACTAAGGGAGTTCCCATCGTGGCTCAGCAGAAACGAATCTGACTAGGAACCATGAGGTTGCGGGTTCAATCCCTGGCCTCGCTCAGTGGGTTAATGATCTGGTGTTGCTATGAGCTGTGGTGTAGACTGCAGACGCGGCTCGGATCCTGCGTTGCTGTGGCTGTGGCGTAGGCCAGCAGCTTAGCTGCAAATAGATCCCTAGCCTGGGAACCTCCATATGCCACGGGTGCAGCCCTAAAAAAAAAACGACAAAAGACAAAAAAAAAAAACTTGGGCCCATTGTTATGGTTTACTTTACACAACTACAGTATTGGGGAAGGGACAGATACATAGATCAATGGAACAGAAATGGAGGACCCAGAAAGACATCATACAAGTGTGCCCAAATGATATATATATATACATTTTTTTTTTTTTTTTTTTTTGGCCATACAAGCAGTATGCAGAAGTTCCGGGGCCAAGGACTTAACCCATACCACAGCAGTGACAATGCCAGTTCCTTAACTCACTGAGCCACCAAGGAACTCCTATACCCAAAGGATTTTTAACAAAAGCAATACAATGGGGAAAAAAATAGTCTTTTCAACAAATAGTGCTGGAGCAATTGGATGTTAATAGAAAAAAGAAAGAAGAGCTTAGTGTTAAGACCAAATACTGGCAAAGATGAGGAGAATCTGGATCACTCATACATTGTTAGAAAGAATGTAAAATGGCATAGCCACTCTGGAAAACTTTGGTAGTTTCTTGTAAAACTAAACATGCAATTATAATACAAGACAGCACTGTACTTTTGGGCATTTATTCCACAGAAATGAGAAGGCATGTTCACATAAAAATATTTATATGTATGTTCACAGAAGTTTACTTGTAATTGCCCAAAACTAGAACCAAATGTCTTTCAACAGGTGAAGTGTTAAACCATGATTTGTCATGGAATACTACCCAGCAATAAAAAGGAACTATTACTGAACACAACTTGGGTGGATCTCAAATTATGCTTACAGGGGAAAAAAAATCTTAAATTATATACTGTAAGATTCCATTTATATGATATTCTTTAAGTAACAAAATCCATAGATACAGAGAACAGTTCAGTGATTGCTAAGGGTTAGGGAGCGTGGCAAAACAGGAGAGTGGCTATAATAGGATAACACAGGGGAGCTTTTTGGCAAAGAAAAAGAAAAAAAAACAAAAACAGTTCCTGATTGTGGTAGTGACTGCGCAACATACATATACAGTTGGTGAGATCTGAATAAACTCTGTATTGTGCCAATGTTAATTCCTAGTTTGATACTGTAATATAATTATGCAAGATGTTACTACATTAGGCAAAACTGGGTCAAAGATACAGGGGAATTTCCCTGCACATTTTTTTTCCAACTTCCTGTGAATTTATAATTATTTCAGAATAAAAAGTTTTTTTTTTTTTTTTTGGTTTTGGTTTTGAATACTAGGAGCCTTGCAATCAACTTGAGATCAAAATCTGGATCTGCTACTCACACTACTGCGGGTAAGTTATTTACCCATTCTGAACTTTTGCTCCTTCATGTTTTAAGTAAGGATAATAATATTAGCTGGTGGTTTAATGAGAATTAAAAAGAGCAAGAAAAAAGGCAGTATTTCTTTTTTCATCTGAGATAAATGGGACCAGATGGCAAAGTATTTTTCAAGAACGGTGCCGAATATGGGACTGCTTGTATGATAAAGCTACACACTATGCCTACAACTTTTTATAATCCATTTGTAAATGTGACTTTTCTTATTTGTAGAAAAAAATTAGTTTTACATTTAAGAATATTATTAGAAAAATAGCCATGCCACCATGTAGATTAGGAGACTGAGGACAAATAAACTTTCTATAATCCATAATCTGCTGAAGTATACCTCGAAAGGTTAAGCAAACATTCTACAAGGGAAAGCGATTTGACCTGGAATTTGATATGGTTCATTTCCACTTCAAGATCAAACAGATTAATTAGCGGCTTTTTAACCAAAGACGTTCTGGTTGCTTTGGAGAATGAGCCCTGAAAAAAATTTTTCAAAAATTACAACGGCTACTTTTCATTGTAGATCCCTCCACAATAAGGCTTTCCAGGTTTGATCAGCAAACAATACAAAGAACCGCTCAAGATCCTGGCTGGCACTGTGACACCCTCAGGCCTACCCTGTTCCCTCCTGCACTGTAACGGAAATTCCTGTGCCCATCCCGTGCTGGCAGTCCCTGTGAAGGCCCGCCCACTATCAGGCTCCCAGCCTCCTGGCAATAATTCTGCACTCAACCCTAAACACTTCCTCTTGACTTCCTCCAATACCAGGATGAAATGACACTTGGCAGCTACCACTCTGAGTGGGTGGCTCATGGTGGGAACAATAGCAACTCTTAACCAGACTTGGTCAAATTATATTTGAGAGAAGGAAGGAGGAAAGACAAGACACCAAACAAATGATGGCCTGAATTCTCTTATTCAAAACAATAGTTTATGCAATTGATGACAGCAAAACATATGAAATTAATAAAGACTTATTTTAATGAAGCAAAGAGACTTGGTAATGTGGCATTGCAAAGACTGTGAAGTTTCATTTAAACAAAGAGTGCCTTGAGAATTTGTAATGCAGAAATTATCTCATTAACATCTCACAAAAGAATGATCACTCCCATGGCCCTGGCTTCCTACCCAAAGCTGGATTTGAAGAACAGAATTACCAAGAACATTTGGGGAAAAAAAAAGTCTCTGGCTATTTTTTTTCTAGTATGATTTGAACATAGCACCTCTGCCACTGAAACAGTATTAACAGATAAAACTGTTTCTCCCTTTCTAGTCTTCACAAAGTGTAAACCCAGCCTACAACAGTGGCAACAAAACACCACAATCTGAATAACTTTCTAATTCTTCCCATGCAGGCCTGTGAAAATCAAAGCCTCTTTTTAAAGGAAGTCAGAAGACTTCACTAAAAATTTAAGTAGATCTATTATACTTTTACTATCCCATCTTCTCCATTCCATTCCTATCTCGCTTGCTTTTCTGAGAGTTCATTTGCTGTGGGCAAAGGCTTTCTGCTTCTTCTCCCTGAGCTGAGAGTAGTAACATGGGGAGCAAAATAAGAAAGTGACTTGCAGGGAAAAGGAAACACTGGAATATATGGCTAATGTAAATAATTTCCAAAATCTTTTAAGTTCAAGTACACCTACCTACTAAATTTTGGGGGTATGTAGGAAAGCCAATGCTAAATCAGGAATGAGATCCGTATGCTAGGCCTGAATCTGCCTCAGCTTTGTTCCATAATGCAGAGGAAACAATCCACCAAACAAATTCACGTGAATCATATAAATAAGTGACACACCAGGAACTAAGGGTTACACCAAAAGCAAAAGCCGCCCAGCAATCATGTACGGATGCTGATTTGGTAAAGTAAATCAGGGCTCAAACTGTTGGCCGTCTCCAGAGAAGAATCCTCTGTGACAAGCACTTGCTAGATCTTCAAGAAACTTAAAGGGCACAGAAAACTGAAAGGGAAGAAAGTTGTCCTCAAAACTATGGCAGACAGGCTCCACATTCTCCCTATTGCTTGGCTGTGTATTTGAGAACCATCTTTGACCAAGTTCTCTCGGTTAATTTTCCATATCCAATTTCTGTAATTTAAACCATACTTTAAAACTTAACCATGCTTAGAAAGTGCTGACGGCTCTTCCTTTCAAACGGTTCCGTTCTTCTTCAGTCTTATTGCCACCCCCCAGTTCACCTCACACCTCGAACAGTGACACCATCTGGGTTGTACTCACACCATCTGGGTTGTACTCCTCGACTCTCGCTCTGTAGCCTGCAAACATACACAGTGCACTACAACAAGCCCGCCTACCCTAAAGCTGAGCTGGGGCAGGGAGGCGGGGAGGCTACTACAATAACTAAGAGATTATGGAGGCTCAAAAGCAAGAGACAGATCAAAGGACTTTTTTTCTAAAGCACTTTGGAAGTCATTACAATATTACCTAATAAAGTGAGCTACCTGAGGCAAAATTCCCTCACCTATAAAACGGAAAGGGTGGATCAGATCAGTGGTTTTTCACTGCTAGGAGGGCATGCCAGGAGGGCAAGGCGGTCAGGAGAGAAGTTCTAAAACCCTTTACCAGAAGAAAGAGCAGCAGGTGTGCCTCAATCAGCTCCACTGGCATCTGTTTTGTATAGAGGACATCCAGGTAAGATTAAAGGAAAAGAAGGTTCTACGGCAACCCTGAAAAAACAGACGAAGCCACTGGAGGTCTAGATCAGAACCAGAGTTCCATCTCACTCCAAAACTCCATGACAGATAAGACTTCTCTGGCCCCACTGGATGGTAACAAGGAGCTATACTTGGACCTTTTCAAATACACAAATTCAAATTACCAAGCAGTGAGGGAAATATAAGCCAATACTGAGCATCCAAGTGGATGCTGACACCACTGATGGGAAAACCGCAAAACAGAACTGGCTCCTCAACAGTTTCTCAAGAGTCCGTTTCTCCAGTTCCTACCAAGATGAGAGAGCTTTTTCCACCAACACGCAAACTAATCCTTTGATTTGCTTTTTGGAATGTCTGTCTGCTGGACATGCCTGGGAGCCTGCACTCCCACCAACCTCTGCAGGAGTGTGGCCTGAGCAGGCTGCAGGATGCAGCCCAGTCTGGCCTTCTAAAGCATCCTCTCAGATGTCTGCGGCAGACAGGGTCTCACCCCAGAAGTTAACTCCTGCTGATAAGAACCCTTCCTATGGCCAAACAAATCACTGTTTGATTCTTGTGGCATTCTTCACTCCTGTTTTTCTTCCTCCTCCTCCCTTCCTATAAAAAAAGGTGACTTTTAAGTATATCTAGAAGGAAACCTGAACAGCTAGGCGCTTTCCCCTCTTAATTTGTTCCTTATCCCGCTGGTGATTCATGCCCTGGGCTGCTCCTCCCTCAGCACACTGAGCGGCTCTGTTCGGCTCCGTTGTGGGAGGCCACGTCAGCAGGAAACTGCGCTGGCTGCCAGGTCACATTCAAGACTGTCTGGAGCAAGTCAGTATGCAACACCCGCAGGACAGAGGCTGCTCTATGGTTTTCCCAAGTGAAGGGAGCACTCAGCCCCGAGAAACAAAACTGGCCTCTGCACACCACAGCGACACAAGCTTAGGGGAGACTCTAAATACTACAGGTTAGAGTTTCCCCGTTTTGAAACGTTCCCCGAATATTTCCAGTTATAGAGTTACTGGTTTTCCCTTCTCCTCATTTTCTTAGAGGACGTACTGTACTGCATCCAAATTCATATTTGGAAAAGGCTACCAGAAGCCAAATCAAACTTCATCGTGGCTTTCTGGCTCCTGGGTCTGACAGAGGAAATTCTGCACACCCAACCCACCAATCTCCAAAGCCCTGACACGCACTGAGTCAGGACGGAAAACCTGACCTAAAGGGCTGACACACTAAAGTGGTCACAAGGGGCTTTTTTTCTTCTAAACACACACAATAAAAACAGTAAACAAAGAAAGCACACCAGATGTTATCGTGGTATCTCACAGGATGGATTCAGGACAGGAGGCAAAGAAATCACCCTGCACAAAGAGATACAGTGGATAAATGACAATACCATACTTTATGTAGGTAGCTCAGTAATGTCCAAAATCAATCCTGCTCATGTAAACCAACATGATTAAGTTAACATGCTACAAGAGCCGGGCTCTTATGCACCTAGGAGTCCTAAGAGTTTTCAGTATGCTGTAGATTTAGACCAGAGACCCAGTAAAAAGGAAAAAGTGGAGTTCCCACCGTGGCTCAGTGGTAATGAGCTGACTAGTATCCATGAGGACACAGGTTTGACCCCTGGCCTTGCTCAGTGAGTTAAGGATCCAGCGCTGCCATAAGCTGTGGTGTAGGTCAGATGCAGCTCTGGGGTAAGTTGGCAGCTTAGCTCCAATTCAACCCCTGGCCTGGGAACCTCCATATGCCACAGGTGCAGCCCTTAAAAAAAAAAAAAAAAAAAGACCCAAAGAAAAAAGTGTGACTTTTCTCAGAAACTTCCTAAGTTGAGGGCTTTCCCCTCCACTCCTGGAGGAAGGTCTTCCAAAGGTCAAATGTTTCTCTCCAAAAATACCAGGTCTGCTAAAGAAACTATCCAGTCCCATGGAGGGCATTAGTAAAAGAAACAGGAGAGGAAGGATGTGAAGACAGAGAGAGCAGCTCAGGGCATGAAGAAAGGCGTCACGGGAGAAGAGGCACACGATGCGGAGCAGACAGTAACACACATAAGCACCGCAGAGACACCACAAAGGCAATCTGACCCACACAGCTCTGAAAGGCAACCCAGCTGCTACATGGAGAAGAAGGTAACTGCCCCAAGCACACGCATGCACACACGAACCCAAGCGCAAAAGGGACGATGTAGCTTCCAAGAGGAGCCCATAGTAACAGAGACATTAGGAGCAAACCAGAAAAGGAAGAAAACCACACAGAGCAGGAGCTCACATGCGGCTGCAGGACTAACGTTCCCATGAAGAGGCACTAGAGGCCCAAACAAAATCAAACAGTACAGGTACTTAGAGGTTTAGTGATGTAAAAGGTACTCTTCATTATTTCAACCCTCTATGAAAGTGAACACCAACAGCACATCTAATCTGAGCAGCCACTTCCTTAAGCTGGGTCCTCAGATAGGGACCAAATATCCATTAAGTGGATCTCACTAGCACCTCCTCATGGGGGAAAAAGAAAATATTGGATTTGGCTTCCTAGTATTTTACTGAAAACCAAACAAATAATCCGAATTTAACTGGCTACCCAGGCTTTAAATAAATCCATAGTATTTTGACCAAAGAAAGTACTCTTTGATAAACTGATAAACCATAATAAAGCTTTGAAAGCATCTCAAAAATAAAAACTACCAAATCGCATACGCTGCTTGTACATCTGGAATAAATTTAAATTAGTTATTATACAAGGTACTAGTTATTATACAAGGGAAGTTTTTAGAAGCAGATAGTCTAGATCCAAAAGTAGTAATATTTCATGGTTAACAGGAAAGGAAAGAAACGAAAGGAAAAAGGAAAGAAAAAAGGGATGGGAAGGAAGACAGGAAGACAGGAAGGAAGAGAGAGGAAGGAAAGGAGGGAAGAATGAATCTAGGAAGAAGGAGGAAAAGAAAGAAAAAGAAAAAAAGGGGAGATATGTAAAGAAAATGAAATCTTTTCTTATATAAATATTAGAGGCACATGACAAGACTGCTGAACTGGGCTATATTGTTTTTAATAGGATAATGCTGCAACAGCCAGCACAGAGATGAACAGAAGAGCCTTGAAATTGGGCGTATATTTTACAAAAATGTTAGACAAAACATAGCAGACACAAGTGATAACACTGACAAACACACACATGCATATACGTTGTGTGTGTGCATGTGCAGGCATACATATACACATAAAAAAATAAGCCTTCTGGCATAGTGAAACAGAAACATTTGGTGAGAAGCTAAGACTAACAGAGCATCACAAAACTGACTTGTGTATAAATCCTCCAGGGCATATTTAGAAGATATGATGTTTAAACAAATGAGTCATATTGCTACAATTGAGAAGTAGAATAGTAAGCTATTTCAATTTTTACAAATACACACACATAACACACAACACAATGACTATGCAAGCAAAAAATCAGGAAAAATCCACATCTAATTTGTGATTTAAAAGACTTAATTAAATCTGGAAGAGAAACTGAAAACTAAATAAATGCATTTCATCTACTCCAAGTAATCTTTTTTCTTTTAACATCGAGAAAAGGAAAGCATATTATAAGCAGTGGTAAGTAGGGTAATTGATGGTATTTTCTCATGTAAAGATTTGTAAAATACTAGTGTATCTCAAAATCAGTCACATCCTAGATTCAATAAAATGACAGCAAATAACCTGTGAAACCAATGCAGAACAGGACAACCATGTGTGCTGTTTCAGAGATGAAAGATAGGCAGCAATGCGACCTTGGCCAGTTCATGGATAAACAGTGTGCACAGGGTAGGGTGGGGGTGTAGGGTTGGGGCGCGCAAGACACCCTTCAGTGGAGGCAGTACAACTAGCAGGAGAAAGTATCACTTTTCATGTTTTTAGGATTTTTTTCCCATTCACAAATAATAACCTAAATATCAGATGACTTAAAAATAAAATCCACCAGTTGTTTCACTGAAAACAACGTTTACTAAATACTTATGACAACTCTAATTTTAAAACTATATTGGATAACAACTATATTCAAATCTCTGGAGGTGAGGATCCAAGCTTTTTTTTTTTTAAATCCCAGGTGATTCAAATGTGCAGCCAGTGTTGACAAGTTATATAAAGTACCTGGCATACCACAGGTGCACATACAAATTTTTTAATGTGGCAATTATTAAAAGGGGAAAAAATACATGCTGGGTAACTTTTTTTTGTTACTAGTCAAGATTAATTTATGCTCATATGATTTTAGAGAAATTAATGTAAGAGTCAAGTGATAATTTAACATCTCACTTTCAAAAAAGAAAATTCTAAATAATTAAGCTCTTGAAATCTGCCCACACTTGAACCTATTTAAGTTATAGTCTTCTCATGAAATTAGAAAGATCTAAATGGTAGAAAACTCGAGGGGAATTAAAGTGACACAGAAAAGAGAAATTGAGAGGTAAGAAGAATTTTAGAAATTATCTAGTCTAATCCTCTTATTCGGAAGTGAGGAAGGTGAGGCCTTGATCAATTGAACTATTTTGAATGGAAAGGGTGTTAAACTGTTATGAGGGCATTCCCTTTCTCTAATCAGAGCCACAAGGTTTTTGCCATGTTTCTTCATTTAAAAGAGAAGAGAAAAATAAACAATATAATCAACTCATTTTTACTGTATGAGTTCAAGTCCAATGACCTTTGATGTGACCCTAAGTCAATTAAAAAATAAAAAGCTGCACAAAATAGAGGGTCTGAGCAAGGCTGCACAGTAAAAATGATTTGTATCAATGAAGGGAAATAGGCTTGAAATAAATTTAAAGAGGTCAGATTAGCAAGGCTGTTTCACCCATCCTGTTGAGCCATTTCCTATGTCCCCTAAATACATTACCCAGAGCTACTTTTCAGCACTCTGGCTCAAATTCTAAAGACTCTCATTTTCTCCAGTGTCAGTACTATGGTTAATTACTTGCCTTCTGACTACCCTGGATATAGCCAAGAAATAGGTAGAATGCACCTGTTGTTCTCCAGTTCCATCTGAGATGGAGGCTGGCATTCTGTTCACCTCTGAGGAATGTTAATTGCTGATACCAGCATGACAGGTGCAATGAGTAGAAAAATGATCAATGAATTCAACTCACAGAACAGCAGCGGAACTCATCTGGAGACCATGAGAAAACTCAAGAGCTATAACTTTAATTACTAACAATCGCTCTGGAATTCAATTTGACCATTGAAACAGATTTTTAAAACAGAGCACGATGTTCCAAATTTCTACAATGGTGCCCTGTCCACAGGAGGAAAAAGGGGGAATATGTATAATTCTGTTTTTCACGTTACTATGGAGTCTTTCACTAACCCCAACTGCTTCTCATGGATCGCTTCCCTTCACGTTCCTCCCATTCCAGATCCTTACTGGTTTAAGAGTCTTATCTATTTTGGATTCTGAGTCACTTCCTTTCCCCCTAGTTTTATGCTTTGAAAACCTTACTGTGTCTTTAGAACGCTTACAGTGAAGCCAACTTCCACTTCGGTGCCCTGACTTTCTATCCTCCCCTTGTGGCTTTTTCTTTTACTGTGACCCAGCTGTCCAGGGGAAGGGATGTACTTGCTTATTACTTGAGTACAGTATCTGATATTACTTATCTATTTAGAATATTTTTCATATTTGCATTAAGTTTTCTAACTCAGTGATCCCCAAATACTATATAACACTATTCATTAAAGTCTAAAATATTTCTGGGATATCTTTGGCAATTGTACATATTCTCACTATGTGGGAACCAAGGCACAGGGAAGAAAAAGAAATTCCTGCTAAAATGGCAACTGAATTAGGAGGTGTAAACAGAAAGGCTACACAAGCAAATCCCCTGAAGAGTCCCTGATTCGAATCTCAGTTCATTAAAACTATAAGTGGAGGATGGGGAAAAATTTCAGACCAAGGAAAAATTCTAACTTTGAGCTTACCAGTGAAGAATTTAAGCCAATCATTCTTCTTTATTTTTCGGCATTTATATGGATTTTCTCCCTTTCATCCACTTTGCGACCAAACTTAATTCTGACAGTTTTCTTTTGTTTAAGGGCACTACCTCTATAAATCCCTTCTTCTTACAAGTGCCTCTCTTCCCAAAAATCTCCTACCTCAGTTGTTCTCAAAGCCGGAACCAAAACGAACATCGGTGCTACCCAGGAACTTCTTATAAACTCAAATTCTCAGGACCTAACTACCCCAGTCTTAAATCAGGAACCCTCAGGGTGGTACCAGCAAGTTAAGGTTTAACAAGCCCTCCAGGTGATTCCGATCCATGCTAAAGTTATGGTAACTGTCAGCACCTGACACTGGATGAAATACCTGAATTCAGGTATGCTGGGGGGACCACTTGAGTCAAACACCAACCTGTCTCCTGGGCACCTTACACCATCCAAGGTATGAAGCAAGATCTGCAAAGGACACAAAGAGGGAAGCAATAGTCCCTGTCCAGTTCTCCCCCAAAGTCAAGTGGAAACAGGGATAAAAGCAGCTTCTGCAAGCAGCAAGGTCTAAGACAATTATTTTCTCATCTTTTTCTACTCCATTCATCCTGCACAATCTTACCTATTCTAAATCAACTTTGAATTTTAATAGTTTATAATAGGTGAGCTAGTGTGTTAACATCTAAATAAAGGGAAACAATCCATTCTCTGCTAAGAGGACTAAACTCAAATTTCTGTTGGATGGACCCTTATTTACTGTTACAGAAGTTTATAACAAAAACGAAAGACCAATTTTAATTAACAGGCTCAATAAAGTCAACAGCTCCACAGAGTCTACTTAGTAAGTACATGAATACAAGGTAAAAGATCTTTAGGCACTTTGCAAACCTTCTTAAAGAAGACTAACGTGGATGAACAGAAAGGGGCACAACCTGTGCCGTGATCTACTTGGGAACGTACACCATGAGCATCTCTTAAACTATACTGAGGGTTAGGTTAACCAGAAATTCTCAATCTCCACTTCATATTAGAATTACCTATGAAGCTTTTCAAAACTAATGCCACGGTCTTACACCCTAAATGTGACAGCTGCCTTGGCCTAGATGATTTGACAATTCCTTACAACTGCCCTGAAGATCAACTCGTGCATTTTTTTAAAAAGGTCCCCCAGTATTTCTGATGTACAAACAGCTGTATTTTAATACAACCAGCTCTAAAATCCTCAATGTTAGAGATGTTCTTTACCTTGAATGTATGACGTAAAAACTATGTCACTACACTTGACCCACAGATAAAGAACTGTTTCGATCATTAAGAATAAAGTAAATTAATCAGATTTTGATTTCTAACTTATGAGATAACAAGCCACATTTTTGCTGCATTTTAACATTTTTTGACTTTCTCATGCTCACACTCAGGCAATCTAAGTACAAAGGTTTGATTATACTACCTGCAATGACTGTTCTTCCTCAACTAGAGGAGATAAGTTCTAGCTGTGCCAAAGTACTCGTTTTGTCTGCATTGCTTGTATCCTTGTCCAGCAAGCACAGAAAATTAACACTGTTGGATCTAGCATTAGACACACTAAACCCATGCTAAAAGAGCCAATCCCAGATAACAAAAATAATGCAACCCTAGAAAATATTAAAGACTCAGCATGTCAAGAAAAGAACAGGCAGAGTTTAATCTGACATTTACATAAGTATATGTGTGTGTATACCCACTTTAATTTGAACTTCAGAACAAAACAGATAAAATTCACCTAATCAGTCTTCCAACAGAGAATAACATTTTCATTCAAAAAACACAAGAACGATGCTGGAGTTCCCGTCGTGGCTCAGTGGTTAATGAATCCGACTAGGAACCATGAGGTTGCAGGTTCAATCCCTGGCCTTGTTCAGTGGGTTAAGGATCCGGCATTGCCATGAGCTGTGGTGTAGGTTGCAGACGCGGCTCGGATCCCGCGTTGCTGTAGCTGTGGCGAAGGCCGGCAGCTACAGCTCCAGTTAGACCCCTAGCCTGGGAACCTCCATATGCCTCGGGTGCGGCCCTAGATAAGGCAAAAAGACAGAAAGAAAGAAAGACAGAAAGACAGAAAGAAAGAAGGAAAGAAAGAATATCTATTTCTGGGTCTGACACAGAAGCTTATTAAGGGTTTACTGTTACAGATAAATCCTACAATCTTTAGCTGCACGAAAACAATAAAATATTAACAAGTAATCTAAACTATTTGCTAATCATACAAAAGAATAAAGTTGGTCTTTCACTATTAAATAGCCTTAAAATTATCTTCCAAGGTGTTCCCACCCTACTCCTCACAAAAGGCAAAAGTTTTCAAAAGAATGAATGTAATGATCACTCCCTCAAGCTTTCCTTAAGAGAAGCCAACCCCTATGTTGGATTTCTTCAGAATCACTGTGCATTTTTGGAAACACACTCATACTTGAATTCACTATCTTAATCTAAGGAGCAGAGAGTAAAAATAACCAAATTGAACTACTTAAGCACAATTAACAAAAACAAAAGAGAACCTTTGTGAAATTAACTAAGAGGCTTTTTCCATCATTTTGACATGATTTTTAGCAGTGTATTAGGAAATGACCTTCCTTCTTTCTGAACACCTAGGCTAGGAGGTGCAGGTCAGGCACTGGGATACAAAGATTACTAAGGTCTGATCCTCACCCTTGAAGAACCCTTTACAATCTTCTTTAAAGACATCTGCATTTCCATTTCAAATTGTAAGTGTAAAAACAAAGGTTAAAAAAAATACAGAAAGAATAAACCAAGAATTAAAAGACTACAAGCTGTAAAATTAAATGGAAGACAACTGAGGTAAAGTGACAGCTCCTCAGAATCATCTGGCATGCAAAGATCTGTGACACTTGGAGAACTCCAAGCAGTGGTACCCTCAGAAATGACATTCTAATCATTGCTGAACAAGCTTTAGGCACAGAAGCTAAACTCCTACTACATAATTTTTTAACAAATTCTTTTAAAGCACTACAATTAAAATGTGAAGATATCTAACAACTCCTAACCAACACCTCAAGTTCAGAGGCTTTCCTGAAATGCTGTAAAATTACAGGTAATAAAATAACCAAAATAAAAAAGGTGGTTCAATGTCTAGCCATAATGGAGACTAGGAGCTTAACACAATGGTTTCTCTTTATTGGACATTTAGAAACTATTCTAAGTGCTTTCTACCTAATATGTCATGTAATCTCAACAATTTTTTTTTCAATTTTTTAAATTTTTTTGTATTTTTTAGGGCCACACGCATGGCATATGGAGGTTCCCAGGTTAGGTGTAGAATCAGAGCTGCAGCTGCGAGCTTACGCTACAGCCTCAGCAAGGCCAGATCCGAGCCACATGTGCAACCTACACCACAGCTCATGGCAATGCTGGATCCTTAACCCACTGAGCGAGGCTGGGGATCGAACCTATGTCCCCATGGATGCTAGTTAGATTCATTTTCACTGAGCTATGACGGGAACTCCTTTTTATATTTTTTTGTCATAACAATTCTTTAAAACAGATATTATCATTCCACTTCTACAGATGAGGTTTAGAAAAGTAACTGATTTAACGATACACGTCTGACATGCAGAGGATTTTTAAGGCAGCGAATCTTATTCAGAATCCCATAATGATCTTACCAATATGCCTCACTGACCCTTAAGTACTGCCTAAGAGCAGGACACCATAAAAAAAGATTGAAAGAAGTATGGAATTTAACTGAAACGTGAACGACAAGGCCTAAAGAAAGGCAGGCATGCCCACAGGAACTGCTTTACAGGCATGCCTGAGTATGGCCTCTCAAGCACGGTGTGAGAGTTAACTGCTTATTGTCCAAAAGAGCAACAACTGAAGCTCCAACAACAAAACTTACTTTAAATGCATGAAAACAGTGGAAGAACTGTTTTATCCACAATACTTTATTAGGGCAACATACACATTCCCATAAATCCTCATCTGAAATGTCTGTAACGTTGCCATCACCATCAACCCCACGAAAGCAAGCCTATTTTATGTAGGCAATGAAGCAGAGGCTAGAACGTGGACTGATGTCCACAAACCAGATAATCAAGTCATTGTCCACAGTTGATGACAACATCTCTTTGGAACAAAAATAATCAGCAAAACTGTCCACATTGCCAGATGATGCTGCTGTGCTGCTGCTGCTGAGGATGATGATGATGGCAGTGATGAGGATGGTACTTACAGTGGATTATCTCACAATCTTATTGGGTAGGTATTATCACTATCCCCATTTTAAGAGAGGAAACTGAACCTAGGAGTTTAGTCATTAGCTAGCAATGGTTAAACTAGAGAGTCACACTACAAAGCCTTTACTCTTAGAAGATAATCTTTATATAACATCCAACAATTAAGTCACTCAAGCTTTCTTTACTTGGGAGAAAAAGGCCAAAGAAATTCTGACAATATAATTTGGTAAAGTTTTTTTCTTAATTATGTAAATGTAAGAACAGCTAACAATGGAATGAGCAGAAAGCAGCAGACACATTGGATGTGTCCCTTTCAAGGGACTTTGCACCTCCTAGGAAGCAGATGGTTTGGTGCTGATGTAACCCAGTCTATGACATTACTCAGTCCCAGCATGATGACAGCCACGCTTATCATCACACTTTCCTTCCACCTC
Source organism: Catagonus wagneri (assembly GCA_004024745.2). NCBI lineage: Eukaryota > Metazoa > Chordata > Mammalia > Artiodactyla > Tayassuidae > Catagonus > Catagonus wagneri. The sequence continues at coordinate 28,294,693 of PVHT021183693.1, read as the reverse complement.
CTCCATAAACTGGACTTTCTGCTCCGGACCTATCAGTACCTTACTGGCCCTTATTGAGACCACTCTGCTGGTAAAACATTCATTTGCTCAGCAGCAAGGTATTATCTGAAAAGGGGGCCCATCAGGTCAGCGAACAGAACACCTGTTGGTACAATGGCTGTGCACGTCCATGTAGTAAAGTAAAGGCAAATCATTATGCCCAAAATAAGGCCCCCAACATTTCAGAGACAGGGTATACTCCAAAATGCTAATGGTAATTTTTCATCAACATTTCATCAATATTATACACACACAGGTAAAAGATTGATTTGTCCTGAAGCTAACATTTAAGCTATAAAATGAGCTGGCAGGCTGGTGGAATAATTCAGATTTTCATAGAAACTCAAGATTCTCTCAGCTTAGAGCCTCCCTGGAGGACTGTGCACTAACTCTCACCAAATGGATCTGTGGACCAATTAGAAAGATGGACAGGACCCTGGGGCTAGTCTGAGCAAAAGACTTGGTGTTTTTAATTCTAAAACATTTTTTCAACTGAGGCCTGTTCACAGTAACACTTCAGATTAGCAATCCCTCACAAACCCTTTCAAATGTAAAAGAAATGGACTTGCAAGGCAATTGTTTTGTTTAGAAAAGGAGGCTCTCAAAATAATCTGTAACAGAAAAAAATATTTCCCCTTAATACAGATATTCTACAAATAATTAGCCAAATAATAATCAATTACATACTCCATGTAATAAAAGTCTGCAAAGATTTTAAACAATGTAAAGGCAGTCACACTACAGTAATTTCACTTTCAGACCACCTAAACAGTTTGGAAAGAACTTTTGGCAAACTGAAGCCCAGGCAAGGTACAATCAGTCTTAGAAGACAAACTTCATTTGCAGCAGGTCCTCTTCCTTGGTTTTAAGCCAGTAAAACAGGAATTTCTCATTTGTATGCAGTCTGCTTTAAATGCACAAACCACACAGAAGTTTTGTTTGTGAAATGATAGCCTACCTCAGCTTGTAAACCCCCTACCTATGACATCACCTGTGTCACTTCTTCATCAGCCAAGCAAGAGATAATGAGGTCCTGAGGACCTGTCATAAAATTCTTAGAATGACAGGTTGGCATTTTAATGCGCCAAACAAATCTAATAAATGCACTTAAAGTAACAAATGAGGGGGAAAAAAATAACTTGAAGGTCCCTGTGGCAGTCTAGACTCTGAATATGGAGGGGAGAAAGGTGGGAGACAAACGAGGGGGTTCAGAAATGTGGGACCGCAATCAGTGGTGTCAGTCACAGAGCCCATGAGCAGAGTGGGCTGTCCATCAGCGATAGGGCTCCCACACTCAGTGGGCAGGGCAGTCAGATCCAGAGTGGGAGAGGCTTAAGGAGAGTAAGCAGGAGAGGGGGCAAGCTTCACCTTCTGACAGCGTCCCAGCTACAGCCATCTCAGGGCAGAGCTCTCCTTGAGCTTCGCTCCTGCCGTAACTTCTGCTGTCATTTCAAAGTCTCTACCCACCTAATACCAATTAGCCAAGTAAATCATCTTTGTAAAAATGTCCGGATTACTCTGGACAAAAAAATATCAGCCATTGAGTTATCTTTAAATATAGTCTTTATTAGAATAATGGCATTAGCTGAGCATTTTACTTTAATCCGTGTTTTGTTGTATCGCCATGACATTTCCCTGTTTTCTTCAGGCTCACGATTTGAGATTTAAGTCTTGAAACACAAATAAAAACCGAAGCATCAATACAGGTCAATATGAAAGTTCTTTAGACTTATGTGTTTTTTTCATAAAGGAAACTGATTAGCTTTAATTAAAATGTGATTTGGAATTTGAAAGATCTTCTACAGAGATTTTAAAGGCCACCAAAAGCACTTAACTAAACATCTTTAAGTTCCCAGCACAAAACTAAACAAGAAAAATCATCACATCTGATGTAATGCCAGAGCTAGTCAAGGGTCTACTCAGTAATTACTGTCAGGCGGCATGGCTGGGGGAGGACAGGGTGGCCCATATACTGTTTCCTGTGACAACTGAACTCACAGTCTAATGCAAGGGCTCAAGAAAAGTTTACACATATAACCAGTCAGTTCCATGCAGTGCTACCTCTGCCTGCTCCTCCAGGAACGCAGAGAGAGGTCAGAATGGACTGGAGTGATGGGGGGAAGAGGGGAGGGGGCTCATGAAGAAGACAGACCTGGAGCTTAAAGGAAGTGTGGTATTTGTTTTGGCTGAAGGGTTTTACAGGGAGCAGAGAAATGGCCCAGATAAAAAGATGGCATGTGTGGACAGGAAGGAAGGCTGCACTGCCAGCACCTCAGCCCAGACAAGGATATGAAAATAATGGGAGAGACCGGCAGCTGCCCTCTATTAATTCCTGAATTTAAGCAAAGGAAAGAATTCATATTGATTGCTAAGATCCTTTTTTCCCCGAACAATTAGCTCTTTATACACTTTCAACTGGCCTAGGAAAGAAAAATCTTTTGTCTAGGATGTTATAGGTATAGTGCTGCCTCCCAGTGAGAATAATGATGACCTTTTGTTGCCCCTTCAAGACCTATGATTCATGTTTCATGGAAAATATTGAGAAATATTCCATTAGAAATGAATCTGCTTTCACAGCACATTGTATGTTTCCTGTGTTTTTCTTCCTTCATTATCACCAAGGACATTCCCATAAAAACAAAAATCTTGTTTTTTCCCCCAGAGAAACCATATTCTTGACATTGATTTGCTCTGAATTCCCAAACTGCCCTTGTCATGGCATCACATCGAGCTTCTGGGGTCTTTCTAGTGATGTCATAGATGTCCTAGAGAAAATGATTAGACCAACAAATTCAACTACAAGCAAAGGGGATTGACCTCATATGGTGTAATTTCAAAGCTTTCAGGAAGCTTGCAATCAACTCCATTCCCTACCCTTAATACCCACCCCCTCACTCCCCAGCAATCACTAACCTGCTGGCTAATGCTGAAATAGCAATGCTATTAAGTTGACAACTTCAACCATGGCGTAAGCAATGGGTATGACTTCAAAATTTCCAAGAAGGCCACCACCACGAACTACCCCGCCCCCAAAACTACCTCCCCATCTGCTGGTGTTGAAAGAGCATAACTAGGGCTTCATTCTCTTAACTTGAAACTTTAGTAAAATGCAAATACTTCCTTCAGAAGTTTCTATTGCAAAATGACTCAATTTTAGATCCTTTCCTAACCAGCCCTCTCCCACTGTGACGTGTTTCAGCCACTGAAGGTAGAAGCCCAGCCCACCTCAACTCCGGGCCCAGTCCTGACTCTCGGGAGAAATAATTTAAGGACTTCTACATGGATATTCCTTGTATCAAACTATCCTGCTCTTACTTTTAACAGGGTACCTGTCTTATTCCAAAGACCCAGCCTCCACCATCCACTTTTGCTCTGTAAACCATCTCTGTCTCATCCTGGCCACCTGAGTATTCATCCTACTATCCTTCCCAAAACCCTGTTACTCCAGTAATAGGAACCTACCTTGCTCTTGTCACGTGCCCAAGACAACAGAGTCAATCTGAGTTTACAACTCCCTGATGGAAAGCCACAGAGCAAGGCAATAAAGAGCTACACTCTGGAGTCAGATACCACGGATGAAAACTGGACTCTGCTCCTTCTCGCTCTGTGACTTTACGCATGGGAATTACAGGCCTCAGTTTCCTCGTGTGCATCTATTCAGTGAGAGAGTACATAAGCCTAAGAGTTGAATAAACATTAGCAGTGATGAGGATGTTAATCCCAGTGAAAGGATAATAACTTGTGTTGGAATTTAGAAACACGCTGCCTATTCTCATCTTCTATGAAGTCTTCACTAACTCTCCTGGAACTCAAATGACAGAGGGAGGAGGGTAAAGGGATGAGTGACTGCCTGTTATACGTAAGTGGCCATGAGCGGGTCTGGACTGAGGTTCCTTCCAGTTCCTGAAGTTGATCTTATTGTCCCAGTGCTGCCCAAGCCCTAGGAAACCAACTGGGTTCCAGGTCCTAGTCCTCATCATCCTGTCCTGTGTCATTTCAATTAGTAGGGCCAGGTACCACCATGTCCTAAGCAAAGATAACCACAGTACTGAGATGTTCAGAAGAGAACAAATAATAGGTTGGGAAACCCCAAGATAAATGGCTCTACAATTCTTCTTTAGTCAATGGTATTTTTAAAAATCACTGAAGGAGGTGTTAGTATCAGTTATCTCCAAGTATAATCATGAATAAATACAAAGCTCCCTTTGTGGACTAAGCAATATATTTACAAAATTCCCTGAAGAGTACACCCGTTGGTACTCACCAACATGGACTCAAAAACAAGTGACAAGGAAGTTAACTAGATGAATCACACACACTCACTCCTTAGACGCCCAGAGTAAAAGTAGGTGGCATGAAAGACTGGATTTTACATGCCGATCTATACAGCAGTTTGCTTTTTGTGATTCTATTATGCACACACTCAGTGGTGGAGGGACACAGTCTACCAGCCAATTCATAGGTCTCCAATGTTACCATGACCAGAAGCTCAACTATCCTCTGAACTAGAAATATCAGCTTCATTCTATGTAGGTAAAATGACTTTTCATCTAGTCTTTCTAGCATGATTTTTTCTTTTAAAGATACACAGTAAATTTTGAGTTTTTTTTTTTTTTTTTTTAATTTTAGGGCCACATCTGTGGCCTATGGAAGTTCCCAAGCGAGGGGTAGAATCAGAGCTGCAGCTGCCAGCCTATGCCACAGCCACAGCAATGCAGGATCCGGGGTCCAAGCCACATCTGTGACCTATACCACAGTTCATGGCAACACCGGATCCTTAATCCACTGTATGAGGCCAGGAACTGGATCCTCATCCTCATGTATACTAGTCGGGTTCATTAGCAATAAGCCACAACGGGAACTCTGAGATTTCATATACTGATAACATCTGTTTATTACAGTACTACAAGTAGGTGGAAAATTCTGTATTCCATACTATTTCAGAGTATTTTATTCCCTCTCTTCTTTTGCCTGGTACAATTCATCACCAAAGACTAGGTTTGGTTTTTAAATGGTTAAGAACACCAGTGATCAATTTTAAGAACACAATGATCAGAGAAATGCAATCTGTAACAATATTAATGAAATGGTTAAATCATTTCAGATTAGCTACAATTAAAACTCACTAGGGGCACAACATTGTAAATCAACTATACTAAAAAAAAAACCTCACTAGGATTCGAGCCAAATGAGTTTCAATTTTTTTCCTAGATTTTTGCTCTTATAGTTGCAAAAACAAGTAGTGAAACTATACAGCAGCACACTCTACTATTATGCAAAACAACAGAAAAATCAATGCAGCTCATTATGGAAAACTAAAACTAAAGAGCATTTCCTTTCATTTTATCTATATACTGGTGAGCAAGACCAGGTATTAAAAGCAAGACCTCTGGTCAGATTCAAATACAATCAGTAACCTAGTATTGAACTCAATTATAGGCCAATTTACTGTCTGCCCCATAATCCCAATCATCGCCAAAAAGAGCTGTCGCAAATATTGCCCGCCAACACAGCAGGATTTACAGACTAACTCCAGATGATCTGGATTGATCTTCCTATAAAGAACTCCATATGGATCAGAGTGCCCTAAGCCTCTTTTTTTCCAAAGTGAACTATAAAGAAGCGCACCAACTAGAAATTCATTGAAATGCCCGAGGAGTAGTACTTAAAGAATTGCACCCAAGGAGCCTCATCTACACCAGGGCTTATTTAAATAACAAGATTCTGGACTCCGAACTGATGCTGTAATGGAATAAGACTTTCGGAGATCTTAGGAGGGGGTGTCCTGCATACGGGAGAGACAAGAGTTACTGAGGGCAGAGGGTAGAACTGTGGTGGGCAGCTTTCTGAAAGGGCCTCTAGTGATTCCTGCCTGCTGGCATTCACAGCCTGGGTAATCCCCTTCCTGGACGGGTTGGACACAGTGCTCCCTCTTGCTATTTAGTGGCTGCTCCAATGAAGCCGGCTGTCAGAATGTAAGCGCCCCTTGGAGAGGCCACTTAGCAAGGAACTGAGGGAAGCTGCCTGCCGTAGCCCTCAAAAAAACTAAAGGCTGCCAACAATCACTGGGGTGAACCTGGAAACTGACTGACCTTCAGACATGCCTTACAGTGACTGTAGCCCCACACCTGGATTTTAGCATTTTCAAGAGGCCCAGAGCCACACGGCACAGCTAAACTGTGCCTAAATTCCAGACCCACCAAAAATGAAGCAATAAATGTTGTTTTAAGCTTCTAAATGAGTAATAAATTACTAACAGTACTTTAGAACTAATAGTGATAAAGAACTAACAGATAGTTAATACAGATTTTTACCTCTAAAAGCATCATTTAGATAACATCACAACAGGTATTTGAAAGTTTTATCTAATTTGAAAAAGCACTTGCTGTTCTCAACTGGAATTTTACAGTTGAGAAATTGTAAAATCTCTACATTTTCCAGGGCTACCAAATTCCATAGCATATGAAGACAATGCAAGCTTTCCCAAGGTAATTTAATTCACTTAAAAGTCGACAGAATACTCAAGGTATTTAACTCTGTCACTTATATATCACAGACCCACATCAGCATTAAGAAGCCCCTAATAAAAGCAAAAAATAATCAAAGATAAATATTACTTCTAGAAAATCACATGCAGGCTCAGAGATAAACTTTAATTCCATAAAATAATAAATAAAGGAAAACGCCTTTGATTAGAAATCTTACAGCAAACTTCCTTACCTTGGATGCACTGAAGTGTTCCATCCTCCGCTCTTATTGTAAAAGTCTCACCTGGATTAACTTGAACGAGAATAACCTGCCAAAATAACACATTAATCTCAATTTAATACTAGAACATCTGGGGATTTCTCTTCAACAGTTTCATTGCCTAAATTTATGTACTAGACAAGAAGTATGTGGCACAGAATCTTGTATAAACACAAAACTTAGGATATGTCTTAGACTTGGCTTAAATTTGAGGGGGGTGAGCACATTTGAATTTAGCTAAGTGAATTCTCCTGTGCTGCTTGTTATGTAACTTAAAAACCTCAATTTTAAGATACTTTTTCTTGCACACAATTTTTTTCTTCCACTAATTTAGATACAACAGTTAAAAAAAAAAAAGACCAGAAACCATATTTATTAAAAAAAAATGCACAGAAAAATGAGGTTCTGACCTATCACTGCTGCTTATATTTCCTAAGTGTCTATTACTGTGTAACAACAAAAGGCAATTTATAAGAAAAGTATCTGGAAAAAACAATATAGGACCTAGAAATAGTAATGAAGAGTATAAAATAAGTGAGTATTACACAGAGGCCACACCAAACACTCAAATATTTAGATTTAAATATTTGCCAGTATTACCCAAATGTCAGTATTTTAGTCATCTAAGATAGACATTTAGTTATCAGAAAACAACTCCCAAAAGACTAAACCATACATGGCCATGGCAAATTATGTTCTTTCAAGAATTTCAGAGTTTTACTTCTAATCTCATTTAGTTCCTTTAGATAACAAAAGGGGGTATCACTAATTTATATCTAAATATAAACTAAAGGATATAATCCAAGCTTAAAAATTATAGTTAAAAAACATCATGTGCAAGATTAACACTTAAAATAATGACTGTATGTTTCTAGAAGCTGGAAGGATGTCAGTGTCACATTCATCTGGTAGTTACCGGAGCAAGCCTGATTCCTCCCTGCCTCGAAACCACCGAGCATCCTGTTCCCTCTGTCTGTAATCTCTTCCCATGCCCGTCTCTGCCCACCATTCACGTCACTCCCTCTACCAGCTAACACCTACTCGTGCTTGCCAGATTAAGAAGTGGCATTTGACTCTCAGGACAGGTCAGGTCTCGCGCCATGTGTTCTCAAGAAACAAACCAACAAAACAAAACTCTACTGCTTCCTAGGATTTACAAGTGCAATTAATTAATTAAGGAATTATTTTAGCGTCTGTTCGTTCCTTCGTTCTTTGATCTAGGCTCTTTAAGACACAGAATAAAATCTCCAGAAATATTTTTACTAAATGAATGAACGTCATAAAACATAAGGAAAGCCACTGCAAACAATTACTTTAACTTAGGAATTAAGCTTTAATAATATGCAATTTTAGAAGTCAACTTTATTTACTATATGGACCATAATTTATCTGTTTTTGAAAATTAGTTATTGAAATCAAAACCATTTCATCTTTAAAAACTAAGCCTATAATATCCATGTATTTTGTTTCTTCTAATAATTCACCACCAGAAACACTGCTGGGATATTAAATTTTTTTAAAGCTGGAAATACATTAACTGGAGAAAACAGGGAAAGCAGTACAAGCTTCATCATTCAGGGAAAAGCAGTACAAGCTTCATCGCTGGTGCGTCTCATTATCTTAAATTATAAGTTATTTTAAAGCAATTTATTTTTCCTGTATAGGATCTGTGTCAATAATCTTTCAGTCTTAAGTATTCAAATTCTCACCAATGTAAACACATTGTGCCATTTTAAGAACTCAAAAGGAAATCCTTTCAAATCTCTATGGAGTGATTAAGACATTTCGATTGCTTTCTTGAAACTGAGTTTTAAAGTCATTCCTAACATGAAAGTAGTTCTAATTTGATTTTACTTTTATGAACACATAGAACATAACTCAAATACAATGGAACAAAACAATACACCAGTAAAGACAATCACCCATATCTTTTTAAAAGTCCTTAAACCAATTCTAACATTGGGGTAACAGCGGAAACCATCTGCTTTGTTTAAACCTTGAGAGATGCCAATAATATATGCCTATAGAATTAGTCAAAAAAAAAAAAAAAAGCAGACATTCCAACTATGACTCAGATATTCTTTGACAATCCCAATTTTATATATTCTCTTCCACTATACTCATAAATTGTCCTAAATGCTAGTTCTGAAGCATAATTCACCAATATTATGGAAAGTCCCAGGCCAGGAAAAGGATTTCTGGATTGGACTATGTTCCAAGTTCTGTCACATTATCTGCTTCTTATACTGCATGAAAAGTGTCTGTAACAGTTCCTCACTGGTCACTGACACTAGCCCACAATTCAAAGAATGGCCCAGGGGCATTCGGCCTCCAAATCCACTTATTTATACCTTCCCCTTTCTATTCACGGGGAGGCCCATTCCCAACCCCTACTCCACTCCTTCCGGGAGAAAGACAGGTAAAGGGCTTGTACACAATCTATTAAAATACCTCTCTTCAAATATTTAGTTCCTGTAATTTTCCCTGCTGCTGTGTTGCTATGGCAACCAGATTATAATCTACCAAGTTACCTCAGAAACCAGGCAAATCTCCTGTGTTCCAATATCAGTTTTTCTTAGTAAGAGCAAAAGTCATTATCTGAGCAAACCGTATCCATCTTGGCACTGAGATATTTTCAAAGAAAGCATTTTATTATACAGAGACAGACTGACCACCTTGCTGTTTCCCTTGTCAATAGAAGAGAGATAAAAATAAAGTTTTGACAGCCCAATGATCTGTCCCTGACCAGAGATATGAATGAGACGGCGGCAGCGGGCCTTGCATCACGCAGCCTTGAGGGGCATGAGTCACACTCTGGCAGGCTCCCTGGCACGTAACCTTTCATACACAAGTCTATCAGTCCCCGTCTGTCTCTCTCCTTCTCTGAATATCACTCTCTCGCAATCTTTCTCTCTCCCCGCCCCCCTCTCACCCTCTTCTTCCTTCCCTCCTTTTTTCTCTTTTTAGCCACAAAGCAGACATAACAGTTACAAGTTCTCTTAAACACAGAATGTAAAACATAACGTCACTGTCCAAACCTCATCATTTTTTGTACACTCAGTAAGCATTTCCCACTTTTCCAAAGTCAGCATTAAAACAAGTCATGCTGTATTCTGTGTCTCGTCAGGAGGACAAAAAAAAAAAGAAGATTTTAACCTCTGATACATTTTTCCCCCAGAGACGTTAAAACAACACTATGTTAATCAAATCGTAAGAGCATACTTCATACTATTGCTTCATCAGATCTGTTTCAAATCTGTTAGTGCTATACAAACCAAGCAGCCTGAAATAAGCAAAAGAAGTTTATTAAGACTTAATGAAAAAGAAGTGACCATTCTTCCCATGTCCAAAGAAATAATAAAACAAGAGGCTGAATTTACACAATTAAGCAAAGGGCTAAACACTGTATCCTGGGAAAGCTTCACCCAACAAAACAAATGAAACAGTTATAACACATCTTTCCTTAGAGGTATGAATCTAAATATAACTCTTTCTAGTGCATTAATGATTCACCAGAAGATCAACAGTTCCTGAGACTTCTCCTGGAGGCAAATTCCTAATTTTTGCCTCAAATGAAATACTACCAGCCATCTGACTAAGCAATCACTGCCACATATATGTGTCCATCACAAAAGCTTCTGCTGGGAGAGCAGTACTGAGGGACCAAAAATGAAATGTTAACATTTGCATCATTCTGCAAAGTCAAATCCCACACCCAAGCAATTAAGATATAAACTGTGCTAGGAGAGGCAATCCCGTTTCACTTCCAGAGCTCTTCCCACTTGCCATGTTCTGTGAAGTTCGTCTTACCCTTAGCTGTTTCATGTATGAATGAACATTCTCATTTAGAGCCATCATTTATGATTATCCAACAGATACCTTGGGGCGGGGGGAGGGAATAATACAACCTAAAAGCTGCAGAACAGCTTCACATAAGGGCAGGACATACAAGACAAGGGAGCCCCCACTGGTACTTACTTACACACTGGGTCAAGGCACAAGAACATTCAGATTTTAGAGATGGGGAAACTGGGGCTTAAAGAGGGTAAGTAACTTGTATAGAGTCACAAAACTACAAAGTGACTGAGTCAGCACTGGAATCCAGCCCTGTCTGACCAAAATTCATGCTTTTCTCTTCTACCACACATCTTCCCCTCTACACAACAGACGTGGGTTTCACAGAGTCAGTTCTCTATGGAGACACTTCGGCAAATGACTATAAAGAGAGAATATGTTGAATTGGGCCAAAGGCATATCCCCAAAGACTGAAGACAAGTTCTCTTCTAGAAAATCTGTACTGACTTCCTAAGACTGTGCTCCTTTCCCCCAATGTAGCAGTTAGGAAATAAGGGAATCCATCCCTTAACTAACAATAAGCATTTGTTTTTATATTGGGCAGGATTTATTCTCATAAAGTCGCTGTCAAGTCCTTAAATTCCCCTAGAAACCTAAGGCAAACCAGTAAGCTAATCACTTGCTTATCATAATTACTAGATGCCACTTCTCATGGCCCAATAATAGGGACAGGAAAAATAAAAGACTCCAGAGAATACTGGGTCATAACCCTCTGTGCTGTCAAAGGTCACCTGTCACTGACAAAAAAAAGACAGGAATGGATTAATAGGTAACCAAGGAAAAAGCAATTAGATGAACCAAAGAGAGTATTTTTATGCACTGAAATCAAACCAGTGCCTACTGAAAATATACACTTGACCTTGAACCCTCTTCACAGCTGAGAATCTACATATAACTTTACAGTTTACCCTCCACATTCTCTTATTCAACCAACTTCAGATGGTGTAGCACCATGGTATGTAATGGGGGAAAAAATCTGCACATAAGTGCACCCATGCAGTTCAAACCTGTGCTCTTCAAGGGTAAACTGTATATTCAAATGAGTTCAATAATTGCATTTCATGATATAAGTAAGTGTCTTTAGAAGGATTACCTCTGGGTGGTCAGGATATTCAAGGTGGCTGTTTTCTCGCTCTCTGTACCTCTCCAGCTTCACCTACATCCTACTCACAGGACTGATCTTTCTACACACTTGCCCCAGGCCCTAGCAAGTGTGGGGCCTTTGTTCTTACCAAAGGGGCGGTGAGGAGCCAACCTGACCTCAATTCCCCCTCTAACTGCCAACCCTCGCTGCCTCCCCTCTGCTTCCCCCCCCACTCCTGCACGCGCAAGCATAGAAAGACTGCAGCCCACTCCTGCTTCAGACTTGAAAGAGCCCCTATCTATTAACCCATTGATGTTTCTGACTCTGACTCTGGGCTATTTCTTCAGTCTTGAAGCAGACAAGCACAGGGCTTACAGGCCTGCATGCAGGGTGCAGTCCAACAACTACTATACTCAGTCTTAATTCAGCATATGTTAGTGAGTGTCCAGAATGGGCCAGGCATTCCTCAGGCTACAAAACAGAACCTTAGACAACACAAAGTTCTGCCTACCACATGCTGACAAAGGGAACTTTGCATGGGTAGGGGTGGCAAATCCCTTAAACAAAAATAAAAGTTCACAGATAATGGTAAGGGCTATAAAGAAAATATAATGGCAGCTTCTAAGATGTTATACATTTCTACTCCCTCTAATTGTATTTTGCCCTGAATAAAGAGATTCTATTACAAAAGGACCTATGTGCTAAGAATAAAAATATAGCATTAACTTCAATGGAAAAATGCAAAATGTAATAGAGATGGCCCAAACTAGGTTAAAAGCCTTTTTTTCAAGAGAGCCACAAATGCTTGACTCTAAAGTTTCAACGACAGGACTTTCAAGATAAAAACCCAAAAACATAAAAAAACCCAAAAACATAAAAAAACCCAAATTCCATGCAAGAGTAGTTTCTCCATGGCTAAGAGTAACAGCTACCAAATATCTTCGGGTATTTGGAGTAGCCATTACCTTTATTTAAATCAATATTTTTTCATTGGAGTTCCTGTCGTGGCACAGTGGAAACAAATCCGACTAGGAACCATGAGTTTGCAGGTTCGATCCCTGGCCTCGCTCGGTGGGTTAAGGCTCCGGTGTTGCTGCGAGCTGTGGTTGAAGTCACAGATGTGGCTCGGATCTGGTGTTGCTGTGGCTGTGGCATGGGCCAGCAGCTATAGCTCCAACTGAACCCCTAGCTTGGTAACCTCCATATGCCGCAGGTGCGGCCCTCAAAAGCAAAAAATATATATATTCTTTTTTTCATTGTATTAAATACATTTTCCACAGAGCTGTTGAGTATCAAAAAGCTAATTCTTCCTCCTTTAGCTGAAAACGATGTTCACTGAGAACATAGTTTGGTTTCTGTGATCACTGTTTCAGGGTCAATCTTGTTAAAAATGTCCGTCACATGAGGTAAAAAACCCCTTTCTACCCTCTCAATTCCATCCATGCACCCCATGATCCCAAGCTGGGCTCTGGCCACACTAACGGGGAGTCAGCAGCTCGGGCCACTTTTCACCTCACAAGCCCTACCTGGAACGTGCTTTGCACACTGTATCTTGCATGTCTCCCTTCATTTAGATTCAGCTACCTCATGTCTGGTTTTGACTGACTGAGACAGAGCAACATGATCCTTGCTGATGTGCTAATTAATGTCACACATTTCCGGCAAGCTATGCACCGAACCTCAACATATAACTCTACTGTGGGACTCTGAAGACCAGTGAAGAGACATATTGAATTCCCTATATTCCCAACATTCTACTATTTTTAACACCCATTTGAATGTTGGTCATGTCATTCACTTAACGCTATTCTTCCCCTCTAAGACATAATCAAGAAAGAACGTGCCCATGAAGAATGTTATCATCCCTGTGACAGAAAATCAGTTCCCAATATTTTGTCATTAAACATTCCAGAGTTAACTTTTATTACTATACTCTGATTAAAATTAAACTACTAGCGCCTTAGAGAGATTGGATTAAGATGGCGGAATAGAAGGACTGAAGCTCAACTTCTCTCCCGAAAAACAGCAAAACTACAAACAAATGCCGAGCAGCCTTCAACCAAATGGACTGTAAACTTCCAAAAAAGATATTCTACTCCAGAAGACAAAGAGGAGACCATATCAAGAGGTAGGAGGGGCGATTACGCGATAGAAGCAACCCCATACCTCCCGGGTGGGAAGCCCCACAGACTGGAAACTAACTGCAGCACAGAGACTTAGCTACAGGACTGAGAGTTCTGAGCCC
>PVHT021183693.1:28268821-28279723 GCA_004024745.2 Catagonus wagneri | reverse complement strand
AAACAAACAAACAAAAAAAAACTACTAGCGCCTTATATTTTGTTTCAACCAATATAAAACTAGAAATGAATATAAATACGTAATATTCTATGGTTTTCGAAGGATTTTGTGGAAGAGATCCCAGCCCCTCCCTGCCACTGCACAGTATATTATCATCACTTATTCAGGCCTTGCCTTTGCATTGACTATACTACACTTATTTAAATCTATACCTAATGCAACTTTGTTTTCCTTTTTATGGCTACACCTGTGGGATATGGACGTTCCCAGGCTAGGGGTTGAGTCAGAGCTGCAGCTGGGGCCTATGTCAGAGCCACAGCAAAACCAGATCCAAGCTGCATCTGCAAACTACACTGCAGCTTGAGACAATACTGGATCCTTAACCCAGTGAGCGAGGGCAGGGATCAAACCTGCATCCTCATGGAGACTACACCAGGTACTTAACCCACCGAGCCACAATGGGAACTCCATTAATGAACATATTGAAATTCTGATCATTCAATAAACATTTGCTGGGTAGTTACTAAGTGCCAAGCACTTTATTAAGCACTGATGATTCTAAGATGAGAAAGAGGACATTCAACCTATTGGTGCAAGAGTAGAAAATAAACTGTAATAAAACATGATTATTTGTTATAAAGTGCCGTGGAAACTGAAGAAACCATCAAGAAATCAGGGAAAGTTATAGTTGGGAGTGACATTTAAAGGGGGAATGAGAGGATAAGTAAAATAACAAGCACACAGCACATGCATGGAGGCCTGATGACTAGTATGATGGATACAGTTAGAATTCCAATGTGCTAGAGAATTCCAAAGCAGCTATAATGGTGTGTGTGTATGCACGCAACAGAGGGGTAAAGGTGAGACTGCAAAGGCAGGCAGGCCCCACCTCTGAACAGTTCTGTTTGCTCCACTTTAAAGTCTGGACTTCATCCTGTGAGTAGAATTTTCCAGTAAGAAAGCAACATTATTAGATAACTCTGACAGCAGTGAGAAACTCAAACTGAGATGGGAGACATGAACACATGGAGACCAGCAAAGATATTAATGAAATATCCACCTGTGACATACTTCAGGGATTAGGCTGTTCTAAGTAAGAGTTTTTAAAAATAGCCAGTGATTTAGCCTTTAAATATGACTATCCAGATCACAGGGTTTGCTGCTGAAGAACTCTGCCTTCCCTCTCTATCAACACCAGGGTATCTCTGATTACAGAGGTGAAGCAATATGGAAGGCCCTCACAGCCATCGCTACTTAAATTTTTCCTACTTCCTGTCACTCTCTCTAATTTTGTTATCCAATTGTGACTCTGTCATTTCCATTTCCACCACTCCTATCACTGATAACTGACAGGCCTGCACAATCTGTCTCTCTCATGTGTGTCTGCCTCTTCCTAGACTTTTTCTGTCCCTTACTTCTTCTCTATGGCTTCTTGGCTTTTCCTCTAAAAAGCTAACCCCCAAGGCACTCACCAGCCAAACTAGCATTCCTTTCCTTTACTTCTAGTCAATTCATCAATCCCACAGTTGTCTACCTACTACGTTGTTGGATGGCTTGCTGATCAAAAGGAAAGGAGCGCTAACAGTGGGATTACTGGGAAACAAATATAATAATGAGTCCAATGAGAATCATTAACTTATTTTCAAAGGTCCCAGGTTAATCACATCCCCAGAACATCTACTTTCTGATTCCTAGATAATCCCATTTCAAACTAGGTAATCCATTTTTATATCTTTAAGTTACAGTTTGCTTTTTAGCATATCATACATACATAAAAATATTTGAAAAATAAATTAAGGACTCAAAATTCCAGATAAGAAAAAAAATGGTACATCTACAATTTGTTATATTTAAGATGAATTTTTGGGAGTTCCCATCATGGCTCACTGTTAACAAATCCAACTAAGATCCAAGAGGATGCGGGTTCGATCCCTGGCCTCGCTCAGTGGGTTAAGGATCTGGCGTTGCCATGAGTTGTGGTGTAGGTCGCAGACATGGTTCGGATCTGGTATTGCTGAGGCTGTGGCACAGGCTGGTGGCTACAGCTCCAATTCAAACTCTAGCCTGGGACCCTCCATATGCCGTGGGTCCTTAAAGACAAAAGACAAAAAAAAAAATTCATCTTTCAACTAATAGTTTAATCAACTAAGATACCAAATACACATGGCGAGAACAAATCAGATCACAGTTGAGTCCCAGCTCTGCCAGTCAGGGCACTTAACACTGCATTTTAAAAGAGAGAAACACCTACTTCACGTGTGTGCTCTAAGGGACAGAGCAACCCCAGTGCAGCCTTGGCAGAAGGCCTAAGACATAGTATGTGCTCAATAAAAAAACTGTTATTAATACTTCCTTCTCTTCAAATCTCTACCTGTGACAATTCTCTCAGTTAAGAAAAAAAAAAAAATAGGACCTCTAACAAGACAGTCTGGAGAAAAAACTTTTACCATATCTGCCATGTTTCATGATCTCAATAAAATCTAAAGCCAGCAAATTCTTACCTCTGACCAGATTTGCTATTTGAGAAACATTCTACCTTTTCTTACAGGATCACCTCCCAAACCCATTCACACTTACATTCAACTTCCTTAGATCTGGGCAACAAGAGGGACTTTGGAATCCATTCACAGAAGTTCTAAAATCTGGGCCCTTTACATCCACAAAATGGTTTGAATTACTTGGAAACGCTTCTAATTAAGATTATCATAATGAAAGTCAGCAATAAAATGCAAAAAGTTACACCACAGTGTGTGGAAGTTTCCTATTAAATACTCAGAACTGCAGGAAAGGACGCTTTTCTGATCCATAAGCTTCTCAAGGCACGCAGGAAGAATTGAACTTGGCCAGGTTCTCTAAGAAGAATCAGGTATCTGCCTTTTTAAACACTCAAGCAACTAGTCTGAGAGGTTATCCACCATCCAATCCAAGAAAACAGAATTATACAGCTGAGTACTTAAGACTATTAAAAAGTTTAAAGGGAGGAGTTCCCGTCATGGCTCAGTGGTTAACAAATCCGACTAGGAACCGTGAGATAGCCTTGCTCAGTGGGTTAAGGATCTGGCATTGTCGTGAGCTCACAGAGGCGGCGAAGGCCGGCAGCTACAGCTCTTGTTAGACCCGTAGCCTGGGAACCTCCATATGCCGCGGGTGCGGCCCTAGATAAGGCAAAAATACAAAAAAAAAAAAAAAAAAAAAAGTTTAAAGGGAGAGTTTCTGTTGTGGCGCGGCAGTAATGAACCTGCCTAGTATCCAAGAGGATGCAGGTTTGACCCCTGGCCTTGCGCAGTGGGATAAGGATCCAGTGTTGCCATGAGCTGCAGTGTAGGTGCAGACATGGCTCGGATATGGCTTGCTGTGGCTGTAGAATAAGCTGGCAGCTGCAGCTCAGATTCGACCCCTAGGCTGGAAACCTCCATATGCCATGGGTGCGGCTCTAAAAAAAAAAAAAAGAAGAAACAAGGAAAAGAAAAAAAAATAAAACATAAAAAATAAAAACTTTAAAGAAACTATCTAGATTGAAAATGTCAACGCAAACAGACTGAAAATGCTCTTCAAATGTGGTGCTCTGAGATTTTCCTTTCTAGATTTTAGAACGAGAGCATGGTAAGAACTGCTGGAAAGCCTGATGCACTCACAATTGGTCTTGGAAGAACCACATCCC
This sequence comes from Catagonus wagneri, assembly GCA_004024745.2. Taxonomy (NCBI): domain Eukaryota; kingdom Metazoa; phylum Chordata; class Mammalia; order Artiodactyla; family Tayassuidae; genus Catagonus; species Catagonus wagneri. Next base: position 28,276,062 of record PVHT021183693.1, on the reverse strand, counting down.
TGAGTGCATCACACACAACTTGGACAAATGAACAGATTATTCCGACTCTTCCCTCACTCTGCACCAGATCCAAATTCAGGACTGACACTAGGCTCTGCAGACAGCAAAGGAAAAATGTGACAGTGATTTTCCAGCCTGCCCCTCCCTCCTCCTCGCATGCCCTCAGCACACACAAGCGCACAGCAGATTCTAAGCTCATCTCGGGCCAGTTTATGCACCATGACATCAGTGCAGTATCGTGAGCCAAGTTTAAACTCCATCTGGGACAAATAACGTCCAGGCATACTGTGACTTCTTTTGTTTATGTACACGGACTAAATACATCTTGGTGGTAAATGAACTTAAGATTTATTTCCCAAGGACTCCAAAACAATATTCTGCACCCCTGAAGCACCTCCCTGCCGCCAGTTCTCTCTCCAAGGCTATGTGTAAGTGATTTTTAACAGAACACATGATTTTGGAACATATAATTAACATCTTGAGGAGAGTCAAAATCCAAGCAGCGCTTCATTGATCTAAACCAAAGAAAATGAGGAACTCACTAGCAAAAGGGTGTGGTATCATGGCCCCGTGGTACAAACACTACATGACACCTAGTTCTGTATTCCCCCTGAGAATAGGAATGAGCAGAGGTGACACACTTCACAAGTGCTCAAGGAATAAAGTGGCCATTTGATTTCTCTTTGAAGGATGAGCTTATTTTTTTATGCTGGCATTACTTAAGAGAAACAATTATAAATTCAGAAATGAAAAATCCAATCTAATAGGTTCAATTCCTACAACAAGTTTTTAGACTTCTTAAGACACAAAATCTGTGCCTCTGTGGTGATGTAATTTTTGAATGGAAATGAAAGGCGGGGTCTGGGAGGAAAAGAAGGCAGACAAAGAGCCTTCTCCTCACTCCCAGAGTGAGACACCCAGGGACAAGGAACCCCTGCTGCCTTCTCTGGCGGCCACCATCTCTCAGCAGCCGCTGACCCCAGAGGAAACTGCTCCCCTATGGCTAATCTCAGCGAGAGAACCATTCCCTAGAGGAAGAAAGGAGCAGCTCTAATGACTGGGCCTGAAATGACCCCCCTCCCAATTCCTCCTCCAAACTTCAGACACAGACACGATCACCACAGCTTGGTCAACAACTCTCAGAAGCTCCAGAGTCAGAATCACTGTCACCGGAGTTGATGTGAAGATCATCTAAGACGACAGCAGGAATATTCTTCTCTGCAAACTTTATGATTTTCTCCTGTGCAAAACTCAGCCCCAGGTCTCTCCTGACTGTTCACCTGAACAAAACAATGGAGAAAGGCCTGATCCAAGCAACCCCACCCTTCCTGGAAGGCAAGACACAAGTGGATTCAAATCCAGGTCCTGTGATCTGCCAGCTTTGTACTTTCCCGAACCAGGGATCTGTCTGTAAAAGCGATCACCACCTTACAAGGTATATGTTCAGTGGATGAAATGACATATATAATGCTTAGGACCATTCCCAGCATATCATAAGCCCTCAAATAATTACTATTTGTTCCTCCTACCACACAGAGAACAGAAATGAAAACATCAAAAGCCATTCTTTCCAAAAATTTAACAAAATAATCACTCAACTAAAAGTCGAGCATAAAATTGAGACTAAAAGCCTGGTGATCAGCACGCTCAAGGAGCAAGGCAAATGCCAAAAATCTAGTTAGACACTTGGCATTCTTTCAGTGCTCCAAATCTGACTTTTACTATATCGTTTACATTAAGACACTGAAATCCTGGAATATTACAGAACATTTTAGCCCACACTTCCCCCATGATTTTAGAATAATTGTTAGAAAATGAGCCACTGCCTCCCTAAAAAGAAGGAGATACACTGGGAGTGACACCCATCTTCAAGTCTCCTTAATGGAGACTCTTTAAATTTCTAAGGCAGCTTGAAGTAGCATGCTGCAGAGAAGCAGTCAATAAAAAGTGAAACGATTGTCGGTGCCTGACCCTGAGTAAACCACTTTAAAAATAAGACAACTGGAGTTCCCGTCGTGACTCACTGGTTAACGAACCCGACTAGGATCCATGAGGACCCGTGTTGGATCCCTGGCCTCGCTCAGTGGGTTAAGGATCTGGTGCTGCCGTGAGCTGTGGTGTAGGTCGCAGAAGTAGCTCGGATCCTGTGCAGCTGTGGCTGTGGTGTAGGCCCGGTGGCTATAGCTCTGATTGGACCCCTAGGCTAGAAACCTCCATATGCCACGGGTGCAACCCTAAAAAGAGAAAAAGACAAAAAAGTCTGAGAAGTAAAGGGGATGTGTGTACACCCATCTCCTGAAGGATTATGTCCTCTATCACCCAACTCCATCCCCAACTGATTCCCTTGAGTCTTTTGGGGGTGGGAGTGAGGCTGCGCCTGCGGCATGTGGACGTCCCCAGGCAAGGGATCGAACCTGCACCACTGAGGCAACCTCTGCGATGCTGGACCCTTAACCTGCTGCACCACAAGGAAACTCCTGCTTGACTCTTTAAAACAGATGTTATTCACAGACAGAGTATATAATAAGCCAAAAGGTCTGATTTCTCAACACAAGCCTTATAAGAAAAATATGGATGCTATTCCTTTGTAATTCATATTGTATTCGTATTTTGTATTACACTTATTTTCAGTCATGATTGAGGTCACCAAATAAATTATAAAGAAATCGCCATTCTATAGGGATGCTTTCTATATGACTTTTTGCTAAGATAATAAGAATTAGGATGCATTTAAAATAGACTCATTCTGTCAACACAAATCAGAAAACATAAATGAGCTGCATAACTCTGGCTAGTTTAGCCACTGAAAACATCACTAACTAAAGCACATGCTTCGATGTGTCAGTTTCCCGCATGAACTAGAATGACAACTCAATATTCCAATATACGTAAAGACCAAAGAAGTTTCTATCCAGGTAACATATTTCAGTGCTGAGTTTTTCTGTCTACTTAGAAAACCTAACATTTTAATGACTCCTAAAAATTGTCATGCAGCACAACTGGATAATAAGTCCATTTCTCTTCAAATCTAAGGTTTTGCTCATAAGAAATGATTTCCACTTTTTAAAAACATAGCTGACTCTTGAAAAACTCAGAGGTTAGGGGCACCACTGTCCACATAGCAGATAATCTGCCTATAACTTAAACATCAGCCTTTGGCATTAGCGGGTCCTTGGTGTCCTTAGTTGTGCATCTGTGGACTCAACCAATGGTGGATGGTAAAGATCTGTAGCATTTACTATTGAAAAATATAAATAAATGTGTAAGTGGAACCACACAGTTCAAATCCAAGTTGTTTAAGGCTCAAGTATAATAAGAATGAAAACTTTTACTGATACAAACACTCTCTAGTCTACCTACCCCCAAAACTATACTAGATACCTCTGACTTTTGGCTGTCTCCACTTAACCAGTTGCCTAATTATTTGCAAACCAGAAACCCTTGGCAAGGTAATTTTCTAAACGTAGACTGTCCATTTTATCCAAATGCGCATCTACCATACTGCAGGGAGCATGGAATGGGCAATAAAGAAAGGATTCAGGTCAAACTATTCTAGTTAATGGTTGTACTAAAAACACTTGCTGCACATAAAACAGATTCCCTCTCAGCAGTGATCTCTCCGATGATGGTCATGGTCGCCTGTTAGAGAAAAAGGCCCAGGGCTGAGAAGCAATACTGATGTACACATGAATACTAAAGTGACAAGGACTTGTTTTTTCTGGAGGCCCACTAGAATTCACCCTCAATAGCTGGCTGGAAAATTACGAAGTGGCACCTAGTTCTGACCAATCTCAATTTAAATGAGAAAACCAACATAATATGAAGGCAAAGCCTTAAACTATCTGGAATCATGACTATGTATGTTGCTTCAGCAACTGGCTCCCCAGCAGGCTGTTTACTTTTTGCATCTGTGTTTGGAATTTAGAAGTTAATGCTACTACGGAGTGTGTGGGGGGGGGGGAGCACACCCACAGCATTTGGAAGTTCCCAGATCAGAGATCAAACCCAAGTCACAACAGCAACCTGAGCCACAGCAGTGACAACGCTGGATCTCTAACCCGCTAAGCCACCAGGGAACTCTTAGTGTTACTAACTTTATAGAGCTTGCTCACTATTGTCTTATTTGGAGTGTAATGTATATAATTTCTATGTAGTCATATTTTAAGTCAGTCACTGGCACCAAAAAAAGAAGAGTCTGCCAACATGAAAATGATTATGTACAAACATATGTCTCACATTCTGGATAGAGAACTGTCTCGTTTTTTTCTTCCTCTGTGTGTTTGCATATCTATTATTTTTATTGGACTGTAAGACACATCAGTGGCTATCGTATCATATTCAACATGTCACATATTAATTTTCAAAAAAATGGAAATTAGGTTGGAAATCCATCATAGTCTTATTCAAAGAGAAAAACAAAATCAAAAATAATTTAAATAAAAACGCCTCATCTAGGTAATAGCAGGGAAAGTTTACTTTTAAAAAATTCTATTTCAATAAGGAAGACAATTCTTAGGGACTGTAAAAAAGGCTGTAAAAAGAAGTATCTGCATCTCTAGCCTTCTGAACACTAATACCTTGCATCTGTGTTTAGTGTCCCTAACCAGTCTGTAAACAATAAAACCTAGGCGGCGGGTTGCTTCTTCCGCCCTTCCTACACTTGGTGAGAGCTCAGTGTGGCACTGACTAGGGGCTCAAATACTGCTCAAATCGAAAGGAAAGCAGAAAACTAAGAGGCTTAAATTCACTTCATCAGATTATACTCAGCAAGTGTTCCTGAAAAACCTTAAACATTTTTGCTATATTTAAAAACCGATGTGTGTGAACACAAGATGCAATTTCAAGGGTAAAAAAGTTAACAATTCCCAGGTTCCAAATTCAGGTGACCACAGGGCCCAGGGAAGTTTGGAAATGGAATGACATGGAGAGAGGGAAGCCTGAGGATGACATATCCGCTCTAAAGCAGGCAGTTGCCACTCTGTCCACTGTTGCCAAGTGAGATGACCAATCCAGCCCTCACAGCTTCCAGGTTTTCAACATAAACAGAAAGATCCAGAATTTTGTGTAAATATTCCCACTGTTAAATGTTGGCACCTAGTTATTTTTTGTTAACTATGAATGCCTGTGCGACAAGTACAACTGGCAGCCAGTTTTCGAGCCCTGGTTTGGGTGAGTTAAATTTGTTCATCCTTCATCCACTGAAGGACTTACTGAATGCTACCTCACACCAGGCACAGCATGAGCTAGAGACCCACGGCCCCTGCTCGCCTGGGGTTTTCAGTGCAACCAGACAGACATTACAATAAGCTGAAAACAATCATAATGTGAAAACCACCAGAGTTTTAAATTGCTGTTATTTTGCAGTGCAACCCTGCCACGCCACTGTTTTTCCTTAATCTTCGCCTTTCTAAGGCAGCTGTATTTCTACTACTTGAAGGATACTGACTACATCTTGTATCTTATTATTGCCTTTGGCTAATTAAATTCTAAAGTGTCTCTCAACCCAGACAGCTCAGAGCTGTCATAATTATATGTCGTATGTCATAATTATGATGGGTGCCACACATAACACCACCCTCTGATAAGACGGCACCAACATTTTCCTTTATGAGACAGAGATTATGCATAGGCTGTGCCTTTTCGGAAGCCTTTGTAGTGAGCGGAATTGGCAAACCTAAGGCAGAGAGGACTGTAAAATCGGACCACAGACCTGGACAAACTCACACCATTTTTTTTTTTTAACAGTTAAAAAGATGCCCTCAGAAACGAGGGTGGCTGCCTGTGCTGCTAGCAAGTGGCTCTAGTTAAGGGGTGCTTGTGATCTGCACCTCTGCAGAGTCAATAATTCTAAGGAATGGATATGGAGAGGCCTAGGGTGAATCTCCAGGCTGGAGGCATTCACTAGCAAGAATACCGACAGCAAAGGTTTCCAGAAAAGAGCTTGTAGAATGCGTAGATACCGTTTGCTTGGGCTGCCACTAGTACTAGCTGTCCACGGACTATACTCTCCTTACAGAGTATTCTCATCTCACGAGAGAAAAACTGATTACACGATAGGCAAAGCTTGAATAAGAGTCTGCACTTCCAGGAGATCTCTGTTCAGGCCCAGCCTCCCCACAGACACTTTTCCTTGGCTGGTCTGGTTTCCTGCCTGCCTGTCCCACTCCCTGATCCGCCCCTCCCCTCTGCGCTCCCAAGGCACTGATACAATCTGCAGTCCAAGCACTTCTCCCGTGGTTCTGCACATGTGTAAATACAGACTTTCTTTTTTTTTTTTTTTTTTTTTTTTCGGTAAACCACATTTTGCTCCCCAACTAGACTGCTCATTCCTTTAAGGCAAAAACAGTGTCTTATTCATCTTTGTGTTGCCAGCACCTAATACAGTCCTGGCATCGAAGACATTTGATAAATGCTTATTAAAATGAACAAATCTATTATTCAGTCACTCCTTAATTCAGTCATAAATCATACCCTCTCAATCCTCCTTTCCACCCCAAATCTCAAAGCAGAGAGGCTGATAATATCTTGACACCAGAGGCTTTGTAAGTTTGAGTAGCAGTGAGAACGTGGATGGCAGTTTGCAGTAATAATTTTCTTTAAACATTTGCCCAAGCTACATATTTCTCATCTATCTCGGATGCTGAAGAGTTTGATCAAAAACTGAGCTTCCCCATACTTGTTTTTCCAGAGCCAACATTTGATTAGCCTAACTTCTACTTTCTAGCTCAAGCCCCAGCCTCTAAGTAGGATTCTATCATAAAAGGAGCTGTTATATAATGTTACTCAGCAACAATAGCTGCAACTTCTATTTTAACTGCCAGTTCCATTCTCATCAGAATATCCTTCCTTTTCCTGGGCAAGGCCCCCAAGAGCCGCCTATTCATTTTTCTACACTATACTGATTATAAACCTCTTTCCAGGTCCCCCTGACACAGTGGCCATTGGTATGTGTGAAGAGTAAACCCGCATGGTGAGAGGATTGGAACTACTGAATGCAAGAAAGAAGGCATCAGGGGAAAAGTTATTAAGAAGATATCAACCAGAACAGAAAAGGTCACTGGATTAGGAGGCGGAGAAGTACATTTGATGTAAAAGACATGCTGATGATGAGCATGTCTGAACGTGGAAAGTTTTAATATGTTTAATGAGCTGTCTGGAAATGTGTACTCAAAAGCATGCTCCAGGAAAACTCTGGCTGTGTAGTCTGTCTAGGGGAAGCAAAGGCTTTCAAAAAAAAAAAA